>JAZHEH010002139.1:600000-950000 GCA_036589455.1 Ateles fusciceps
GAAAAGCCCAGTTTCTTAGTCCGTTTTCTGCTGCTATAACAGAATGCCACAGACTGGGTAATTTCTAAAGAATAGAAGTTTATATGGCTCACAGTGCTGTAGGCTGGGAGGGCCCAGAGATGGTGCCAGCATCGGGCAAGGGTCATGCCATGGCAGAAGACACCACATGGCAAGCAAGTGCACCAGACACAGAGAAAAATGGGACTGAACTCATCCTTTTTATCAGGGGCCCACTCCAGAGATAACTAACCCACTCCCATTATAATGGGATTAATCCAGTTATGAGGGCAAAGTCCCCATGGCCTAATTAGCTCTTACTACTGTTATAATGGTAATTCAGAGTTTTTTTAATTTATTTTTCTATACGTTATTGGGTACAGGTGGTATTCGATTACATGAGTAAGTTCTACGGTGGAGATTTGTGAGATTTTGGTGCAACCATCACCCGAGCAGTATACACTGCACCAAATTTGTAGTGTTTTATCCCTCACCCCTTCCCCCCTCCTCCTTCCAAGCCCCACAGTCCATTGTGTCATTCTATGCCTGGCAATTTTCAACACATAAACTTTCAGGGAACACATTCAGGGTCTCGTAGCACACTGTATGTCCAGCAAACATGGAAACTAGCATGCAGGGAAGCTCCTGCTACAAATGCCACTGATGTGCTGTTCCTTCATGTCCAAGTTTCAAGCGGTAGACAAACAGAGAGGACCCCTTCCTTCCCAGAGCTCATTCTCCCAGCTAGGGAGATTACGCGGTTATAGAAGGAAAAAAGGGAGAGGGGGAGGGGAAAGAATGACAATATTGGTAAAGATTTTAAAATTCTAATTTACTGAGCAATTCTGTGTGCCTGGCACTTGGAAATACACTTTGCTGGCAAAATCTCATGTACTCCTTACCCCAGCTCCATGAGGTAGGTAACTCTTATTGCCTGCATTTTACAGATGATTAAAGAACAGAGAGGTTAAGTACTTGCTTAAAGTCACACAGTATGAGTGATGAAGCCAAGAGTATATTCAAGATAGCAGGGTTTAAAAAAAAAACTGCCCCAAGAATCCAGAGCAGGACCTTGGGTGGCCTCAGAGCCTCAGTTTTCTATTCCGTAAAATGAGAGACAGGTTGATCTCAGGGCTCCTCCCAGCTCAAATATCCTACATATCTATTGAGACATAATCTTCCCATCCAGCCAGCCACTCTCTTGAACAAAGTGTAATTAACAGCACTTTGTGCTAGCTCAGAGGAATAGACACAGTTTTCAGGAGGCAACCAGGTATTAGGATGGCCATCTTTTTTTCATTCTTTAATTAAAAATGAAAAAGTTACTCTAGCACTAATAAGATCATTACCTGGGCATTCAAAGGGTTGGGTGGAAAAAGAATTATCAACCTACTGAGTGGATGGGGAAATCTGAAGTCGCGCTGTTGTGTTATGACACTGTGTTGCTGTAACCAAGGCTTGGGGAGGCTTAATGCTTCAGCTGTTCCATCAGCTGGGATCTATTCATATTTCCCAATTCTCAGAGTTACTATGCCTTAAGCAGAATTATTTTCCACAAAGACATTTAACAGGTGGCCTAGAGTCCCTGTTTGGTGCCCAGGACAGTTATAATCAGTCCTTACTGCAGACAACTTTTCAGAAGAGGAAGTGTCTTTCTTTATAACCTGGAGGAGACTTCCTCTGGGACCTGCCTCTTGTTGATTTCTCTTAAGTCTACTTTTATCATTCTGGGGAAGCTCCATGAATAAGCTACTCCCGGCTGTGGCTACGGGCTCACAAATCTCACCTCAACACTTATTAAGAATGCCACCTTGGTTACGTCACCTAACACCTCTAAACCTTAGCCTCCTCACCTGGAAAATTGAGATGTTAGGTTGGTGCAAAAGTAATTGCCGTTTTTGCCATTGTACTTTACAGGGTCACTGACAATATTAATTAAGGGATTCTTTATATGAGAATATGCCTGGCATAGGGTTTGTATACATTAAGCATTGCATAAGCGTGTGTTAAATCTAAATGATAAGTGCAAATCTCACAGCCTGGAAGAGGAAAGTTAAAGATTTTATGTCACGCAGAGGAAAGTTATTTTGGAACTCTAGCCTGCAAAAGTCATTGGAAATTTAATTCCATTTATTCAGCCAGTCTTTATTGAGTACCTACTGTATACCAGTCACTGTTCAAGTCATTGAGGATACAGAGATGAACACAACAGGCAAGAATGTGCTCACATGGCACTTAATGTAAGCTACTTGGAATTTTCAAAAGTTTAAATCCACTTGGAGACAACAGTATCAGATAAAGTTATTAGGCCATTTTTTAAAAACCCATCTCAGGCCGGGCACGGTGGCTCACACCTGCAATCCCAGCACTTTGGGAGGCCAAGGTGGTCAGATCACCTGAGGTCAGGAGTTTGAGACCACCCTGGCCAACGTGGCAAAACCCCGTCTCTACTAAAAATACAAAAATTAGCCTGGCGTAGTGGTGCACACTTGTAATCCCAGCTACTCAGGAGGCTGAACCTGGGAGGCAGAGGTTGCGGTGAGCTGAGATCACACCACTGCGCTCCAGCCTGAGTGACAGAGTGAGACTGCCTCTCCAACAAAAACAAAAACAAAAAAACAAAAAACAAAAAACCGCCTCTAGCCTCTAAGCTTGGCTTCAGCAAAGGGCAGCCACATGCTGTTACAACACTTTTCTTGGTGGCCCTGTCAGAGAGCAAATTCCTGGGCAGGAAGCACGGTACTCTCACCCAGTGTGACATTTCCTATGTCCTCAGGTATCCTTTCTGGCTTCAGTGAACAGGCAGCGTGGCCTAGCACAGCCTCTCTTTCCCAACATGTGTTCCTCAAGGCATAACTAGATGAGCAATGGAAACATCCACAAAGTCAAAGCAACAACGAATTGAACCAAGTTAAACAGGTTTCTCTGCTGCAGGCCTTCTCTGAGACTTTAGCAAGCTAAGGTGCTTATGAATCTCCAAGAGAGGATTTGCAATGTGCAGCTTTTGCACGTTGGTTTGACCATGGAACGTTCTGTGGTTCTTTTATTTATTTTATTTTTTTTAATATTTTTGAGATAGAGTCTCATTCTGTTACCCAGGCTGGAGTGCAGTGGCGTAATCTCAGCTCACTGCAACCTCTGCCTCCTGGGTTCAAGCAATTCTCCTGTCTCAACCTCCCGAGTAGCTGGGACTACAGGCATGCACCACCACACCCAGCTAATTTTTGTATTTTTAGTACAGATGGGGTTTCGCCATGTTGGCCAGGGTGGTCTTGAACTCCTGACCCCAGGTGATCCACTCGCCTCTGCCTCCCAAAGTGCTGGGATTACAGGCATGAGCCACCATGCCCAGCCGGAATGTGGTTCTTTATTCTAGCATGTTCTTCATTCCAGAGCAAGAGCCCCCGAAGGTCTCTTTCAAGAGGAAGACTGGTCTTCAACAGCACACATTTGCAGGCTTGGAAAGAAGTCAGGAGCCCCAAGTTCTGGTCCCAGCATGACACTGACTCACTGCATGACCTCGGGTAGGTCAACTTACCTTCCTAAGGCATAGTTTCCTCAGCTAGGAAATGTGTTTGTGCTGCTAAGGTAGGCTAGGAAGGTAATAAAGAGGAGGGAGGAGGCTGAACTACATCCCCTCAAAGGTCTCTTTTAGGAGGAAGACTTTATCATCAGGGAGGCCATCTACCCGCCCTGGTGTACAAGCAGACTCAAGACTTTCCACTGCCCTGTTGAATTCAGAGATCCCTCACCACCAGGACCCTGTGTTCGACTGGGCTGCATTCTCCATCCCAAGGAGAAGCTCCTGCTCCTCCCTTCAAACCTACGAGAGCCTCTCCATCCCATTGCCTGCTAGTTCTCCAAAGCCCCTCCGTAGCCTGTGCCATCAGCAAAGAGGAGCCTTTAAGATGTTATCACACAAGCAAGAGTCAGCACAGTCCCATCTGAACTGTTTCTAGAAATCCAGGTGAAAATTGTACAAATAGTATTCACATTTCTGGCAGGACCAACCACGTACAAATCATATATTGATCTCTCCCCCTTGAGAGAGCTCTCACTCTATGCATGGATATCTATGGAAATAAATATAGAAAGAGAGAGATAATCTAGAGTAAGTATAGCCAATACAATAAAATATTAACAGTGTTTTCTTTGGGTTATGGGACAAACCACTGCTAATATTTTATTATTTAAAATATTAAGCTTATTGAAATGTTTCTGCATCCCCTAAATGGCCTTTAATAAGCAGGTATCATTTTGATGATGCAAAAACAAAACTAGTCCCTCCCCTCCCCCCCTTTGTAAAAGTCGTCTAGTGTAGGTTTGAGTGTGGAAGAAACCACCCAGCATTTTGTCAGGTTGCCCCAGCAAGAGTCCTCTGTGTTCCTGTCTCCCGTTACTTTGGCTGACTTCCCTGATTCCTAATTTTCAATACCAACACCCAAGGAGTTTTTAATAGCTCCTCTACTGAGTACCTGGCATTTCCCTGCGACCTCCTGCTATCAGCTTGTGCAGGCCCCAAGGCCTCAGAGCGGCCACATGTAGTTGTGCAGATTGTCCCCTCCACAACTCAAGGGGTTACAATTAGCATATGACAATGTGAATGGCGCCCCCTGAGTTGTGTAGTGCACAGTCCACCCAACCGTACATGGCAGCACTGCCTGGTGGGTGCCCTGAGCCATTATCATGATTGTCTAAACATTTTGTTTCATGAGGTGCTACTCAGGAGATGAAAGTCACTGAGCTTGGGAGGTAGCACACAGATATATCACAACACGGGCTCCAGAATCAGACTGCCTGGTTTATACACAGCTTCTGCCACTTAGCAGATGAGTGATCTGAGATAAATTAATTACTAGTACGGCTTCAGTTTTCTTCCCTGTAAAGGGAGATAATGCTAGTACTTACCTTCTACTGTCGCTCTGTTGATAAAATAAAGTTAAAAAATAGTTCACTTAATTTTCTGTCCCATGGTAAGCATTCAGTATACGTTAGCTATTATAAGTGATTCATTTCTCACACACGGAGACCTAAGACAAGGTCTTCCGTGCTAATTACATCTTGCATTTTTATTTAGCTTTTTCTGGGTGGGATGTGGGGCCAGGCCAGCTAGGGTGGAGTATGTTCCATAGGACCAGAGCTGGCTCATGGGTACTCACCAAGGCTGCACAGAGTCCAGAAAGCCAGAGAGTCAGGCTGATTCAAGGATGGTGAGGGTTGCCTAAGAATAAATACCAGCAGCAACGGCAAGAGGCAGGACAGAGAGGAGGGCAGGGATGCCAAGACTGCGGCATCCAATGGGAAAGACACTGGGGAGAGCAAAGGATGGAGACGACGGCTCCTGAACCACCGCTGGGATACCCTCGGGATGCTCCCAGCTAGCGTGTGGTGACAGTGGGTCTGCTGGGCAACGTCCTCAAACGTCAGAGTTAAGGCTGTTTCTTTCCACAATGGTTAGGATTGGCTCCAGCTGTGAGTTTTGAAAACACCTAAAATAACAGCGACATGGCTGGTACAGTGTCTCATGCCTGTAATCCCAGCACTTTGGGAGGCTGAGGTAGGTGAAACACTTGAGGTCAGTTCAAGAGCAGCCTGGCCAACATGGTAAAACCTGTCTCTACTAAAAGTACAAAAATTAGCTAGGTGTGGTGGCCCACACCTGTAAGCCCAGCTACTCAGGAGGCTGAGGCAGGAGAACAGCTTGAACCTGGGAGGCAGAGGTTGCAATGAGCCAAGATTGCACCACTGCACTCCAGCCTGGGCAACAAAGTGAAACTCTGTCTCACGACAAAAACAAAAAGTGGCTTGAACAAGATAGAAGTTTATTTCTTGCCCAAGTGAAGGCAGGGAGGTGGGAACCCCAAGGCTGGTCTTGTGGCTCTGCTCCTTCCAGCTCATCCCTACAGTCTTTGCAGGGTGTGGCCTCATCCTTGTGGTCCAATTCGCATCCGTGTCTAGACAGCAGGAAAGAGAGGTAAAGGGAGGGACGGGGTCTAGCATTGCCAGAAGCTGCCACACAACTCTTCCTCCTGTGCCCAGACCTTAGTCATGGCCACACCTGGATGCAGGGAAAGCTGGGCAGAGTCCTTTTTATTTGGGGCAGTATATTTGTTTCCTATTGCTGGGTAGCAAATCACCACAAACTTAGCAACTTGAAACAACACAAATCTATTATCTTACAGTTCCAGAGGCCTAAAGTCTAAAGTGGGTCTCCCTGGGCTAGAATCAAGGTGTCAGTAGGGCTGGTTCCTTCTGGAGGCTGTAGGGAGAATCTACTGTGCCTCTTCCAGCTTCTAGTTGTCTGCACGTCTTAAGTCAAGATCCCCTTCCATCTTCAAAGCCAGCAATGGCTGGGCGAGTCTTTTTCCCGATGCCGTCTCTCTAGTTCTGCCTCTTTTCTGCCTCCCTCTTTCCCCATTTAAGGGCCCTGTGATTACACTAGGCACACCTGCATAATCCAGACTACTCTCGTTAAGAACAGTTTATTAGCATCCTTAATTCAACCTGCAATCTCAATTCACCCTCCCCACCCTTTCCATGAAACATAACAGACGCCCAGGTTCTGGGGATCAGGATGTGAACATTTTTGGGTGTGGTGGCAGGGGATTATTTTACCTAGCACAGACAACTGTGGCAAAAATCGTATCACTATAGAGGGAGCAAGGACATGCCATATTCTCCAATCAAGCTAAAATTTCAGAGATGGTGCCAATCAGAATTCTGGATGAAGCAACTGTTTCAGGAAACGGGCCTGTGACCCTAGCCAGGTCAGACATGTCATTTCTGGTACTTGGGCTGGAATTTTGATATTCTTTTTTCTAGGATCACCAGTTCTGAGGACAGGGAAATACTAAGTGGTCATCTTTGTCACCACTCAGAAAAGGCCCCTCGTGTTTAAGCCAGTGCAGAAGGAAGCAAGGATCTAAAATGGAAAGAAAGAGATAGAAACCGGACGTCCAGCTATGCCCACAGCCCAAGATCCACCCCTGGGCTTTCACACACATGGGCCAATACATCTCCTCCGCTCTTATGTTTTTCCTTAAACTAATTTAGTTTCTTTCATTCGCAGCCAAGTACCCTCATTAATATACTCAAAAAATATATGTTGGGGCCGGGCGTGGTGGCACATGCCTGTAATCCCAGCACTTTGGGAGGCCCAGGTGGGTGGATCATGAGGTCAGGAGTTCAAGACCATCCTGGCCAATATGGTGAAACCCTGTCTCTACTAAAAATATGAAAATTAGCTGGGCATGGTGGCGGGCACCTGTAGTCCCAGCTGTTTGGGAGGCTGAGGCAGGAGAATCGCTTGCACCTGGGAGGCCGAGGTTACAGTGAGCTGAGATCGCACCACTGCACTCCAGTCTGGTGAAAGTGTGAGACTCAGTCTAAAATAAAAATACATATATGTATAGATGTTGGGACAAGTCACAACTTCCCAGAACCCTAGAGTGTCTCCTATCATTCTAAATCAATGAGTTAGGACTGTGAGTCCCTTCCAGCTTCTATATGCGCTAATTAATATTCAAATGTCCTTGACATCCCTTGGCCTAGCTCAGCCCAAAGGCATACACAATTTCTCCAAGTCTGTTATTCTGCATGGGAAATGTCTCATGTAACCAGTGGTCCTACCTGACAAACTTGCCTTCTCTCTTCCTTATGCATCTGCTAGGAACACTAACAAATACTCATGGGTAAGTGCAGGTCTCCATGGCTCTCGCAGGACATCCATATGGAAACCTGTGGCAGCAGGAAGAAGAGGACCCCACAGAGAAAGAAGAAATAGCTTGCTTTCTTTGAGTGGCAGCTGCAAGGGAATGGAGGTATTTCCTCTCTCCCCGAGGCTCATCCCTAGCACAGCATTTCGTGGCCGAGACCCTCCCTAAAGTCCAGCTCTTGGCTCTCTTCCAAGTGAAAGTCACATCTTGAAATGCAGCCTGAAGCAGGAATACTACCTTCCAGGAATTGAGCCATTAAGAAAGACATTTAGGAGAAATAAGCGTTACCTAGCCATCTGCTATGCAAGGTAATGTCAACATCAGATCCCCCTGGAGTTACCAGAAGGGGCTGTGGAACTGAAGAATTTCCCGATCACTGAGAAGCCATGTCACTAACATAAATGTCCCATTTCAGAATCCCCCTGCGGGTAGTGTCCCTGGCTCATGAGAGCAGGTGTGTGCATCCCTCCACAGACTTAAACATGTCCTGGTACCCTTCAAATTCTCCCGGGTGGATGGGACCTTCTCCATCCTGCAGTGCTAGAGAGCCTTGAGGTTTCATCTGGATTCAGGTGACTTTAAGGACACCAATATCCTTTTAGGTCACTAATTAAATGAGAAATTAATATTTTGTCTAAAATGAAGTGTGAAATCATACTAATAACCACCATTTATGCAGTGCCTCCCGGGTACCAGGCACTTGACGCTATTACCTTCCCTAAAGCCAACTACAACCTACCAAGGAGCCCTTATCATCCCCATTTTACAAACCCAGAGAGGTTAAGTTAGTTGCCCCAGGGTCTTGCTTACAACAAGAAGGTATGTGCTCAAAAATAACTCAATTCTACTGAATTAGTTAATAAATTTTATCTAGCATGTAATTCCAAATGAATGCCTCATTGTAAACATAGGATAAGGTAGAACAGCTCTGCATTGATCTATCTTCTATATGACTTTATTCTGAGAAAACTCCCTTGAGGACATGGAGCCTGAAAACTGCGGAGGTTTTACAAAGACCCCAGATCTTGGAGAGAGGGTTTTTGATATAATTCTGGCTCTGCCACTAACTAGCTGTGCAATTTTGGACAAATCACGTGCTACAGTATGAATGCTTGTGTCGCCTTCAAAATTTATATTGAAACTTAATTCCCAAGGCAACAGTCTCAAGAGGTAAGGCCTTTCAGAGTGATTAGGCCAGGAGCACTCCACTTTTATGAATGGACGAATGCCTTTACAAAAGGACTTGAGGGAGCAAGTTTGCTCCTTCAATCCCTTCCACCACTCGAGTATGCAACAACGTGGCGCCATCTTGGAAGCAGACAGTGAGCCCTTACCAGACATCAAATCTGATGGCACCTTGATCTTGGAAGTACCAAACTCCAGAACTGTGAGAATTAAATTTCTGTTCTTTATAAATTACCCAGTCTAAGGTTAGCACCACGAAGAGAGTAAGCATCAAGTAAGCAAGCTGAGCTTCAATCTTACGTTAAAAATTGGAGCTACAAATACCCACTATGTGCTCATTGCTAGGTGCTTCACAAAAATTATCTAAAATCCTTCCAAAAGGATTTTAGATAATTTTTGTGAAGCACCTAGCAATGAGCACATAGTAAGTACTCAATTACATGTTATTATGAGAACTAAGATAATGATAATTGATTGACCCAGGACAAAGTAATGGGCTCCATGGATGGGCAGATGGTGAAGGCAGAGAACCCACTGAAAGAAAGCCTGGGAGAGCTACAGTTAGGGCACTGGATGGTCAGCCCACAGCAAGGGTCACCAGACAGTAAGATTCGAGGGCAGGGAGGTGCAGAGAGGATGAGAGGCTGTTGGGGGAGAGCTGAGAGCCATGGAAGAAGTGGTTCCAATACCAACATGCCAAAGACTCCATGGCCTGGAACTCAAGAGCTGGCTTGAGGTAAAACCCCCTCTAAGACCTCTCTTCCAGAAGGCACACTTACCCAGATGCTGACCTAACACCAAGACTCTTGAGTTAACTTCCTATGCAAAGGGGCTGAGACTCAAGCAATTCAGTTGCTGACTTGCTCCTCCATCACAAGATCAACAGCCCCTCTGCCTCCCCTATCCCCTTCCCCTATCACCCTCCAGGAGGCTGAGTTATTGTCTAGAGCCACCTTTCCTTTGCAAAGCATGGCAGGGAAGCTCTTAAAAAGCAAATATTCAGCCTCATAAACATGTCATAAGTCTATAACCAAGTTCTCCGTGTTCTTTGTGTTTTTCTGTGATGCATGTAATATCTTTCTATCCATGGTTTTGAACCCACATCTTCTAGGTCCAGGTTACTAGGAAGTGGTTGTTCACAGGATATTTTATTACTATTTATTACTTTTGTGTGGATGGAGAGGTTGATTTTTTTTTATTCATCTCCAAGAAAAATATATTCCCTGATGATCTCAGATAAAACCTATCAGATACATTTTTTTTAAGAAGTTGCTTCTACTTCTGGTACATTATTGTCTGACCTGGATTTTCCAGAAGCTGGATCGCCTTCATGGTTTGAGAGTGGTGACCATTATGTGGGAAACTATTGATGCATCTGTTTTTTTCCCTCAGAATGAATGTGCTCAAGATAAGTGCCATCTGATGGCCAGCAGTCTCCTTGCAAATTCTGTCCATAAACATCCATGAATGACAAAATTCATGGGAGCCAATTCTTGGTTAACCATCATTCAGCACACCTAGACTCTCAGTTATTCAAAGCTTTGTACCTGACTTCAGAGGAGATGACTAAGAACATGAAAGAAGTGAATATTACAAGGTTTGCTCTAGAAACCAAAATCTTCCAGTGGATGTTTTGATAATGGCCAATACTTATGAGGAGCTTATGGGGTGCTGGACACTGTGTTAAGTAGCTTATTTTTTTATGAGACAGAGTCTACCTCTGTCACCCAGGCTGGAGTACGGTGGCATGATCACGGCTCACTGCAATCTCTGACTCCTCGCTCAAGTGCCCCACCCACCTCAGCCTTCCAAGTGGCTGGGACTACAGGCACACGCCACTACGCCCAGCCAATGTTTGTATGTTTTACATATATGGGCTTTTGTCACGTTATCCAGGCTGGTCTTGAACTCCTGGGCTCAACTCAAGCCACACGCGGGCCCCCCCCCGCCGCCCGCCGAGGCCGGGGGCCGGTGCGCACCGGAAATTGGTCATCTGGTGCAACATCTCTGTTTCCATGAGCACTAGATGTATGGTCTGGGGCAGGCTTCTCTTGAGACAATAATGAAGATACTGGAGCTTACTCATGAAAAGTCCTGGGGTCACTAGCCAAAAAATAATCCACGTGTTTCTCAATATATTTTCCTTTAGGACAGAGGGTAGGAGAATTTTTGCTGTCAGGCCACAACTCTCAGGGGCTAAGGCAGCAGGGAAGCTCCCCACTCTCACATGCATGGCAAGATCAGAGGCTGAAGTCCTAGTGTTTTTTCTGAGTATTTTTGTTTTGGTTCAGTTTTTGCTTTTTAAGGCAATTAATTCTGCCTATATTTAAAAGGGCACTGTGTTCTGGCAGGATTTGCTTTTAAAACAAAAGGTGAGGGACAGATAAGAAATTAATAGGCCCCTTGAGTACATGATGACCTGTCATAGCTTTGACACCTGACGTTTGGATAGTGGGGAGTACATGGGAAATAATATGGTAAGCCTTCAATTAATCAAAAGATTCAGGAAACTGGGCCTCTTGTCAGAAACTGTCCAACAACTATAATGTGTTCAAACTTGGCTTTCTACCTATTACTAGAGTGAAATTGTTTCTCTCCACCCAACACAGAACCTTCCTGCTCTACAGAACTTCCCCACAGTGTGTCCCAGGGTAAGGCAAGCCCAATTCTACTGTAGTAGCCAAAAAGACCAAATATTCACTGTCCTGGCTTCCCTTGCAGCTAAGTCACAGCCAATTAAATAGACCTATGGACTTTCCATCAGAAGCTGACGATGCAAAAAAGAAGGGTCAATGGAAAAGGCATTCTGGTGAGGCCAGCAGCAGTAGCCACAATGTCTGATATCCAGGGACCATGAAGGCAGCAGTGGTACACTCGGTGATGTCATCGGCTCCACGGGGATGCCAGCAGCGTGCTCACTAGACTCTTCCCAGGTGTGATTTTGGGCATGGTCTGGGCTGCCATCTTGCTTTCCTTGTTCCAACTCCTGTTCCAAGCCTGGATCTTCCTGGTGATTTTGTGAGCTCCCCAGTAGCCTGCCAATAAATTCCTTTTCTTAAATCAGCCAGAGTTGGCTTCTGTTGTTTATAATTAGGAATTCTGATGGATGTACTAGTTATATGACTTAGATACGTTATTTAATCTCCCTGACTCAGCTTTCCTGTTTGTGAAATGAGAATCATTCTCCTCTGTCTTTACAACGAAATATCATTCAACTATAGAAAGAAATGAAGTACTGATACATGATACAATATGGATGAACCTTGAAAACATCATGCTAAGTGAAAGAAGATGGGCACAAAAGGCCACATATTTCATGACTCCATTTCTACGAAGTGTCCAGAAAAGGCAAATCCATAGCAACACGAAAGGGATTAGTGGTTTCCAGTGGCTAGAGAGTGAGGGAATAGGGACTCGTAAAGGTTATAGAGTTTTCTTCTGGAATTTCCTTCTGGAAATAATGTGAGAGACTCATCTGGGCTACTGGGGAGCTCACAAAACCACCAGGAAAACCCAGGCTTGGAACATGAGTTGGAACAAGGAAAGCAAGATGGCAGCCCAGACCATGCCCAAAATCGTACCTGAAAAAAGCCTGGTGAGGACACTGCTGGCATCCCTGGTGAGGACACTGCTAGCATCCCCGTGGAGCAGAGGACATTGCCAAGTGTAACACCGTGGCCATCATGGTCCCTGGATATCAGACGTTATTGCTACTGCTGCTGGCCCCACCAGAATGCCCTTTCCACTGACCCTAGTTTGCTGCATCATCCGCTTCTGATTAAAAGTCCATAGGTCTATTTAATTGGCTTCTAATTTCTTTCTGAGATTAGTGGTGATGGTTGCCTAAACCTGTGAATATACTAAAAACCACAGAATTTTACGTGTTTAAAGGGCAAATTTTAAGATATGTGGATTATATCTCAAAACAGGGCTTTCACATTTATTCAGTTCTTCATCACTGTTTCCCTTTATGCCCCATCTTCTTCTCTCCTAACACTGATAGTTGTCCTCAGCACTGCTAAGAAAGCCTCTGGCAACCCACCATGCTTGCCCTCTGGCTTAGCAGCACCGTCAAACAGAGGCCCTTCCTCTCTGGGGGTCTCCCTACATCAATTCCAGAGAAGACTCTGATTGGCCCTACTTGGGTCACATGCCCATCTATGGCCCAATCATTGTTCTGGGGAGTAGAAACTGTAACTGGCTCAGCTTTGTTACCCGGCAACCTGTTGGTACTGTGGGAGGAGAGGGTACTGTGAAGAACAGCCCCACCAGAACCACATGGAAAAGGGAAAATTTTTCCCCAAAGGAAAGGAGGAGCAGTTAGCAAAAAAAAACGAAGGATGAGATGGTGTACTTGGCCACCAACATCTATCCTGATCCACTGTGATCACTACAGAAACCAAGCCTGTTCTCGGGGTGCCCACAAGACTCTCCTTGAGGACGTTAAAGCTGAGGCCAAGAGAATAAATTGAAATAGTGAAGTACTTGAGCAAGATTGCTATAGGTAGCAGGAATGCCTCACAGTAGATAATATATGTTAAAATGCATCATCGACGCTAAATCACTGAGTTTGTTATTATATTAAGACCCAGGAATTCTGACTCCCAGATGAGGGCCCTTTTGACTCTGCAGAGCTGGGACTTAGAAAACACCCCTGCCTCAGGCTCCCCTGCAGAAGCTCAACCCCAAGAGCCATCCCTGTCAGTGGAGTAACTGCCTAATTCTTGAGACTCTCCAGCTGTTTAGTATCATAAGCACAGTAAATACCATTTTATGCCTGGTGTTCCAGCCCTCTTTTCACATAAAAGTTATAAGCAGATATTTTAATAGTCCTTGCTTTCATCTAGGTAAAACTGCCCAAGGGACGATAACATCAGCTCAAGCACATTGCTTGCATCTTGGAATGCTCTGCACAGCGGGTTTTTTTTTTTTTTTAACTGCAAAAAGGGAGAGGGAAAGATTGCAAGACTGACCTGATACAGATTCACAGACTTTCTGGGGCTGGAGATAACATGAAAACCAATCCCCTGCTCATCTTAAAGGTCAGCAAATCAAGGAGAACTGACTAGAAGGCTTTAGTTGACTTAGTCAAATCAACACAGATGTTCCTGTCCCCTTGAACTGCCCATTTCTGAGTTAGTCAAGACCCATCTGGTTGCAAAGAACAGAAAACATGAGAAATCCACAGGTGGGGTTAAATCTGGGGCTCCACAGTGTCCCCCGGACACATTCTCACTCTCTCAACTGTCCTGGTCTGCCTAGAACTGAAGGGGTTCCCACAATGTGGAACTTTTAGTTTGAAAATCAGGACAGTCTCAGGCAAACTGGGATGCGTTGGTCACCCTAGTCAACATCTTGAGTTATGCTGTCCCCTGTGTTAACTCCATTCTCTGGCAGGTTGTCCCCTCACAGAGGCAAGATGGAGCCAACAGCTCCAGGGTTACATCCCACCCTCTCAGCAATGCCTGTGGAAAGCGGCCTTCCCAGTCTCATTGGCAGAGTCCTGCAATTGGCTCTGATTTGGGTCACCTATCCTGAATGCAGCGCTGATCCATAAGGAGATGATTGACCAAGCTTGTGCTCAGCCTCCTAGACCTTCTAGAAAAAAACACACAAGCCAACGTACTGGTCACCATTCCACCACTGTAATTGTATGCCCATGTGTGATGCCTGAAACCATGCATATATATGGTTACCCACCTTTTATTTAGGAATATTTGGATATCCCTAATCAAAAAATCAAAAAATCTGAAATGCTCCAAAATCCAAATTTTTTTAAGTGCTGATATGACATTCAAAGGAAATGTTCTTGCATTTTGGATTTCAGATTTTCAGATTAGGGATGTCTCAACCAGTGGATATATTATATAACCACAGAAGAAGATGTGTAACCCAGGAACCATATAGCAACATGGCGCTGATGACCCAGGGACAAACTGTGCCTATAACCTAGATGTCAGATCCAGGTGACGTAGCTAACGAAAGCACTTTTTGCAAATGCATACCACTGCAGTGATTTCAACAGGACTTCCTCAGCCTGTACAGGCAGAATCCCATCACCACAAACACAAATGTGTCTCCTAAGAGAAAACGAGTGACCTAAAGAAGCAGTTCCAAAACATCTTCCAGCCTGACACCCTCTGAGGCGCTTTGCTAAGAGTGGACCCTCTGTGCTTACCACATCGGTAAGATTGTGACTTCTGTAAGATTCAGTGTTGGCTTCTCCAAACCTTCAACCCAGCCCCCTGAGAACTGTTTCACCTGGGTCCCATGCCCACCCTGTCACCTCAGGTGGGGGCAGCCCACCTGACGCACATGTGTGAAGTATCTGGAAGGGCTGGTTCACCAAGGAAAATGGGGGTGCTGTCACCAAAGAAAGGAGGAAATGGGTGTCAGAGTGATCAAAAACACACACCTCCACTCCACCATACCAGAGCTCTTTAACCTGTGCTTTTCACATTATCCTTCATTCAGACTTTTGTAAAAGTGATGTGTGTAAACATTGAAGAGCTGCTGCTTTAACATGCAGAGCAGGACAAGGCAAGGGACCCAAACCAGGCATCTCTCTTTAGCCCTTACTGGTTACACTGGGTATTTTCCATTTTCCTTTCCAGACCCAACACTTTGCCCTCTCTCTGCCTCGGTCTGTGCCCTGGGAGGCTGACCCATATGGGCTGCGTCAGTGGGCTCATTTGCGTCTCTAGCTTCTTGTTGGGCTTTGCCAGTGAAGGCACTGGCAAGAGATTGACAGGCAGAAGGAGAGTGAGTTCAGAATATTGATTTCCCTTTTGGCTGCATCCTTCTATCAAAGGCCACAGCTCCTATCTGGAGGCCCTCCCCTACATCATAGCCCTTCTCTCCAGGGCCCTGTAATTGCTCCCTCTGCCTGCCCCTTTAGGCCTAGGGATTGCAGTGTCCCTCCCCACGGATATCCCCAGGTTGCCCCACCATCCTTTGTTCATTTCCCTTGCACTGCCCATTCCACTGTAAACTGTCTTTTCACTAAACTGTTCTCAATCCCCCCCCACCATCTGCAAGTGCCATCTATTTCCTATAGGAACCCCCGATTTGATACCCCAGCTAGGTGACCTCAAGCAAATTACTCAACTTCTGGAACCTTAGTCTTACAACTGAGAATGAGGACAACTATACTTATGGGATAACATCTATGAGCCCAGCACATTGTATGACACACAGCAGACACTCTGCCTGTAGGCATATCTCCTGCACTAGACTGGTCTGATCTGTCAGACCACAGATATCATTTTACTCATCCGTGAAGCAGTAGCACCTAACACTGAGTGTGGTATAGTCTATGTGCTCAATAAATGCGATTTTATATATTGTCCATCTCTTTTTGGCCCTTCTTCCTTCCCTTTAGTCCTGGAAAAGAGATAAGAAAAATAAAGCAGCACTTGACATTGATTCCTGATGTCCACCCATGCCAGAAGCTCATTCTTCATGTTGTATCTTATATTTTTGGTATGTTGTAAAAGGAAACTGATTCGGGCACACACAATCCATGCGCTTTCTCTAGAAGGAACCCTGCCAGGAAGGAATGCTATTTACACATGATTGTCCTGTACCAATATTTGGAGACTTTGTACTTCAAGACAATACTCTGGGGAAACCCACTGGTTTCCCCTTGCTAGGGACTTCTAATGCAGCTTCAGCCATTTAAACTATTTATGGTAAACTGGTTTCAACATGCCTCCAATGTTCTAGGGTTGAACACCATGGAAGATGCTCACCTCACTCACATAGAGCTCTCTGCTTCTACTCTAGCTGAAGACTTCATATGGCAGAGGCAGGTCTTCACAGCGGGCCCTAACTTCTCTTCCACTCTTCCTCTATATCTCCTTCCATGCAGCCTCTGCCCCAGCCAAACTGAGTTCACCACCTTTTCCAAAACACCACAGACACTCTCGCTCTTACATGGCTTTGCCCTCTCCCTGGAATGTCAGCCTCCTCTATCGTTTGTCCAGTGAAATCAGGCTCCTCTTTGATTTTTTCTTCTTCTTTTTTTTTTTTTTTTTTCTGAGACAGAGTCTTGCTCTGTCGCCCAGGCTGGAGTGCAGTGGCACAATCTCAGCTCACAGCAACCTCCACCTCCCAGGCTCAAGGATCCTCCCACCTCAGCCTCCCAAGCAGCTAGGATTACAGGTGCACACCACCATGCCCGGCTAATCTTTGCATTTTTTTGTAGAGATGGGGTTTCAGCATGTTGCCCAGGCTGGTCTTGAACTCCTGAGCTCAAGCAATCCACCCACCTCAGCCTCTCAAAGTGCTGGGATTACAAGCGTGAACCACTGCTCCGGCCCCAGGCTCTTCTTTTAAATGTGTCACCTTTTCCATGGGACCCTCCATACTTCCTCATAACAGAATAAGTTCTTTCCTTCTCTGCACTCCCTTCTTTGCACACGTATACATACCATGCATTACATTTTATTAGAATGAGTCTGTCTCCCCAGTAGATGTTCATAATCTCTAGCATGTATTAGTCATCTACCATGTGCGACACTGCTTCATTTAATTCTCATCTCACTTAATTCTCACAACTCTGTGAAGGAGATCCCTGGACCACAAATGCCATGACTGCAAAGACAATCTGGTAAGTGGGATTTATGTTTGTTTGGGGTATGCTTTGTTTTGTTGCTTTTTCTTTTCTTTTTTTCTTGTATTGAAGGATTTTGTTTTGCTTTGTTTTGCTTTCTTTTCTTTTTTGGGATTTTTCCCCTCAGTCTTCTACCTCCACTGCCTGCACTGGCACATAGCAAGCATTCAGTGAGTAACTGGTGAATGGATGAAAGTCAGTATTATTTTTACACATGAAAACACTCCAGGCTGGACACGGGTGGCTCAAGCCCATAATCCCAGCACTTTGGGAGACTGAGGCATGCAAATCACTTTGAGTTCAGGAGTTGGAGACCAGCCTGGGCAACATGGTGAAACCCCATCTCTACCAAAAATACAAAAATTAGCTTGGTGTGGTGGCATGTACCTGTGGTCCCAGCTACTCGGGAGGCTGAGGCTGGAGAATCGCTTGAACCCCAAATGCAGAAGTTGCAGTGAGCCTAGATCAAGCCACTGCACATCAGCCTGGGTGATGGAGTGAGACCTGGTCTCAAAAAAAAAAAAAAAAAAAAAAATGCTGGGTGCAGTGGTTCATGCCTGTAATCCCAGCACTTTGGGAGACCGAGGCAGACGAATCACCTGAGGTCAGGAATTCGAGACCAGCCTGGCCAACATGGTGAAACCCCATCTCTACTAAAAATACGAAAAATTAGCTGGGCGTGGTGCAGGCACCTGTAGTCCCAGCGACTCAGGAGGCTGAGGCAGGAGAATCACTTGAGCCCGGGAGGCGGAGGTTGCAGTAAGTCGAGATAGCACCATTGCACTCCAGTCTGGGCAACAAGAGTGAAATTTCATCTCAAAAAACAAAACAAAACAAATACAAACACCAAAAAAGAAAACACTCTAAAGCACAGACTTGAATGAACATGCCCATGGCCTCTCACACTGTGCCCAGCTTATTCCTGGTGGGCAAAGGCCACAGCTCACTTATCTTTGTTTCACCAATGGTAGGGCCTTTGTGTGGCACTCAAAACTACCAAATAAAGGCATGGAGAAGGAATACATGAATGTTTGGTTACTGCAAATCCCAAAGGATTATCATTTGATGATAGCCAACAGAAAAAGGTGGAGGAACAGCCAAGTTCTACCACATGTCTGTAGAAGTCAGTCTTCTCACTGATGACACAGACGTTTTTGTGGTAATTCTGCTGGGAGGAAAGTACATTTATCTAATTTTCTTAGATAAAATCAACTTTTAAAGTAGCCTCCTCCCCGTATTTTATATGACTCCTGGCATGACTTCTTGGAAGTGTGCAAATAAATCAGCTGTTTGGAGAGCCAATCGACTTAAATATCACAGAGACATGTGTTTTCAAGAAATACTGTACATATCTTGTGGGAAAATGAAGACTGCTTCAATAAAACGAAATCAGTTCCCAATTTGTATCATGCGGGGACCCAGCAGGTTACAAAACTCTTCAAATGTCTTGACCTAAGAGGTTTCTAATAAAGGGACCAGTTGCAGAGGTGTGGATAGGGTTAATGGAAACTATGAGACCAGCAACTGTAGGAAGCTGTTGCTACCTCTGGGTCTTAAGGGACAAGGGGAGGAAAGTGACTTCACAGAATCCAGTGACAGCTAATATCAGGGCAGAGGGACTGCCTGGCAGGAACTGAGGTCACAGAAGAACTAAGCCTTAGGTGCTGAAGCCTAAGCTCCTCTCATCTTCTGCTAAGAACCTTCAGTGACCAACAGCAACTGGAAACCAGATGGCAAGAGAACCCAGGTGAGGCAGTTTGGAGGGCTCAGCTTCCGTGGGCCTAGAGAAGATTAGAGAACGGCTTGGAGAGAAGTGAAGGGGAGAGCTGCAGAGAATAACCTGCATGGTCCACCCTTCTGTATCCACTCGGTATCTATCTTGCCCCTCACTCAGGTGAAGAAACTCTCATCCCCTACATTTTCATGACAGAGAGTCTTATATGCTGCCATGTCATAGTAAGAGATGTCAATACAGTCATTCTCACCTGGAACCTAAATTGTAATGTGCCCTTCACACAACGGAGCAGAAAGGTTAGAAGGAAAAGAAAATTATAATGCATTAGATAAGATGAGCGTAACAGTTACAGTCCACGCCTCAGTGGCTGGTCATGAAATGGAAATAACACCCACAGCTTCCTCCTTCCAATGCCCATTCCACCTCTCCTTACCCTCAGCGTCTCAGAGGGGTGGAGTGTTCACCCAATAGGATGACTCAACCCTTTATTGCCCAGGATCCAAGCCCTAGTGATTCTGTATTTACTGAGTTGTCACAGTTTGCCATTAACCATTATAATTGCATATAGGAGTGCTAAGAAGTGACCCACTGAGTCTTCTAAGCTCCTAAACATGATTTTTCTTGCCATCGTTAGATAGCAGTGACCTAATTTCCCTTAAGATCAATCACTCCAGTCACTACAGTAACCTTCTTGTCTGTCTGTTGACTGAGTGGCATGAGGATCTTAAAATGCCTAGGGGACAGTTTCAGCTTCAGATTTAATAGAAGCATATCTGTGTTCCCCAGTGGAAATCAGAACCTCCAAATGCACCAGCCCACGGTTTCAGGGGTGGAAACCCAAAAGGCTACATGTAAGTTACTAGGTGTAATAGTCTCAAAGAGAGATGGGGCTACACTCATTCCTGCTGCCTTTGGTTCCAAGACCATGTATTCTGGACATAGGGGAACAACACCATATTGACCTCATTCTGTAGGCTAGTACCCCTAAATTTTTGGAATGTTATTTCTCAGCTGGTCTTTAGAAGGTCATTCTGCAGTTCTATAAAACTTCTGAGTGACGAGTTACATGGTAAGATCAGTTCATTTTGTCAATAAGAACACAGGCCTATACTTCTTTTGCTGTAATGTGAGTTTGTTGGTTATTTCGAGGTGATATTGTGTGAGTTATCAAGAGGTGATATTGTGTGAGTTACCAAGACAATGAAAAACCAGTCAGCTACGTCTCCAGTCCCAATTCTCATTTACGTGGAAAAAGAATGTTCTTCTAAATTCTAAAGTCTTTCTCTGTGTACTTTTCTTCCCTGTTGACTTCATGAACTCTTTGAGAGGCAGATAGTATGGCAGGAAGAACACAAACTTTGGAGTCAAAAGGCCTGGACTCAAATCCCAGTTCTGCCACTTGTCAACTGTATGATTCTGAGCAAGTCACCTAACTTAGTTTCCTTGTGAACATGATAGAAATGTTATACCTCCCTTGTAGGGTTTTGGGGTAAATTAAATAAACCAGTGTAAGGCCAGAAGTAATGGCTCACACCTGTAATCCCAGTACTTTGGGAAGCCAAGGGGGGAGGATCACTGGAGTCCAGGAGTTAAGACCAGCCTGGGCATCATAACAAGACCCTGTCCCTACAAAAAATATTAAAAAATTAGCTGGGTATGGTGGCACATGCCTGTAATCCCAGCTACTCAGGAGGCCGAGGTGGGCAGATCCCTTGAGCTCAGGAATTTGAGGCAGAAGTGAGTTATGATTGCACCACTGCCCTCCAACCTGAGTGACAGAGCAAGACCCTGTCTCAAAAATAAAATAAATCCATAAACCAATGCAGATAAAAGTCATTCACACAATAGGCACTCAATAAATGTTGCTCCCTTCCTCCTGTCTTCAAACTAAATTTCATGTCTGAAGCATGAATTTTAGAAATTGCAACAAAACACATGCCTTGGGTACATTTATAAAATCTCACCAAATGCACTTTCTTGGGCTCACCCTTGCTGCGGTGATGATACTCTTGCCATGGTTTTATAAGCAAAATCTACAGCTCTAAGCTTTTCAGTGCCTCATCTTTGACTGTCACAGAGGGGCCATTCAACATTCTTTTCTGTCTCAATATTTCTAAATCTGCCAGTTTTGTGCAAGGCAAAATCCCTCTGGGCTCGAGTCCAGTTTTCTAGCAGATCGTTTCTTCTGGTAATTCCTAATACAAATCATTCTTTCTGGTCTAATTCAACCCCTGGCCCCCCATAAACACACATGAGCACATAAAATTGGAGGGACTTTGGGGAGTAACAGGTGAAGGAGAGGGTGAGTGTGCATGACTCTGTCTCTGGATACCTCTCCTGCATGGAAAGTCAACACTGTCAAGACCAGTTTGCAAACAACAGAAATCAACCCTGGCTCAGGCAAAGATTTTAAAAGACTATTTGGGTGCACAGTATCAGCAAGAGGCTGAAGACACAGACTTGGAAAATGCAGGAACTTAGAAAGTGCCACAGAAGCAGGCAGCAAGAACCATGGCAAAGCTCCCACAGTGGGAACCATTCGTGGTCAGCACCCCTCACCGATGCTGGCGGGAATGTCCTCCAACAGAGAACCTCCAACCTCCTTCCTTCACTCCCCCAGAAGAATGTGTCATCCGTCAAACCTTTAAGTCACATGCCTGACCCTGGCTGGACCACAGCAGACAGTGAAAAGATCAGGTCCCTTTAGGTCCTGTTTTTGGAAGAGAGCATGACCTCCCACCAAGACTGCACACAGTGAAGCATCCTCTAAAAATCAGGGGGCTAGCAGAACAGGGGTCCTAACCAGATGGCAAACATAAATAAATAAATAAGATCAGGCAGGCTGGGCGCGGTGGCTTATGCCTGTAATCCCAGCACTCTGGGAGGCCGAGGTGGGCGGATCATGAGGTCAGGAGATCAAGACCTTCCTGGCTAACACGGTGAAACTCCGTCTCTACTAAAAATACAAAAATTTAGCCAGACGTGGTGGCACATGCCTGTAGTCCCAGGTACTTGGGAGACTGAGGCAGGAGAATCGCTTGAACCCAGGAGGCAAAGGTTGCAGTGAGCCGAGATCGCACTACTGCACTCCAGCCTCGGCAACAGAGCGAGACTCTGTCTCAAAAAAAAAAGATCAATTTTTACCATGAGTTCATCGACTTGTTGATTTTAGGTAATTTCATTATTTGTTTGGTTAAAAGAAAGTTTGTTATAACTGTTTTATAGAGAGAAATAGCACAATATATATATTCATAACATTTTTAAGGCATTTGAAAATGGAACATGTACAGGAGTGCTGTAACCACTGGCAGAGAAGACCATCTTATTCAAGATGGATCAGATAGATGAAGGTAACAAGACCAGACCCCTTCTGAGTGTTGTTCCAATACAGTTCCTGCCTCTTCCGCTGGGCAGGCCTGGGCAGTTAGGAAGAAGTCCTTCCAGCAACACAGGCAATCTCCCCAGGGGCAGAGGAAGCACAGAATTTGTTCTGTTCTTGGCTCTAAAGCCAGCGAAAGTGAGTCTCTCTCAGAACAATGAGACTGTAGTCCTCAGGCTTCCACTCAAACATTTATTTCTTCTTTTACCAAAACCAGATTCTTGAAAAGCCCTGCTTGGCTCTTCCCTTTCCTCATCCCTTGCAAGGAAGCAGTCAGCCAGTGCCACAGTGCTTGCCTCTAAAACACGGCGTTAAGTCTGTCCCAGCAATCTGTGTCTCTCCCGGTTCTGCCGCTCATCAACTGCTGCCTGGAAACAGCCACATCCTCCTAACCGGTCTCTTGCCTCCTGTCATGTGCTTCTTCTATCCATCTCTCTACTCCACAAGAGAATCTCCCTACAGTGTTATCTGCCCATTGGTGGTATCCCGCTTATAGCTCTTCCGCAGCTCCCATTGTTTCAGATAAAGCCAGGCTTCCCAATGAGGTACATGGAGCCCTCTGCAATCTCATCCTTGTCTATTTCCCCCATCAGCAGCTCTCCTTATGCCCTGCTCCACATCTTATTCTTCACCATGTCCTATGCTGCTCCTCTCCTCTCTGCCATTGTTCCTACCGTCACCTCTCCACCCACTCCCATCCTTACCTCCATTTGCTTGATTAGTTCCTACCTATCCTTCAAGACCTAGTTCAAGACCAGCTCCACAAAGTTTTCTCTGACTATTCCAGCCTGGTTAGGTGCTTTATCCTCATAAATGTTCTAATAGTACCCTGTATCTCTATCTCTCTCTCTCTCTCTCTCTCTCTCTCTCTCTCTCTGCGCCCCCCGTCCCCCACCTCCCTGCACATAGGTAGTTTTAGGTATACATATTAATGTCTCCTCTCTCTATTCTTACAGGCTGTTCACCCGCTAAGGGTAAGTGTTCTTCTTGGTGTTCTCAAAGCTGCTTTAGAAGAGCACCAGGAACATAGCAAGGATGTCATGCATCCCTGTTGAGACAATGAATGAGTAATATTTTATAATAAATTTTACCACCCCAAAAATGCTCTAAAACAGAACTAAAGGTAAGCATTCCTATTGCTTAGCTGACAGAGGAGGGGAAAAGAAGTCTAAGATATGCACCATCTCTTCAGTAAACACACAGTTTCAAGACATTTTAGCAAAGGTTTTATGGCATACCATTTTTAGCAAAGCAGATGTATAAAAGACTAAATTATTTCTTAAATTACTATCAACAGAAAATATTATATCTCTTAAAGGACTGAATTTCTCAGGCTGTAGTTGGAATGAAGAGAAGATGAACGTTCTGTACTTGTTTTTAAATCACTCTCTTCTTCCTGAAATGAATGCACTATTTAAATGAAATTATGAGTTCATTTGCTTTTTATTTGCACTGAATCACCTGAGAGAAGCAGTAAGATGGTTTGCAGTTGACCGGCCACAGAGGACACACACTGAGATCTATGTGCCAGGCATCAGGTATATCTTTTTTCATAAAATAACTTTTATACAAGATTAATAGATCTGTTTACATATAAAAAACAGAAAGGACCTCATTACAATTAGATTTCACATAAATTACACATTAACTTTTAAAAACTATTATTCAACTTAAAGTCCCTTTTAAAAATTTTATTCTGAGGCTGGGTGCAGTGGCTCACACCCGTAATCCCAGCACTTTTGGAGGCCAAGGCAGGCGGATCACTTGAGGTCAGGAGTTCAAAACCAGCCCAGCCAACATGGCGAAATCCCATCTCTACTGAAAATACAAAAATTAGCCAGGCATGGTACCGCACACCTGTAATCCCAGCTACTCAGGAGGCTAAGCAGGATAATCGCTTGGACCCAGGAGGCGGAGGTTGCGGTAAGTCAAGACTGCATCACTGCACTCCGGTCTGGGTGACAGAGTGAGACTCCATCTCAAAAAAAAAAAGAAATTTATTTTGAAGACACGGTGCATGAAATAAACCAAAGAGTGAAGCACTTGAGATGAGTAAGTGTTGGGCACCTCATATAAAAAGCTATAGATTGCTCTAGAACTGGGAGTATCACTTGGAAAAAAATGGAGAGGTGAAGAGTTGAGCAGAATACAACGGCAGACTTTTGCTTTCT
Organism: Ateles fusciceps; assembly: GCA_036589455.1. NCBI lineage: Eukaryota > Metazoa > Chordata > Mammalia > Primates > Atelidae > Ateles > Ateles fusciceps. Next base: position 624,797 of record JAZHEH010002139.1, read on the forward strand.
GTGAAAAAGTGATAGACACAACAGGCAGAAGTAGACAAACCACCCAAGAAAGGGATTGGAGGAATTGTGTTTTTCTATTTCCTAATGAAAAATCGTCATTGTTGTTAATGATTATCTTTCAATCAATGATCTCAAAAATCTATACAACATGGCTGGGCATGGTGGCTCACGCCTGTAATCCCAGCACGTTGGGAGGCCCAGGTGTGCAGATTGCGTGAGCTCAGGAATTTGAGACCAGCCTGGGCAACATGGTGAAATCCTATCTCTACAAAAAAAAAAAAAGAAAATGAAAATTAGCCGGACATGGTGGTGCACACCTGTAGTCCCAACTACTTGGGAGGCTAAGGTAGGAAAGTCACTTGAGCCCAGGAGGCAGAGGTTGCAGTGAACCAAGATCATACCACTGCACTCCAGCCTGGGTGACAGAGCATGACTCTGTCTCAAAAAAAAAAAGTACCATACAACCACAACATCTTTATAACCTGTGTATAAATGAGAAACCAGAACACCAAACAGGCTACATGACTTCTCCAGAATCCAACAAATCAAGAGCTGACTCACACGAGGAAACACACTTAAATGACTCACAAAATGCTTCGCCAATCACTAGAGTCGACCAGTCAAAACATGCAGTGATGACAAAAATGTGTCCAGAAATAACCAGCAGCAGATCTGCATTTAATCTGGTGGTCAGGTAAGGACTTACAGGGTGCCTGATTTTCAAATCTATTGTTTCTCTAGGATCCTGGCTGACTTTGAAGAGCAATTGCTTTTGGGGCGTAAGTACCTGTTATTGTTTTTCTTGTATTCTTTGGACCAAACTCATTAAATGAGAAGTCCTGAAAAAATTCAGTCACTGGAATGTGTAAATCAGATGATTTGAATTTTACTTCAGAATTACATTTCTCAGGGACATTGGTCAAAACAGCAAGTGTAACAGAATATTCTATCCCTGTTGGTTTGGTTTCATGGTGTCCAATTCTGCTGCTACCAGTTAGCTCTGTGTACCTCAGTGAGTCTCTCTTCTGTGGGTCTTAGCTTCCTGATGGGTAAAGGAGGATTGGATTAGGTCACCTCTAAGATCTATTCTGGGTTTTTTTTGTCGTTGTTTATTTTTTGTTTTTTTGAGACAGAGTCTCACTGTGTTGCCCAGGTAGGTCTCAAACTCCTGGTTGGTCAAGCAATTTTCCTGCCTCAGTCTCTCAAGTCGCTGAGATTACAGGCATGAGCCACCACACCCAACTCCTGTTCTGATTTTTAAACAGACCTATGAGTAAGTTAACACGTCTGAGCCTCAGTCTCTTCATCTATAAAATGGAAATAAAAAGATCTACCTTGCAAAGTTATATGAACATTGTTGATACAAGTAAGTAAGCCACCAGACACAATATCTGGACAAATTTCAGCCCAAGCTATTTCTGCATACAAGAAATCTCAGAACTAAAATTTGACACGCACTCATCCAAGATACCATTCGAAGGATTATTGATAGGCTGGTTTTAACCAATTTCAAGTGCTAATATTGTATTGAAAGCTTTGTATAACATACAAATTGACTGTGACAAGTTTTACATCCTCACTTTAAAATCTTTCTAATAAAGATACACTAAAAGTTTGACCTATTGATATGAATGCTGTGGTTTCATTCATTTCCTTAGATGACACCAAAGTTAGCAGCCTTGTCTTCAAATCTTTTTTGCTACTTATTAAGAGAAAAAAAAAGAATTTTCATTAAAACTGAGCAATTGGCCTGCAAAGGGAGGAGGATTACAAAATGCCCCTGACCCTCTCTCAGAAACAGAACCGGGCCCACATTTGAGGAATGCCAAATGATTCTCATTAAAGTAATGAGCATATTTTCAGTGACATGTGTCTGACCGACTTTAATTTAATTGGCAGGACTTGTGGCAGCCAGAGACCCAAAAATAACACACAGCTGGCAGTTCCTGCTCACACACCTAACAGACGTATTTCACACAGTTTCAGGGATGCCACACCCTAGACAGATGGGGTGTAAGGTCATATGCAAATTGTTGTGACATTAAACACACATTCCTTGTGACCACACTAACAGGTTGAATTTAATACACTGAATTCCTCTAGCTCTTCCTTTATAAAATTCCCTCTAACTTAAACAGATTGAGTTGATTTCTGCTACTGCCCTACCCAACAAGCTAAAGTTATTTTTAACTTACAACTACCGCTGATAAGTATTTTTCACCAAAAAAAAAAATCCCCTTTCAGAAAGAGAAACTATGAAAAAACAAAATACCCATTGCACTTTAGTGAGAAGTAGTCAGTCCCTCAGCCAAATCTATAAACAAATGTCAATTTGGTTTAGAAGCAACAAAATGCTTTATATTTATGATTATTTTCACAGTCCTTTCTACAAACAATTCTTATGAGGAAGTAGACAGGCTAAATTTGTGTTGTGTGTATCTTTGAATATATAGTCTTCCACATTTTCTACAGAATAAGGCTCACTTTCATAATTCAAGTGTAATAAATAGTAACTAATAAAATGCGAGGAATTATTTCATTATACTTGTACTCCCATAGACACATTTGTCCCACATCCGGAAATTTGCTGAATGAGCTATGCTCTGTGCCCTCAAAACTTACAGTTTGATGGGGAAGGTGGACATGGCTTAACCAAGTAAAAGATGGAGGTGCAAATACTGCATAAAGATAATGACAAGAAAAAGCCATCGGCATTGGCACTGTTAGAAGCTCGTCATATTATTATCTCAATAAATCCTCAAACATCCTTTGAGGTAGGTACTATCATCATTCCCATTTTACAAATGAATGGAAACATGGTACAGAGATATTAAGTAATTTGCCCAAGATCACACAGCTTTTTAAGTGGGGGAATATGGTTTGAACCCAGTCAGTCTTGCTCTAGTCAGGGTTAGAGATATACCTGGGTGCCAGTTGGAGTCCCACCGCATTTGCTAGGTGATCTCATGCAGGCTATTTAACTTTTCTGAGCCAAAGTTTCCTCATCTATAAAATGGGAATAGCAATTCCTAGCTCACAGGTTTTATGAGGAGTATGAAACAGGATTGTGTCTGAAAAGTGACTGGCACAGTGTCCTCAGCATGGCAGGCATCTATCATCAGTGGAATAGGACACTCAAACATTTTTTTTGTAAGATGCCGCCTTTTGACGACCTTCCCTATCTGCCTCACTAAGTCATAAAGCATCACTATGGGAGAATGCAGCTATACGAACTAGGACTAAGGGCTGCCAACCTTCCCTTTGCCCCATCCTGCTATGTCCCTAGAACTAACAAGAAGTCAACAGGTAAACACATGGGAATAACAACCTTCCAGGTCAGCTCAACAACATTTGTTGATTTTTTTTTTTTTTTAGGAGTCTCCCTCTTGTCACCCAGGCTGGAGTGCAGTGGCGCAACCTCAGCTCACTGCAACCTCCACCTCCCAGGTTTAAGCAATTCTCCTGCCTCAGCCTCCTGAGTAGCTGGGATTACTACCAGCTCACTACCGCACCCGGTTAATTTTTATATTTTTAGTAGAGACGGAGTTTCACCATGTTGACCAGGCTGGTCTCGAACTCCTGACCTCAGGTGATCTGCCCGCCCCAGCCTCCCAAAGTGCTGGGATTACAGGTGTGAGCTATGGTGTCGGACCCATTTGTTGATTTACTGATGTAAATGTACCATGTACCAAGAACCTTGTTAGACACTGTGGCACTGAACTCCTAAGACACAGCCCTGCCATCAAGGAGCTCACAGTCCTAAAGGGGAAAAGAAAACACACAAAAAATCAAATACCCAGCATGTAATCCGGGTAATGTGTTGTACAAAACTGCGCAGGAGAGGCAGTAGCTAAGTGTCTAAGCAATGAAGCACATAGCCATGGTACACATATTGTGTACGCTACACAAACCATTAGGCTGCACGGGTTCCCAGCCAGTCTGTGCTGAGCCTCGTGAAATTCTGTGAGTATCCACATGTCACTACGTCTTCAGCTTGAAGCCATAACACTGATATTTTGCCTTTGGTGATTCTCAAATTCTCAGCTATGACAGGGCTTCCAAGCACAGAATCTTTGAAAAGTCAAGCCAGCATCTGATGTGAAGGTAACTGTTCTGGACCTAGCCTAGCGAATTCTTTACCTTGAGGGGTCCAGCATTACAAAACTCCCCAGTAGAAACCATGTGTTTAAATAAGTGGCAGCTGAGCACGGTGGCTCTTGCCTGTACTCCTAATGCTTTGGGAGGCCAAGGCAGGAGGATCACTTGAGGCCAGAGGTTTGAGATCAGCCTGAGCAACATAGCAAGACCCCATCTCTCCAAAAAAAATTTTTTTTAATTAACCAGGCATGGTGATGCATGCCTGTTGTCCTAGCTGCTGAGGAGGCTGAGGCAGGAGAATCACTTGAGCTCAAGAGTTCAAGGCTGCAGGGAGCCATGATTGCGCCAGTACACTCCAGCCCAGGCGACAGAGCAAGACCCTGTTTCAAAAAAAAAAAAAAAAGAGCAGCATCAAGTTAGCTTTTGTATGGTGAGAGAAATCTAAAGCAGTCAATCATACTTCAGAAGAAGCCTGCATTAAGACATGATAGCAACAATGCTGGGAGTTTTTTGAGGAACAGAAAGCTGAAGGACTAGAGACAAACACTAAGGCTTCCTAAGATTACTTCTTAGACAAAAGACAAGGACAAAAGTAATTCTAATTTCCTATTCATGCTTGAATTTTAGAAGTTAAACGTTCACCAACTTTGAGCCACTCAACCCTTTACAGTAGTCAGCTATTGACACAATATGTATAACAATGGCGTATAACCAAAAAAATCACAAAAATCTCAGTGGCATTCAACAAGACACATTTATTTCTTGCTAACACATCTGTGGGGTCAACTGGAGTATCTGTTCCATGTGTCACATCGTGGGACACATGATGCCACTCAAGCCACTCCAGGAGCAGTGGCTACTCAGGCTATGCTCTTTTCATGAAGCAGGTGAGCACAGGAAACGTCAAGACCAACCAAGTACATACATCAGATCCTCTGCTCACATCACATCCATCAGCATCCTAAAGCCAGTCACATGGCCAAGCCCATTGTCAAAAATTAAAAAAATACACATCACCAAAAAGTGTGGGTGCATGACACTACTGGAAAGGAGGGAAGAATGGGTACCAATAACTCATCTACCACAGCTTTTAAACCATACTGAAAGGCAGGTATTATTGGCTCCATTTTTCTTGACAGTTGAGTAAATGGGGCCCTAAGAGTTTAAGTCATCCACCCAAGGGAGCACAGGTAGTATGCTGCTCCAGCAGAATTAGAATTCAAATCTTCTACCTTCTGGCCAGCTGTGGTTTCTACAGGGATGTAGTTAGCTTACTAATACATAACAAACACACACCTTTAATAATCACATCCTAGCCGGGCACGGTGGCTAACACCTGTAATCCCAGCACTTTGGGAGGCCAAGGCAGGAGGATCACTCGAAAACAGGAGTTCACGACTAGCCTGGGCAAGATGGCAAAACCCCATCTCTACAAAAAAATATTAAAAAATTAGTCTGGCTGGGCGCGGTAGCTCACGCCTGCAATCCCAGCACTTTGGGAGGCGGAGGCGGGCAGATCACGAGGTCACGAGATCGAGATCATCCCGGCCAACATGGTGAAACCCCATCTCTACTAAAAATACAAAAAAATTAGCTGGGCGTGGTGGCGCGCGCCTGTAGTCCAAGCTACTCGGGAGGCTGAGGCAGGAGAATTGCTTGAACCCGGGAGGCGGAGGTTGCAGTGAGCCGAGGTCGCGCCACTGCACTCCAGCCTGGCGCCTGGTGAGGGAGTGAGACTCTGTCTCAAAAAAAAAAAAAAAAAAAAAATTAGCCTGGTGCAGTGGTGAGTGCCTGTACTCTTAGTGACTGGGGATCAGGGGCTGAGGCAGGAGGATCGCTTGAGCTGGGGAAGCTGAGCTACAGTGAGCCATGATCTCTGCACTCCAGCCTGGGTGACAGAAGGAGACCCTGTCTCAAAAATAATGACAATAATAATAATCACATCCCTTAATTATGCAGATACCAACTCCCTCCAACAGAGACCAGACCCAACACTGCCTCACTCGTTAGCACTATCACAGTGTTTAACATTTGCTTGGTACTTCTGCAAGTTTTTACAAGCTTTTTTTTTTCTTTTTCTTTTTTTTTTTTTTTTTTTTTTTTTGACTATTACCACACTAATAAATTATTTACGGTGGGAAATCTAAATCAGAAAGCTCTGGCTACTTGAAAACAAACTTTATTAAAAACATCTTCCCAGCCCAACATGTAGCCTCATAGGGCACACACAATTTCTTTGCCTGAGCCTTAAAGATTACACCGAGTCAATGGAAGGGATGACACTGATGGCTGCGGAGTATGGACGAATCACGTTTGAAGCTGAAGCGTGAGCATGGGATTTTTAGTCTGCTGCTGCTGCCCTATGCAAACTAATTGCCAAATAGACCAGGCTGTAAAGCATCGTAACTAGAGGTGATGAAGGGCAAGAAGCCACCCTCATGCCAGCAGCCTCCCATATCCATTCACTTATTCACACAACAAATAGTTGTTGAAGGCCTGCACTGGGCCTGGCAGGGGGCAGGGGCTGAAATGCCTCTGGAACAAGACAGACCAGCTCTCATGGAGTTTCTACTGCAGAGAGGGGTAAAAGTAAAAGCAAACGCGGTAGTTTCAGACTGTACTGTAGCACTGGCCCTGGGTACATCACTTAACCCCTCTCTTAGAGTGTTCGGGTGGTGGGGGCAGGGGAAGGGGCTGTTCTTTTTCTTTACTCTCACCCTGCGCGAACCCTCTCCTTCCCCCTCCTTTGCCACCCCAGGGGCAGGCCTGATGGAGGACTGGTTAATGACAACTCGGCGGCCCGGGAGGGCTGGGAGGCTGTCCCTCCTCCCCGCTCCAACACCCGTGTGCCAAGGCGGGGTCGGGGCAGCGAGTGAGGCCAGGAGGCTGCGCCCCCTACTCTGCCCCGGTCCACGCGTTGCGGGCCCCAGCTCTGCAGACGCCCTTGGAGGCTGATCTGGCTGCGGAGGTCGATCCTGACAGCTCGGGGGCAGGAGGGGGCTGGCCTTGCTCCCCCACGCCCACCTAGCAGGGACCCAGACGCAGCTCCGGCCCCCTCCCTGCACCTCGCCAGCCCAGGAGCTTCAGGAGACCCGGGCGCAGCTTTCCGAGCACCGTGCCTCGCTTAGGGGAGGCGGTGCCCTGGGGGAGGGGTAGGAGGAGGGCGCGCGGAGGTGGCAGGGGCGGCGGGGGACCCGGCCTGGCAGCGCCGCTTCAAGTTTCCACCCGCGCAGTTGTGCAACCGGGAGGGGGAGCGAGAGCCGCGGAAAACAAGCCGAGCCCATAAACAAAGCCACGTGGCCTCCGGGCCGGGGGGCCGGGCTAAGAGCAGGCGGCTCTTCCGGCAACAAAGAGCCGCGGCCGGCGGCAGGGATAAATACTGCGGCCGCGACAGCCGTGCAGCACTCCCGGAGCCAGCCGCGCCCGAGACCTTCCCCGCGCCCGCAGCCCCGCAGGGTGCCCCGCGCCGTTCCGCCGCCCCGCCGCCCCGCCGCCCCCACGCGCGTTCCCGTCCGCCGCCCCCGTCGCAGGCCCCTCACCCCGAGCATCCGCCCCGGGTGGTGCGTCCCCCGAGGCCGCCAGGCCGGTCCCGTCTCCCAGTCCGCCCCGTCCGCTCTCGGTGCCATGCCATTCCTCGGCCAGGACTGGCGGTCCCCCGGGCAGAGCTGGGTGAAGACGGCCGACGGCTGGAAACGCTTCCTGGATGAGAAGAGCGGCAGCTTCGTGAGCGACCTCAGCAGGTGAGGGGACCCGCCACCAAATTCCAGCCCTGCGACACTGACCCGGGCTGGTCTGGGAGGCGCAGGGACGCCGAATGCGGGGCAGGCGGGGCTGGAGCGCTGCGGAGGGAGACCCTGACAGGGAGGGTGGGACTGCGGTGCCCGCATTTCTGCAGAGGTCTCCAGAGCACGGGAGACGGAGAATCCGGTTTCTCTTATTGTTCAAGGTCAGTGTCCCCAAGTGGACACGATTCCTTACGGAACACCTGGTCCCTCTGAGAATCTGACGACCTTGGCGGGTAGTGTCCCCGAACGCTCGCTCTGACTTAATCACACAGCTTTAGTGGTCCCTGCTTTAAGGACCCCAGAGTCGCTCACTTTGATGAAGGGCTGAGCCCCTTCACCTCCGCGTCGCCAGGCTCCCAGCGCCCAAGCCCGGTGGACGCGACCAGTGACGGGATGCGACGCGGGTCCCACCTGGAGCGCTTCCAGGCCCTGCCCAGGCAAGGGCAACCACGAAGTGGCCGGGAGGATGAGTAACCAGGAAGGGACAGCCAGATGGTCCCTGGGGGAGCCTCTTACTGGGCGGGCTGCGGAGGTGCAGAGGGGGTTGGGGGCAGGAGATGAAACTCTACAGCGCTCTGCTTCTGAGAGGACAGGGCTCTTGCACCTGTTTCCTGGTGGCCCTCTCGTTCGGTCTGCTTTGTATAGAGCGTGCACTGTTTCCAGGGGTGCCTGTCAGCTGCGGAAAGCCTGCCTGGCCTGGGTGATCCTCTGGATTGGAGGTCTCATCTGAGCTCTGTGATCTGGTGGGAAACTTGAGGTCTACTGCGCTCCCCTCTCAGCTTGGCTAACTACGCCAGCGCCCGCTAATAAGTGAGGTTGCCTGGAATTTGTCAGCCCCTGACCTCGACAGTTGACTTTCAGAGACTCTTAACCATTTAGCCCGGTGAGGGGGGGGCCGTGAAAGTGATTCCAGAAAGGACTGGTGCAGCCAGGGTCACCCCTGGGTGCCTTTTCCTGCCGCCTTTGGTTAAAACCATGGGCCCCTGCACCCTTAAATTGACTTTGATGGAGAATTCTGTTTCTGGGCCAGGTTCCCACTTACTAAGATTTACCACTGGTTGCTTGGATAAAGCACTGGCAATAAATTTTGAGAAAACTATCAAGAAAATGTGGTTATTTTGGCAGCTCGGCCTCCCGTGCCTCCCATTTGTTTGCGATTTGTAATGCGTCAAATTCCCATTGTCTCACAAAGTAAAGAAAGATATTATTTAATCCTGGAGTCTATCCGGAGAGACCTGAACGTACTAACCGCCAGCATATAACCATTTATGTTGAAGTTACTTGGAGACAGTCCCAGAGGAGTTTAGGGATCACCATAAGGAAACCTTATTTCCACAAAATCAGGCAATTTATTTACAGAAAAGTAAGACCAACTGCTATTGACAGACTGTGTCTTTTATTGACTGGAGTTACCAATTATGCCTGAATTATTCCCTCAACAAAATGGGAAACTTCTTTCCTCCTTGTTCCTAAGGACAATGATCTAATATTTTGGTACTTTATTTCTGTATACAAGTTCAGGTTCTTTCTATAAAGGTGAAGAAAGGGTCTGAAGAGCCGTGTTAGAGCCGCTCACCCAAATATAATTGCAGGCTGCCCCTCAGCGGGGAACAGATGACTGGGTTCAGCAGGAGAGGATTTAAAAAGTAGGGTCGTATTCATACTCACCTACCTGGGAGGCTTAGGTGAGAAGGTCACTTGTACCCAGAAGTTCAAGGTTGCAGTGAGTCATGACTGTGCCACTGCGCTCCAGCCTGGGCCACAGAAAGAGACTCTATCTCTAAAAATAACTAAAAATTTAAAGTTTGTTGTAAAATACCCTATACCAGCATCAGAAGACAAACTGGTGTCAATCTCCTTTAGAAATAAATAGTGATATCTCTGTCTTCACAGTATGGAAGACCTGAAGATGGTTTAATTTACCACAAAAGCTTAGACTGGGCTGGGATCAGGTGGCTTCCTGCACAGCCCCCCCCTCCTGTGTCCCGTTCACTCTTTTCTTTCCTCCCGTTTCACACCTGAGCTGGAGCTGTCACATCCATCATCATTACCGCAAATAGTCATTGATATTCTGACCACCTGTGGTCCTTTGAGTCAGCGTTTAAGAATCATTTGATAGCCTCCTAACAAAGCAGCTGGCTGTTTGTTTGCAGGGTATTCTTTTTTCCAGCAACTATAAACAATCCCTTCCCTACTTAGCATGAGAAGCCTGCCAACTACTTAAAAGCAGTTGGCCTTCTGTGGTCTGGGTTTGTCATCTCAGATATCCTCACTGTTTTTGGTCTTAGTGACGTTTCCCTGTGAAGTCAGGTTTGGGCTGCGTGCCTGGTAACACAGGTGAAGCTGAATGCCTCTCCTGTTCTGAGAAAACAAAAGGCAGGTCCTTAAGCAGGGAGGGACCCTGAAACAGAGGACTGCAGAGACATGGTAGACCAACTTCTCTGATTCTATGAACCATTCTGTGAGCCGCCCAAACAAAAGCAAGGGATGAATGAAGGATGTGTTGGGTGGTTTTCAGCCTGGGGCTGTTGTTTCGTGTTGACCAAGGCTTGTCCACACAGCATACCCATTCTGAACTCAGCTGGCCACCCTCTCTGTGGCCCAGGACTCCATCCTCCTCCAATGTATGTTACAAATCCAGTCTCAGCCATGTGCCCAGGAGTGAGATCACGGGAGGATTTAAGATAAGCTTAAAGCAAGACCCCTTCTCAAATTTGTTGACGTTATATAAAATACAAGGGGAATGGCAAGTGTTAAATATGGTGGGGCAGATTAAAAATGCAAGGAAAGAGCTCGGCGTGAATGGGGATGATCCAAGAATGCTTCAAGGAAGTGGTGGTTCAGGCGCCCGCACAGCCCTAGTCAGCAGCCACCCCCTCGCCGCCCACCCCCCAGGATGAGTAACCTAAACTGTCTGAGCCTCTGCCACTCTTCTCTAAGCCTACACTTCTGTCATTGAAAACTGACTCAAATCTTGCTTTACTGTATAACTAAGGCTGGACCCAGAAGCAGGAAATTTACCTTGGTGCCTGGGTAAAAATAATAGTTAAGATTTTATAAGAGCTTACTGTGTGCCAGACACTGTTCTATGAGCGTTATACACTAGGCTGTTTGTTTCACCAGAGCATTCTGGGTACTAACCTTGTGAGTCTGGCGATCTAGAGATGCATCAGTCAATTAGCATAGAAATCTCACTGGCTTTAATCAAGGCTCTATAACTACAGTTAAGCCTCTTGGGGCACATCACAGCTTTCTCAAATGGTTTTTATTGCAAATGAAATGAGAAATAGGGCCGTATTTTTTTTCATTCCCTTTATCACCTGCCAAAACAGTCTTATTTATGGTCTTATTTTGAATTTTTTTAAAAGTTGCCTTTAAGTGTCTTGGTATGTGGTAATGTGGGGCTGGGGTCTTTTTCTTATTCTAGACCTGCACCTATAAAAATGAAGATTAGTAAAAAGTGACACAAAATAGCAATTTGCTGGCTAGTATTGAATTTTGTGAAGAAAGCAACCTCGTTGAGATGGTTTTGCTTATTAAAAAAAAAAAAATTCAATGCTACAATTCCTAAATGGTGGTGGTTTTTCTTGTTAAAAATTTCAGTTGTAATTTTCCATTGGCTTTGCATTTCCTTGAAAAGGACACAATTGGACTCTCAAAATAGCCTCTAGCTGAATATATTATTGCTTAAAAGAAAACATATAAGCAGGCAACACAAATAAACCCCATAGCCCTTCTTTCCAGGCCCTACCTCCGGAATCCAAAACCTAGGACCAAGTGAAAAGTATAGGGTTTCTCTTTGGTTCAAATTTTTCTACATTCTACAGTGAGAGATCATCATCAATTATGTAAAATTCTTTCTAAACTAGCTTTTGAAATGAGTCACTCAGCCTTAAAGCAGGTTATTGTAGCTTCTGAGGAAAGTGAGTGTGCCAATTCCTTTGAAGAATGTTTTCAATTGGAAAAGAATAAGAAGAAATATAAATATTTGAACTTGCTAAGTAATGATCACAATCTACAGCCCAGGCTGGGCAAATCTGCTGCCGGACCTTAAATGTTGTCACTGAGACTAAGACAGCCTCATTTTATGATTCTTTATATGTGGATTTATACTGTAGGTTTTTGTTGTTGGGGGGGTGTGTGTGTTCTTTCAAAGTAAGCCTTCATGTGGTATTTTTGCACACAAAATGTTCTAGCTTTGCTTTTTAAAGCTGTTCTCAGCTGTGGTACATCGTGGACCACTCAAATGACCTTCTATCTTTTGCTCTTTTTTTCTCAGCATTGATTGAAATGTCTTAAGTTAGCCTCAGGGACTCAGTTCTGCTCTTTGTTCTGTCCCTCTTTTCCCTCTGACCTTGGAGCAGATAATCAACTGGTCAGTAATTCTGTACCCCTGTAGTCATGCAAGTAGACAGAAACACACTCCTGTTATACAAAGCCTGGCCCAAAACACTCAACCTTGGCTTGCTTTTGAAAGTGCCTCTGAGAGGACGTTTCTGCAGGACTCTATCTGAAACCTAAAAATATCCTGTTTCCCTGAATGAACAGGAGAATGCTATCGAGTTTAGTAGGAAACTCAATAAATGGTATGAAGCATGGCCTTAAGAAGGAAGATTAACAAATGATTATTTACCAAGTTTGTCCTGAAAGATCCAGAAAAGCAGCACTGAGTATATTGTTGGAGATGTTGCATGCAAGCATATTAGCAAGATACTTATCCTAATTGAACTGCTACTTGAGAGACTATTGTCTTAATAACAAAAAGATACTGGAAATTGCTTCAAATCTTCTCTTCTACCATTTACACAATGCCGAGGAAATAAAGTGCAGATGTACATCACTGTACCCAACAGATGTATATCCAAAAAAGATAGAAATCAAATTACACTTTAAATTCAGCAGAGAAACTCAGAAAATTGAAGGAGTATGAAATATCAGTGGTATAGCCAAAAAAAAAAAAAACACCCTAATTTATGTTTTACCAGTTGGCATTATAAATCCTGTTTTACATACTTCGTGGGGGTTGAGGGAGTTGGCAAACCTATCTTATCATCATACCTCAGTATTTCTCCTGCATTCTTTCTGTGGAAATTATTCAGAGATTTACTTGGAAGTTACATTGTAGAGTAGAATAGCTCATTACCCCTCAAATGATCGCTCAGCGCACTGAGGGAAATAAGCGCTGACATTGAAGCTGCCCATCCTTCAATGACCTGTGAATTAGGCAGGGACATCCAGTGTCTGTTCAGCCCTTATAAATTTATCAATTATAAGTTTACCTTGTTTAGTCAAGGGTCTTCACCTCGCAGCACGATGCCTGGTGTGTGTCAGTCCAGGCACTACATAAAACTTAAGCAGCCAGCACTCTATACTAAGCATCTCCTAGAAATGGAGTTTATAAGTCAGATTTTTGTAAACATGATTATGTTTTAAAGACATGTTAGGAGGATGCTACTTAAAAGCAGCTTGGGTCTACTTTAAATGGATGAATTGTATGGTATGTGAAGTTTATCTCAATGAAGCTTTTTTTTTTTTTAAGAAGCAGCAGCAGCTTGGGGTAGATGCTTTTGCAAAATGAAGGCATTGTGTAGTACATGATATCAGTAATCACCCCCTCCCCCATCCGTCATTTCTGTTTAAAGTAATATTGTAGTTCTCTGCATTGCTCTTAGTTGAAGAGTAGAGTGCTGTGTTTCAAATTACAATGCAAGGCACTGTTAGGGAATTCAAAAGAAGTAGAAGCCTCCATCCCTGCCTTCCACACAGATGTGAAAATGTTTCATCCTGAAGGGGAAGTCTGTGCCTGTATAGACTTTTTTTTTTTTTTTTTTTTGAGACGGAGTCTTGCTCTGTTGCCCAGGCTGGGGTGCAGTGGCATGATCTCAGCTCACTGCAACCTCCGCTTCCCAGGTTCAAGCAATTCTCTGCCTCAGCCACCATGCCCAGCTAATTTTTGTATTTTTAGTAGAGATGGCGTTTCACCATTTGGCCAGGCTGGTCTTGAACTTCTGTCCTCGTGACAGGAGTCACGACCTCTTGGCCTCCCAGAGTGCTGGGATTACAAGCGTGAGCCACCACCCCTGGCTGACTTATTTTTGAGTGATCATTTTATTGTTTTATTTTGTTTGAGAAGCCTGTATGTTTGTTTGTTTTATAACTCACTAAGTTATTTATAGAAACAACTCAGGTTCATGTATAGCTTTTACATCTCATCTTTGTCTTCTGTTATTCATAGTTACTGCAACAAGGAAGTATACAATAAGGAGAATCTTTTCAACAGCCTAAACTATGATGTTGCAGCCAAGAAGAGAAAGAAGGACATGCTGAATAGCAAAACCAAAACTCAATGTAAGCCATTTGTTTTGAACTTAAGAAAAAAGCTGTTTGAAGATAGTTATGATTGGTTCTTGGAGGGGAAAAAAAAATAACACCTCCCATGTCACACATCTGCCTCAATGTTTTGCTGTGTCACTGACAAAGGTTACTGGGATCCTAACACTCAGAAACCTGGCTGTGCATTTTACAAGCGAGATTAACATGTTCTTTATAGTCTTGTTTATAAAAGTCAGTTGCTAGTTGATGGCTTTTTTTCCTGCTAGTCATTTGTATTTGACATAGGTTATTTTATAGTGATATGGTCAGCCAAATCAGTTCCAGTGTTTTATTTTGAACTGTTTCAAGGCTTTGAAAATAGATTTTTCTCCCTCTTTCCTTGTATAAATCCTATTAACATTTCTAGATACTATATGTAAGTATCAGCAGAGAGTATAAAGTTTTGTTAATCAGCAGTAATTATAGGTTATTTTATCTGTAATACATGTTTTCCTCATGCTGTCTGTTTGATTTCTACTTTTCATGGCCTTATGTAAGTTTCAGGTTTGGCATTTAAAATAAACTTGTACTTGAGTATTAGTGTTTTTTGTTTTGTTTTTGTTTTAATTTGGAGCTTTGTAAAAAAAAAAAAAAATTTTTTTCAGACAGAGTCTCGCTCTATCGCCCATGCTGGAGTGCAGTGGCATGATCTCAGCTCACTGCAACCTCTGCCTCCTGGGTTTAAGCGATTCTCATGCCTCAGCCTCCTGAGTAGCCGGGATGATAGGTGCCTGTCACCACACCTGGCTAATTTTTGTGTTTTTAGTAGAGACAGGGTTTTGCCATGTTGCCCAGGCTGGTCTTGAACTCCAGGGCTCACGCAATCCACCCACCTCTGTTCACAGCATGTGACTCAGTCTGTCAAAACCTAATCTTTTTTTATTTCTCTTTTTTTTTTTGGAGGTGGGGGCAGAGTCTCCCTCTGTCACCCAGGCTGGAGTGAAGTGGCACAATCTCGGCTCATTGAAACCTCCGCCTCCCAGGTTCAAGTTTCTCCTGCCTCAGCCTCCCAAGTAGCTGGGATTACAGGCACCCACCACTACACCTGGCTAATTTTTGTATTTTTAGAAGAGATGGGGTTTCACCATGTTGGCCAGGCTGGTCTCAAACTTCTGACCTCTAGTGATCCACCTGCCTCCACCTCCCAAACTGCTGGGATTACAGGTGTGAGCCACTGCACCCAGCCTGTAATTTCTTATGACATAACGTTTTAGAAAAATAATAATAATAATTTTGAGCTTTGGTATACGAAATCTGGCTAGCAAAGATTTAGAGTGCTTCAGACAAAGCAACTGATAGCCTCAGTATTTCTACACTGCAGAAATGAAGCGCTTGAAACTTCTTAGGTTGTTAGTAGAGTCATTATCTTTTTTATCAAAACTTTTAAAACTTTGGAATAAATGAAATGTTTTAAATCTTGGGTGTGTTGCAAATGTTAAAGCTGTGTATTCTTTTTGTCTCTATAGATTTCCACCAAGAAAAATGGATCTATGTTCACAAAGGAAGCACGAAAGAGGTGAGCCTCCGTCCATTTACTAAACAGTTATGCTAAGCCTCATCCCTTCCTGATAGCTTCGGGAGGAATATGGTAGGGAGGGGGGATTACTTCAAATCGTGAGTGTCTTCTTGGACATGGGACATGGCAGCTATTAGTCTACTGTCCAGCCAACCATCAGAGTTTGGGACAATAGAGAGAGAAAGAAGCAAAAGTCACTAAATGGACCCTCTAGTCGTTGAATGAGATTATGTATGTAAAAGTGCTTTATAAAGATTCACATGCCCATCTCAAAGATATTATTATATTGTCCTGGGTTTTGCCTCAGGGCAGTGTCTCCCTTTTGTTTCTAAGATCTCTTTGGACTTCAACTCAGTTAAATTTCAGTACTGGAAGGGCTAATCACTAAATATAGTAGAAGTTGCCAGTGCCTGCTCAGTGTGACGTGGAAGGGGACAAGACATAGTAACCACATTTGTCTGGCACTTTATAAAGCCCTTTTATGTATATTTTCTCTCCACCCAGGCATTTGCTAAAATAACTGGGATATAGGCAATATGGAAGAATTTCTATCACTGTCAGGGACCTTGGCAAACATCTAGATCTCTCTGTGATTTGAGGCCCAGAGGAGGTCAGTGGTATTCACAAGACCACCCAATACTCAGAGCAGAGCTGGGACTATGAACCAGCACTCTGTACTCCCAATTCCCCGTGCATTCTTAGGTGAAAAGATCAAAACTTATTTCGCTTCCTCGCAAAACCTTAAAAACACTTTTGATGATCACAATGAGAAAAGCACTATTGGTATAAGGCAGGTTGGTGACACAGTTGACTCAAGTAGGTCTAATTCTCTTCCCAAGAGTACGTTACTGTCATCAACCATCATGACCTCCCATATCCCATACCCTGCTCCCAATCTTTTCTTAATAAGCAATTACTTGTTTTTGCAGACTAATGTGTGGAAAAATCATAAGCAAGGTCCCAAATGGTACAAGTCACAAAAAGGGGGTTTTAACATGTGAGGGGCTGCCTGAGGCAGCTGCTGGCTTAGTTACCCATCTCGGTGGCTCTCGAGAGCTTGTGGGTAAGGGAAAGAAGCCAGTGCCCCAGGTCACCTAAGATGGGCATCAAGCTCATTCGGCAAATTCCAGTTGGGTTGTTCTAACTGGCTCATTCTGACTCGGATGACCTCTGCGTGGCAGGAGTAACTTCTGTGCCTTTGTTTTCACGTTCAGCGCCATGGATATTGCACTCTGGGGGAAGCTTTCAACAGACTGGACTTCTCAACTGCCATTCTGGATTCCAGACGATTTAATTACGTGGTCCGGGTAAGTCTCAAATGCCTAAAGGCTCATCCTGGCTCTTTCCCAAGTTGAATCATCTCTTTGGGTTGTCTTGAAGTAGTTTCCCCAAAAAAGAACTTTTTAGGACCCTAAGAATTTTGAGGCAAGCAGAAGACAGATCCCTCAATCTCTTTCTTCTTCAGCATACTTCAGGTTCTTAAGTGGGTCCTACTAGGATGTCCCTAGATGGCCAGGATGGGCAAGGGCCGCCGTAATCCCCAGTGAGTCGGTTATTGAGCCTCTCTTTTGAGGTGAAATTTCACGCCAAGCCCCTTTCAAGCCCACCCTGAGGATACAGGGGAACATGTCACAGGCAGCACTGGCCCTGGCAACAGCCTTAGCAAGACAGAATTCAGCAGGAAGCAAGCCCTAGAGCAGTTTGGCCTGTTTCAAAACCCTACCCCTCTGACTGTTCTCACCATCTCCCTCCTGCCCCACTGCAGCTGACTCTGGGGGTGCCCCGAGGCACTCTCAGATGAGGCCACAAAACTGGCTGAGTTAAAGCACTTCCATGTTTCTTGCCTGTGGTTCCCTTCCACTCCCATGTGATAACAGTATTTAGTCCCATGTGCACCTAAAGCTTAAAACTGCTTGTTTTGGTCGGGCGCAGTGGCTCACGCCTGTAATCTTAGCACTTTGGGAGGCCAAGGCAGGTGAATCACCTGAGGTCAGGAGTTCGAGACCAGCCTGGACAACATGGTGAAACTCTGTCTCTACTAAAGATACAAGAAAATTAGCTGGGCATGGTGGTGCACACCTGTAGTCCCAGCTACTTGGGAGGCTGAGGCGGGAGAATCACTTGAACCCAGGAGGCAGAGGTTGCAGTGAGCTGAGATAGTGCCATTGCACTCCAGCCTGGGCAACAGGAGCAAGACTCCATCTAAAAAAAAAAACAAAAATCTCTTGTTTAGATCTGTTGCTTTCCATTTTAAACCATATTTTGAAAAAAAAAAAAAAAAAAGAAAGTTAATAAGCTTTAGTAAAATATTAATGATGAAAGCAGTGAAGCAAATCAGCTTAACCGTGACGGTCACGTTATTGATTACTTTTCACTGGTTTTCTATTTTGTTCCCCCTGCCCACACTCCAGAGCTCCCTTGTGTATTTTTGTCAGCAGTTCAACCTGAGAGGTAGCAGCTGTTTGGGTTTTAGGCTCCGAAGTAGGGAAATTTTCCCCCTGTGGGTGTGGGTTGGTTTGGTTTTTATTTTCTTTTTCCTGGGTTGTTGTGCTTCTCAGTGCCACGTTGCTGAGTCAGATGATTGCAGAGACTCAGCCAGGGTGATGCCATTCAAGGCCCCTTGAGGCCTGGATCCTTCACCTGTCATCTGAGCAGATGCAGGCTTGGCTGTCCAAAGTGACCTGATAAAAACCCAGGCCTGCAAGAAGCAGGTTAGGAGCTGTGAGCTGAGCCTGTGACCACATGAGCAGATCCATTCACTCCAGCTAAGCTCTTCTTCCAATCCAAAAGGGATAAAAATAAGAGACCTTCTTGGGTGAAATGTTCATGCCATTCAGTGTGACTCTGCAAGTTCACGGAGGTCACCTAGTCCTCCTAGGGCCCACAAACTAGTCTACACTGGTTGGAAACAGGCCCAGGATGATCTGGAAACTTCCGTTGCTAAGAATACGAATAGTTTCCATCTTCTAGGTATTAGAGGAAGACACTTAGATCTGATGTCTTATTACAAACTGATCTTCAAAATGGTCAGTTTTTAGATGGTGTTCCTTTCTGCCTGCTTTTTTTTTTTTTTTACAAGAAATAAAGCAAAGGAACGAGCATAGGGATAGTGATAATCTATTTCATGCAGTATGTTAGTTTTCACCTTTTATCTTTTTAATAACCCTATAAAATGTGGGTGCTTTTATGATCTCTCTTTAAACAAATAGCAGTACAGCAAGATAAAATGACTTGTCCACGGTCGAAAAGGGATGGAATCAAGATCTGAAATCTGGGCAGTCTTAGAGTCAACACTTTTAACTGCTACCATAAGTTCTCTGTTAGCAGAGGATCTGAAGTAGAACAGCCTGAGGGCAGGTCCCAGCTCCACTGATTTCAAACTGTCTGAGCCTTCCTAAGACTTGGTGTTCTCTGTAAGAAGGACTTACCTCAACTTCCCAGGGTAGCTGGAGAAACTCAGTGATATAAACAGAAGCACTTTGCAGCCTAGAATCTACTGTGCAAAGTTAGCCACTAATGTTTATTATTGCCTACTTACCAAAATTATTGATTTCCCCCTAAAATGCCTTTTCAATTGACTTAATTAAAATGTTTTCTACTTTTAAAAAAACAGTTGGCGAATCTGACACTTGATTGAGATTCAGCACAGCAAACACTGTCTAAGAATATCTAATTGTAAAATACATCATGGGCATTTTGCTTTAAATAATCTTAGAAAAACTGCTGAATGCTTTCAAAGTTGTTAGGTTCAGAAATAGCGGAAAAATATTTCTATTTTGCAAAGAACAAATTTTTCCCCATCACTATTAGAGAACTCTGTAATTTGAGAAATAATATGTTATTTTTATAAAGAACTTAAAAACATTTTAATGATAGCCACCGTGTTTTGAGGTTTTCCTTCTTAGGAACTCAATATACTTCTCATACATTCTTATCCTTAAACCAACTCTGCAAAGTAGCTTGCCAGTATATCATCCCCATCTTACTACTTGACCTAATGATGTTTAAATGCTACAATGATTACTGGTTTCGCTAAGGAGCTAACCCGATTTTAAGGGCCATTTGAAAAAAAAAAAAGTTTAAAGCCTTGAGAGCCAAATACATTTTCTGAAAATCTGTTACGTTTGTGCTGGTTGCCATCTTCCAAAAAGAGACATGCAGAGGTAATAAGAGAGATGGCTAAAACTGCTATCTCCAAATGCTATCATTTTTATCACTCAGCATGAAAATTTCATGGAATGTTTCGAGTCAGAAAATTTTTTACTATAACTTGGAAAGATGTTTATATAACATTTGTATATCATTTTCACTGGCTTCAAGCTATATACATTGGCCCTGCTCCCTCCTCTACACAGCCCCAGTGACATAAAGACAGTTCTAGCTATGTGTTTTAAAGAAGATTTCACATCTCTAGAAGCAGCAACCTGCCGATTTGTGGAAGGACATTTAAAAAATAGTTTACCCTACACCTCAAGACCAATACATTTTGGAAATTCTCATGGGGAGCTAGAGAGGATTCCAGAGGCTGAGCCAATCAGACTGGAAGTTTGTAACCTTGACGAGGTGAGTGCCGACCAACCAGGTCACAGAGAGGTCAGAGGATCAAGTGAGACTTGAGCATCAAGTCAACCCGGAGACAGTTTCAGAGGCCACTACCCACTCAGCGGCTCTAAAGTGAGCCTGTTGTGACCCCAGTGGTCCTTGCATATTTGAATCACCTTTGAAGCTTGTTGCACTACAGAAGGGCACCTCTAGAGCTTCTGATTTAATTAATTGAAGGTGGTACCCAGGCATTGCTACTTTTAAAATACCTGCCTGGTGATCTCAACGAGTTTTCAAGTTTACGAACCAGCTCAGAAACTACTTTGGAGCCTAGATATTACACTTTGCATATTAAGGAGAATTTTTAAATGAAGTGCACTGAGACATTAAGCTCTAGATATGACTTCCGGGGCATGTACTGAGGTCCATCAGGAATTTAGTGATGCAAAGAGGACAGCCCCCTCCTCTATTCCAGCTCAGGGTTTGAAGCTTCTTTTTTGTGCTGCCTTCTGCAAATTAATCACTTTTACTTCTCTAAACTGTAAAACTAGGATAAGCATACCTGTATTGAAGCGTTTTTATGAGAATGAAAAAATAAAATGTAAAAATAAAGGCAACAGGTGTGAAAGTGTTATATAAATTTCAAAATGCAATGTAACTTACTTTTCAGAAAGCTAAGTAGGATTTTAGCATACGCAACCATCTTTCAAGGGTGATTGAAACCTGAAGACTCCATTCATAGGCCAGATACAGTTGGGGGTAGAGATTTGCCTATTTGCAGTGGGACTTTTGAGGTCCTTAATGGTTATACATTTTTTAAATCTTTATATTCTCTTCAGTGAAGCTCGATGACAGAAAACACCAACATTTACCCAAATAACTGCCCCCTCTTCCCCTGGTCCCTAGTGAATCACTGGCGAAACTGCATTATCGGGCTAAGATGGAATTACGATAAAAACTGTGCAGTACCTTAAAAAATATGACTTTAAAAGGGGCAGAAAACCAACTGTTATAGAGTATCTGTTATTGCTGAGTACAGTATAATACAGAGCTTGAACTTGAACTCAAACATAAACTCCTCTAAAACCTGTATTATTTTCTCCAGGTCCTACCACTAGCCAGTGAGGGAAATAAATGAAATAGATATGACTCTGCCTTCAAAGTCTGCAGCAGGGGTCGGCAAACTTCTAGCCCTCAGCTCAATAGCCTGCCGCCTGTTTTTATATGCCCCATGAGCTAAGAATGATTTGCATGTTTTTCAATGTTTTAAAAAATTGAAAGGAGTATAATATTTAATGACACATGGAAATTATGTGCAGTTCAAATTTCAGTATCCATAAATAAAGTTTTATTGGAACACAGCTATGCTCACTCATTAGATATCGTCTATGGCTATTTTTGTGCAAAATGGCAGAGCTGGGTTCAGAGTTGAGCGACAGAAAGCTCATAGCCTGCAAGCCTAAAATATTTACTATCTGGATCTTTACAGAAAAAAATTATTGCCCCCTGCCGTATAGTCTAACTGATAGCCTGAGAAGTATACATTAAAAGAAGTTGGGGTAGTGGCTCATACCTGTAATCCCAGCACTTTGGGAGGCTGAGGCGGGTGGATCACCTGAGGTCGGGAGTTCGAGACCAGCCTGGGCAACATGGAGAAACCCCATCTCTACTAAAAATACAAAATTAGCCAGGCGTGGTAGCACATGCCTATAATCCCAGCTACTCAGAAGGCTGAGGCAGAAGAATTGCTTGAACCTGGGAGGTAGAGGTTGCGGTGAGCCAAGATAGCACCATTGCACTCCAGCCTGGGCAACAAGAGTGAAACTCAGTCTCAAAAAAAAAAAAAAGAAGAAGCCACCTATCCTGACATCATGAGACAGAATGAATTTGAAGAGAACCAAGATGTGGTAGAGGGCAGACAGGCTATGAAGCTTCAGAGGGTGGCATCACTGTGGGAAGGATTTTCAAGAAAGACTTCAAGGAGAAAGCAGAGTTTGAAATGGTCTTGAGTAGGGGTAGAATTCAGGGGAACTGGTTTGAGGCAGGCAGGTATAAGGTCTGTTCAGAGGTTAGTGAGCACAACATTCAAGGCTGGACAGAAGTAGCACAGTGTGCTTTAGAATATGGGATCATGGGCTAGGCACGGGGGCTCACATCTGTCATCTCAGCACTTTGGGAGGCTGATGCGAGTGGATCACTTGAGGTCAGGAGTTCAAGACCAGCCTGGCCAACATGGTGAAACCCTGTCTCTACTAAAAATACAAAAATTAGCCAAGCGTGGTAGCACATGCCTGTTAATCCTAGCTACTTGGGAGGTTGAAGCAGGAGAATCACTTGATCCCAGGAGACGGAGGTTGCAGTGAGCCAAGATTGCGCCACTGCACTCCAGCCTGGGCAACAGAGGCTGTGGTTTTAAAACCTCTGTCTCAAAACATATATAAGATCATCGAAGGGTGTTGCCACGAGCTGGTTATGATGATCCTGGGCAGGCCTCACTCACCCATCTGTAAAATGGAAATCATGACACCAACACCCTGCTCCTAGATAGGATGCGGGCTAAATGAGCTAGCCAGTTGATGTGTGTTAATCATGTGTAGTAAGAAGTTTATAAATACTAATGATGATGGTTCATTTAAATATGGCTAGAAAGGAGATTGGACAGACTTGAGAAGAAGCTTTGAGTGTGAGGCTACATTATGTAGTACACAGGAGGAAGCCCCTGGAAAAAAACAAGAAACAGCGCCTTAGCCAAGCAGTGGTGCCGAAAGTCATGACTTCTAACAGGCTCTGGTATTCCCAGATGCCATCAACCAGCAAGTTATAAATTTGTTACTTTATGGTTTACAAATTCCATCTTTTTATATCTACCTCTTTGATAGGCACAGTCAGGCTATACAGTAGGCAGACGTTGTTAACCCATTTTAGAGGTGAGGAAGCAGAGGCCAGGGAACTGGGTGATTTGCACAAGGTTGCCTGCCCAGGAAAGGATGTGGAATAAAGGCAGGATACCTGAGCCTGCTTCTCCAACTCCTGCTTCAGTGCTCTCTCCTTTCAACTGCATTGCTTAGAGGGGCAAAATGCAAAATGGAGCCTGCCTTTTATCATCACTAAAATATTTGCATACATGCACACATGCTGTCACAGGAGAGGGCCTTAATGCCAGAATGACCTTTGATCTGATCGCTCCTAGCTCTCTCTATGGGATGAGAATGAGCTCAGCTATACAGTAACTGTAGCCGCCATTCACAGCCCAGGAAGGTCATGGAGAACTTGAGTACCGGTTTTCTCACTGCAGTAAACTGACCCATATGTGCTAGTGGATCAAGAAGGACAAACAGAAGCTTGTAACCCCAGTTTCTTTGTCCCTCTGCAGCAGGGCATCACAACCTAAATTGATATACATTCTTGTTTTTCTCCTGCATTACCACCCTAAGTGTATTTGAATGTTCCCAGCAAGTTACTGCATTCCTACCACCCCTGAAAGCATTTTCCAAAAACATGTTTTAGTTTAAGTTGACTGGCGGTTTGGCAAACGAAAGGCTGGAATATGGCACGATGAGTCAAATTTAAACCCAATGGCTTAAATTACGGGCATGCTGCTGCCAAGCCCTTGGTGGGCCTTCATGTGCATCAGCAGCCTGGCCCCTTCACACAGGTTCCTCTGCCACAGTGACCTTGGATTCACTTGAGGCTGTACAGGTGGTGGCCTTCCTCTGATGGAGGGTGGCCCCAGCCACCTGGGTTTTAAACTGGTGCTATCTGGGATGGAGGAAAGGTCAAGCACTGTAGCAGCAATAAAGTCAAAAGAGCAAAGCCACGAGCCCATTTGAAAATGATGTACAGGGCCAGGCATAGTGGCTCACACCTGTAATCCCAGCACTCTGGGAGGCCATGGCAGGCAGATCACCTGAGGTTGGGAGTTCGAGACCAACCTGGCCAAGATGTTGAAACCCCATCTCTACTAAAAATACAAAAATTAGCTGGGCTGATGGCGCACTGCTGTAGTCCTAGCTACTCTGGAGGCTGACACATGAGAATGCTTGAACCCAGGATGCAGAGGTCATAGTGAGCCAAGATCAGGCCACTGTGCTCCAGCCTGAGTAACAGAGGGAGACTCTGTCTCAAAAAATAAAAATAAAGAAATAGAAAAAGGAAAAGAAGTGACTCACAGAAATGAGTGTGATCCCACGCTTCTGAAACTTCATAGCATATCTGCCTCTACCACAACTTGGTACTGGGGGCATTAATTTGAGGGTACAGGGTGCATCCTGCAATGACTGCTGGTTAAACTGCTAATGATTTCACAGGAGGAAGTCTACATCTCTTGGGATTTTTGGCTTTAGAAGTGGGGGACACTCACAGACAGGGGGACATGGCCACAGAATTGGAGGGGGCTGTGCAGAAAAAGGAGGCCACCTGAAGAAGTGGGAGATGCCCCACACCACCCCAGAAGTAGGAAGGAACCCACAGAAATGGGGGCTCCCAAAGAAATGGGGAAAGACGAAGAGACTAGAGCATATAGTCCTAATAGTATAAAATAACTTAAGCATGCACTCTCAATTTATGCATACTCATAAATTCACTTATCACCCATATACCTCTAAAAGATGCCAGTCATGATGTCTACCCTGCAGTGTTGCTGTGAAAATGAAATTGAATTGCAATCTGGAAAATGCTGTAGAACTGCACGTAGTATGTGATAACATTCAATGGGCGGAGCAGTTGTTGCTGTTGCTGTCATCATCAATGTTAGGTACCTTATTCTGGGCATTAGAAAATACACAAAACCAGAGATTAAAGATGACATGAAATACTGCAATTTCTGTTTTATTATTTATCTACCCGATTTTCTTTCCCAGTACCACTTTGGAGACTGCTGGATCAAAAGTGTACCCATTTTGTATAATTTTTTTTCCTTGAGGACTCGGGATCTAAACCTATACCACCAGTATCCCGGCAATGTTTTCTAACAAAATTCTACCTAAGCATCTAGGCTCCATCGGGGGCTTATACTGTGGGATGTGCGAAACAGGGCAGGGGAGCTGGGTTTTCAGTGCCCGTCCCACAGAGCTTTTCTCATGCAACGACAGATGCTCTTGAGAGTATTTACGCTGCGCTCTGACTGTCTGGGCCTCAGAATCTGAAGCCCTCATGAATCCACTAAAGGACGAGGTCTCCGATGGCAAGGAATGGGAATTGACTGCATCCTCCCCGCTAAGTCTGCATACATGGCAAATTGCTTCAAGTGAATGCTTTTGAATTCCCGTACAGGAATTTCTGTATTGGGCCTGAACACCCAGTGTTGCCGTAGCCACTTGAGAATCATATCAGATCTGGCCCCTGCTTGTCAGGTACTTCTGGGCTACTCTGGGGGACAAAGTATAACTACTCAAATGGCAAGTTGAATTAGTACAGTCTAGGAGCATTGGACATTTCTTCTTGAAAGAGGTAGAACCTGAAATTCTCCTTCTTTGAAGGATGGCCAGGATTTGGCCAGATGGAGAGGCAAGTGGAAGTCTTTGCAGGGACAAGCGATGTAAGTGGAACCCGGAAATGGGAACGAATAACTGGGTCAGGGGCCAATGGCGATGTGACATTCAGCCTCATAAAACCATAGGGCAGAGGTAAAGGTTGCTGGAATAGAAGGGAGCTCAGTTTAAGGAAGATCACCAAGCCGAACATCGCTGTTCAGATTGATGCAATGGGGAATAAACTGCCATTGTCAATTCACAAGTAACCAGGGCCAGGTGTGGTGGCTCACGCCTATAATCCCAACACTTTGGATTGGCAGGTGGATCACTTGAGGGGAGGAGTTTGAGACCAGCCTAGCCAACATGGTAAAACCCCATCTCTACTAAAAATACAAAACAGCCGCGCATGTTGCCAGGTACCTGTAGTCCCAGCTACTCAAAAGGCTGGGGCAGGAGAATCACGTGAACCTGAAAGGTGGAGGTTGCAGTGAGCTGAGCTGACACCACTGCACTCCAGCCTGCGCAACAGAGCAAGACTCCATCTCAAAAAAAAGTAACCGGGATAGGTGAAAGATGAAGTGGCACGTTTCTCTCTGCTGAGAATACAATTAATGCATGTCAGCTTGGCTCTCATTATTTTAACTGCCTCCGTTAGAGAGCTGTTTCACTTGCAAATAATATTTACCCGATCTTGACATGCCTGCAGATTATTAATGTCGCTGACATTTTTTTCTCTTTCAACCTGTCAGTGTTCAAGCTCAAAGTCAGAACAAGACTTTCCAGGTTTTTAATCTGTGTTATCCATTGAGTAAATAAGGGTCTTGGAAGTGCACAGCACTCAGAGCAGGGAGAGGCACTGCCTAGTATAAAACTAAGGGTTTATTCTAGAAGATGCAGCCTTCCTACAGATGGGCACCCAGCTTGGGTATTGAGCATGGGAGGCACGGCAGGGCTGCTTGAGGCTAGGACTCGTTTCTGCCTTTGATGACTCTGGGAGATTTTCCAGTCAGACATATACCTCATACTGTGGCACCCACTGTCATATGAGATAGAGGAATTTGGGGGATAAATTGTGGTCTTATTCTTAACAATTCTCTATGGAATGATAGAGTATGCTTAGGCAATAGCCTTGTGGTTTTGTCCTTTGAAACTAACGGGTAGAGGAAGCTGCTATTTTTGTTGATGCTTCTGAAAGCCCACATGTTTACTGTCCCTCCAGACCTCAGGCTGCTTGCCCTTCTGGAAAGGGATTGAGATGTTTATACTCTAAGTCATCGACTCCTAGGCCCATGCCACCCCCTGGGGCATCAGTCTGGACCCAGTCCCCCGTATAGCCAGATGGTCCGCCATTGACCTGGATATGTTATTTGACCATCATGAGCCGCCTCATCTATAGTAGGAGGAAATTTGGGTAAACTGTTTCCTGGGTCCCTTCCAGCTACAACACTCTTAGATTTAAAAAAGACAAATGTATGTTTTAAAAAAAAAAAAAAAAAAACGCTATTTTCTGGGCGCAGAGGCTCACACCTGTAATCCCAGCACTTCGGGAAGCTGAGGCAGGTGGATCACGAGGTCAGGAGATCAAGACCATCCTGGGCAACATAGTGAAACCCCATCTCTACTAAAAATACAAAAATAAGCTAGGCGTGGTGGCACATGCTTGTAATCCCAGCTACTTGGGAGGCTGAGGCAGGAGAATCTCTTGAACCAGGGAGCCAGAGGTTGCAGTGAGCCGAGATCATGCCACTGCACTCCAGCCTGGTGACAGAGTGAGACTCCGTCTTAAAAAAAACACACACACACACTATTTGTTGAGTGCTTACCATGTGCCAGGCTGGGGGTAGAGTGGGAAACAGGACAACACTTGCTGTCTTGAGGGTTCCATCCTAATTAGCCAATCAGCAAGTAAGTGAACAAGACCAATTCAGATATGCATAAATGGAACACTAAAGAACGATGAACCCATCGTAAGGTAAAGATGGCTACAGGGAAGTTTTCGCATAGGATGGCCAGGGCAGGGCTCTCTGAGCCCGGGGCAGGCCACATTTGAACTGAGACCTGAGAGATGGGATGGAGCCGAGAATGTAAAGATGTGGCAGAGGCAAAGGCCCGGAGGTGAGAATGAGCTTGGCCTATTAGAGAAACCAATACCCTGTGTAGCCAGGGCAGAATGAATTTATGCAAAACTAGGCTGGAAAAAAAGCAGAAACCAGATCAGGGAGAACCTTGCCAGTCACGGTAAGGAGCTTGAGTTTTTTTCCTATGTGCAAAGGGAAGCCATTTGAGGATTTGAAGCAAAGAAGTAACGTGAACTGATGGATTTTTAAAACTATGAATGCTATGCTAAAATAAACTGCAGGGAAGAAAACATAAGAAGCCTGCTCTTTACACGAGTGCAGTGAGCTAGGAGGGAAATCTCCCTTCTGCCCATTCATCTTGCATGCACCACTTCAAACTTTAGTTGATATCCGCTCTGAGATTTGCTATACGATATTGCTTGCAACTAGATGTTTCTCCTACTCATTGCCTCCAGAACTAGCATGAGCCAAAGCTGAAGGGCAGGATGTGGTTTCAGCATGCGGTGACCACCATCCCTCCCTCCAGTAGCTCAGAGCCATTCCTGGTACTGCACGGCTCGTCACTGCAGATCCTGCCGGATGCCCAGAGTGCCCACACAATAATGACACCATGGAATTCCAGAGGAGCCGAGAAGCCTCCTCCTCCTTCCCCCTTCCCTCCCCCCTGCCTCTCTTTTAACATAGCCACAAGTTACTGGCACCTGGGATAAACTTTGCCCAGTAGAAAACAAGCAGCCACTTCCAAAGAAGACATTTTCCTCTGTTCTCTTTTCTCTTGTGGCTAAGGGCAAAGAATCCAACTGGCTAAGTCATCTTGGTACACAGATTGCTAGATACAAACCTACTTTCCTAGCCACACAGCTCTCCTAACACAAATAAAATCAATAAATATGGGTTACGCGCGATGGCTCATGCCTATCATCCCAACACTTTGGGAGGCTGAGGTAGGCAGATCAGCTGAGGTCAGGAGTTCAAGACCAACCTGGTCAATATGGCAAAACCCAATCTCTACTAAAAATACAAAAATTAGCCGGGTGTGGTGGCGGGGGCCTGGAATCCCGGCTACTCGGGAGGCTGAGGCAGGACAATCACTTGAACCCGGGAGACGGAGGTTGCAGTGAGCCAAGATTGCGCCATTGTGCTCCAGCCTGGGTGACAGAGTGAGACTCTGTCTCAAAAACAAAAAAATTTAAACATTGGTAAATTCTGCTCTCTTCACTACCAGTTCCATACATCACTACCTAGTAGTTCTGGGCCTAGAGTGATGCTGACGTGGAAAGTAGACCCAGTGGTTTACCCAAAGCAATCGCCTCATCCTAAATGTGCTGTTAGCACTTTCTGGCCATTATCGTACCCTTAATATTAAAAGTTGATTACCAGTCACACCATGATATATAGAATTTCTAGACTGTTTCCCCAGAACATAACAATAAATGGTATTGCTCCCATTTTTGGACTAAAATTTGGCCCTCCATGTAAATCAATTAGGCTTGACAACCCGAAGTCCTGAAACTGTCAGAATACATGTTCTGCCAGGCACAATGGCTCATGCCTGCAATCCCAGCACTTCTCAAGGCTGAAACAGGAGGATCACTTGATCCCACAA
Source organism: Ateles fusciceps (assembly GCA_036589455.1). Lineage (NCBI taxonomy): Eukaryota > Metazoa > Chordata > Mammalia > Primates > Atelidae > Ateles > Ateles fusciceps. Next base: position 654,265 of record JAZHEH010002139.1, read on the forward strand.
GTGCGAGGCCAGCCAGGGTAACATAGCAAGACCCTGTCTCTACAAAATAGAAAAATTAACCAGGTGTAGTGGTGTGCCCCTGTAGTCCCAGCTACTTGGGAGACTGAGATGGGAAGATAGCTTGAGCCTCAGAGGTGAAGGCGGCAGTGAGCCATGACTGTGCCGGTGCACTCCAGCCTAGGTGACAGAGTGAGACCCTGTCAAAAAAAAAAAAAAAAAAAGGAAGGAAGGGAGGGAGAGAGTGGAAGGAAAGGAAAGAAAATGTGTTCTCTGCTAAACATATCTGGGCTCAAGTCCTGGCTCTACCATTTGCTACTGCTGGTATGGCTTTAGATGAATACTCCTCTGAGCCTCAGTACCCTCATTGGTTAAATAGAGAACCTACCTCACTGGGTGGTTGTTGAAGATAAACAAGATTACACCTGTACAGTGCTTAGCGCAGTTGCTGACACATAGTAAGCACCTTATTGTTGGTAGCAAAACAAGACTCCATGGTAGATAACACTGTGCAAGTCATAAAATGTATCAACATTAACTTTTCTCAACAGATAGGGTGCTATTAAATGAATCACCAACATAGTAAAATGACAGAAAGGAATATTACAGTGTAAAGGCATTTATGCATTTGTTTGACAACAGGTACAATTGAAATACAGTGATTCTGAAGGTCTTTAAATGGGTTGTACTTTGCCCTGTTAACTCACTATTTCCTGACTGGCACTAATTTTACTTAGTAACGCTCTGTGTTATGGTAAAAGCTAATGATAATAATGTATCGAGTATATTCTTTGTGCCAGGCATGGTTATGAGTGCTATGTGAACACATTTAATCTTCACAGCAACTTTGAAGTAGGTACTATTACTGTGTATATTTTACGGATGGGAAAACTGAGGCAGACAGTTCGCCTCTGGAGCCCTCATTCTTAAACTCTATGATATATACCAGAAACTCTATGATATAGCCCAGGTGCTAAATCTGGCCCTCCACCTGCTTTTTTAAATAAAGTTTTATTGGAACGCACCCATGCCCACTCATTTACACGTTGTGTAGAGCTGTTTCTGTGCTATAGCTGCAGGGTGGAGTAGTTGCTAAAGAGACCATGTGGCCCACAAACCTTAAAACACCTACTCTCTGGCGCTTTACAGAAAAAGTTTGCCAACCCCTGATGTCAACTTTAAACTCACAAAAAGACTGGAGTTTAGAAGGGAAAGAAATAATACCTAATAATAAAAATGCCTATGTTTAGTATTTACCATGGATTTATACATATTTATCTCACTTAATTCTCATAAGAATCCTGTGACGTAAATAGTCTTTTTATTTCCATGTTAGAAATGAAGAATCTGGAGTTCAGAGGGATTAAATGACTCACACTGTAGGCTGGAGAGCAAATTCCATGAGTCTAGGGTTCATGTGTCTTCATCATCATGTCCCTGTCACCTACCATGATGCTAGGACAGGGTGGACACTCAAAAAATACTTGCTAAATGAATGACAGTTACAAAGGTCACCCAGCTAGAGAATCCAGGTCTTCTATTCCAGAGTTCCTTCTCCTGACTCCACAGCTGTCTGACAGTTAAAAAAAAAAAAAAAAGGTGGTGGTGGGGGGGGTACTTTCCCTTGAGATAGAATGAAGCACAGATTGGTTAACATGTCATTATGCTGTCAGTTGACAAATTTTTGCTATTACCTCCTTCTCCTTAGTCAGAGAAGATAAACCAAAAGGTGGCTCGTTTCTCCTCCAATGCACAGTCATAGTGTTGAGAGTTTACTTGTCCTTGTGATTGGTGCATATTTAGACAAGATTAAAACTGACACCCTCATGAGATGGTAGTCACATGGAATCTGGGTTTTGGATGGATTTCAGGCAGAGCTCTGGCTGCCTTCCTCCCCAACCCCTTGCCCCACCTCCTACCCAGTGATGAGTCACAGCACACAGCCGACTGCCCTTCAAGAGCCGACCCAAGGCTTTTGTTTTCTTTCATCTTGCTTCATGTTGGTCATGTGAGGATCAGAGTATTAATAGAACATCGCCTCGGCCTTTTGAATCTTGCTGTTGGTCAGGGAGATACATGAAAGTTTTGGCCAGCCCCTGTGTGCCATTTTCACCCCTTTGTTGACTATCACGTGCTGGTTGGTGGCAAAGCTAAACCACAGCATTTGGTGTGCTCACCGCCCATGGCCATGGTCTTTACTGGTGTTTTGATTTCCTGCCTCTTTTAGCAGACATTCAGTGAGCTCCTGACTTTCAATTAGATCACCAGTACTAATTGTAACAAACCACCTCCCTCCTCCCAGTCACCTAGCCTCATCCCTCCCTGCATGTGGAAAAGATACAGAAGCCAGGGAGAAAAAGGAGTTTGGTTTGGGAGTTTTTTTTAATATATATATGTAAAGTAAAATTACATTCAGGAAATTAAATGTCTGTGTGTGGTTTAACAGGCTCCTGAAGGGCTGCATGGGGACAAAAGTGTTATAGAAATGCCATGGAAGCAGAGGTGCTCTGAACTGTCTAGGTCCTTGATCCAGAAGTTTCCATTCTCCTCTGCAACCCGATTTTTAACATTTCATTTTGCATGCTCAGTAAACACTGAGCATGACACTGGGGTGGGTGCTGGAATTACTCAGCCTTGATTCCAGCTCCCACCACAGTGGCATGCTCAGTGTTTATTGACCTGAAGTGAAGTTGGGCTGAGGCCTGGCCAGGAGGTGAAGCTCTCTTGGAAAGTTTTCTCGGAACAGAGATCCTAGCTTCAATGTAAAGGGGGGGTCTTGGTTCCCTATGTCTCGTCTATTGAGTCTCAGGCTAGATATTAACCACGATTATTTTTGCGCCAACCTAATAGTTTTCTGTGGGCCTGATGGGTTCTCATGAAGTTAATTATTTTCACTTTACATCAACCTCTTTTGTTTGTGAAGTCTTTGAAAGCATGATGTGTGTCCTTTTACTTTCCTGTGTTGAGATGGAGTCTGCTGAGTCCTCACTCGTTGTGTGGTGGCTTATAAGATGGGTCTCTTGATCCTCACTTTGCTCATCTGTTAAGCGGATTGAATTAGACGGTCTCTAAGACTCCTTCCAGTCTAAAGTTTCATTTTTCAACAATAGAATCTTTGTTTTTTTTTTTATTTTTCGAGATGGAGTCTTGCTGTGTTGCCCAGGCTGGAGTACAATGGCGCAGTCTCGGCTCACTGCAACCTCTACCTCCAGGGTTCAAGCAATTCTCCTGTCTCAGCTTCCCAAGTAGCTCGGATTACAGGCATTTGCCACCACGCCCAGCTAATTTTTTTAAATTTTTGGTAGAGATGGGGTTTCACCTCATTGACCAGGCTGGTCTCAAACTCCTGACCTCCAGTGATCCACCTGCCTTGGCCTCCCAAAGTGCTGAGATTACAGGCATGAGCCACTGTGCCTGGCCTTTATTTGTTTTTTAATCTTTCCACGTGGGTAAAGAATTTTGCTATGGAAGGAAAGAAAGATTGGACTAAGTATGCACTAACTTCAGTTATTATCTTCATTTACTCTTGGCAATTGTGGGGGTGGTAGGAATGGGACATACTTTTTCAACAAACAAACTGGCCAGGCACAGTGGCTCACACCTGTAATCCCAGCATTTGGGGAGGCCAAGGCGGGTGGATCACCTGAGGTCAGGAGTTCAAGAGCAGCCTGGCCAACGTGGCAAAACCTCGTCTCTACTAAAAATACAAAAAGAAACATTAGCCAGGCATGGTGGCATATGCCTGTGATCCCAACTACTCAGGAGGCTGAGGCAGGAGAATCACTTGAACCCAGGAGGTGGAGGTTGCAGTGAGCCATGATCGCACCATTGCACTCCAGCCTGGGCAACAAAGCAAGACTCTATCTCAAAAACAAAACAAAACAAAAAACTAACCTTTATTTAGGACCTAATTAGCTCCAGGCACTTGCTGAGGGCTTTATGTGAATTCTCCCATTATTGGTCACAACAACCTTGGGAACTCTAGGTATTATTAATATAGGTGAACAAACTGGGTGGGGCCCCAAGGAATGTAGTAACTTGCCCATCATCACGGAGCTAATACATGATCAAATCAAGACTTGAATCTAAGGCCAAGAGCTACAAGGATCCTACTTTTTAGCCACAGTGACATCATACAAAATACATCCCTGAATTTCTCTCTTTTTCCCGTGATTGGCATCTTTCTACAGAAATTTAAGTGTGATGAAAAAGTCTAATTAATAGACATGTTTATTGAACACTGCAGAAGCAGGAGGTATTGGGATAAGACTTTCCACTTCCATGGAAACTGCATATGGCTGCCGAACATGGGCTTTAGGTGTCCTGTGAGCAGTCAGTGCCAATAAGGAAGACGTTCACGCGGGGGGCAGAGGAATTCCCGCTGGGAGGTGATTCTGCAGAACTCAGCCATTCACAGGTCATGGGAGATTTTGTTCCCTTCAGGGTACGTCAGCTTCACTTGCTGAAGTAGGACAAGTAGAATGAATTAGCCCTGGCTGAAGCCAAAATTCTTTATATTTAAAAGAAGAAAAGCAGTTAAATATTCACCCTGATCCTGGGTTTTGAATTACCCCATTTATCTTTCACTCTGAGCATCTGCTTTTTATTGCACTGTGGCCCTGCCTGCCATTTATCTCTCTGTCAGTCTATATCCACGTGTCATGGGACTCAAAAGTGAAGATTAGAGGAGAAAAATATCTCTGTATTCTAAGCCTGGCAACTTCTATTTTTATCCTCAGCTGTTGGAGCTGATAGCAAAGTCACAGCTCACATCCCTGAGTGGCATCGCCCAAAGAACTTCATGAATATTTTGGAAAAAGTGGTACTGAAAGGTGAGCCTTCTCTCAATCTCTTGCCCCTTTTGTAGGCATGGGGATGGGCATATGGGTTTTCCAATGGAGTGGACATGTCATTTGATTTAAAGACATGTGAAGGGATGGAAATGAATAACTCCAGCTACATTTCAGAAGCACTAGATTCCAGTTCAGAAAGGGGTGCAACTCATCCTCATGGCAAAGGGTGAGACCGTCACCCTCCTGTCCTTTCTTTGGGATCATCCACTTGTCCTACTATAATCCTCGTAGGTTTCTCAGTGTAGGCACAGGTCCCAGTGCTGGCTACGGAGCCTCCAGGTTTCAAATTCCTAGAAAATCGACCTGTGTACAAAGTCAGAATAGATTCATAGACTATTTGAGCAGGAAGAAGCGTTAGGTCTCTGGTTCAACTGTCTCACTGTACACATGGGGAAACTGAGGCCCATGAGGAGAAGTGATTTGTCCATAATCACACAGAGTCAGCCAGACAGGATTAGAACCCAAGCTCCAAATCCCTGGAACCATGCTGCTTCCACTGACTGTCCTACAGCGGGGTCACTTCTGGGCAAAAAGAACAGCTTTCTGATCAGGTGAGCCATGGCTGCTGGGAGAACAATGAAAAGAGAAAGAGGCTTTATAGAAAATGAGAGAGAAGAGAACAAAGAGGGACCTAGATAATGGAAACTCTACCCCTTAACCTCAAGTGCAGAAGCTTGGCCAAGCATACAATAAACACTGGTGAGAAAAGAAAACCATATCCCCAGAGGCAGTGCCTGGGTAACGTGAGCAGAATAGAGACAGAGAAAAACAATCATGTTTAAAATACAGGGTGTTCCAGAATCATAACTTCAATTATTTTTTTCTTCCCTACTCAAGTCCTTGAAGACCAGCAAAACATTAGACTAATAAGGGAGCTACTCCAGACCCTCTACACGTCCCTATGTACACTGGTCCAAAGAGTCGGCAAGTCTGTGCTGGTCGGGAACATTAACATGTGGGTGTATCGGATGGAGACGATTCTCCACTGGCAGCAGCAGCTGAACAACATTCAGATCACCAGGGTAAGCCGGCAGGCCCAGCCTCCTCCCGCAGTGGGTCCCTCCACAGAGACACTGGACAGCCTCGCCAAGACTTTGAATTCACTACCGTGACGGAAGAGTCTGGTCTTTTCTGATCTGCTGCCTTGTCCTGGTGCTGAGGGTGGGCTGGGGGACCTCCTGATAAAGGGAGGTGGGGAAGAAAAACTTGGCAAAACAGGATGAAAGTACATGAAAGATGACAGCCTGAACCGTCGTGGGAAAGCTGGAAACTTGGCTTTTGGGGAGATAGATGCTGGCTGTCCTGCTGAAATCTTTAGCGGGGTTCAGCGATCTCTCTTTGCTCATTTCCTCATAAAGGATGAGTTGTTTGCAGCTTTAGGCTGCTGTCTTGAATACAATAGAGCTGGGAAGGCAGCGGCTTGGAGAACTGGTACCAGTCTTTTAAAATCCTAGTTCTGATTATCGGTAGTTATGACAAAGGAAGCCTTTGATTAAAGACTGTGAGCTGACATGTGGAAAAAGGATGAGCAAGTCTCAAAGCAAAAGAAATACATCACTGTATGAGCAGTGATGTCTGGCGACCGATAGCAGTCGTTTCGTTTGGCTTTCACAACATAACTCGGCCCTCAGCTCTTGTCCTCCTATTAGCGAGCAGGAGGACCCAGGCACAAAAAATAATAATAATAATTAATAATAATAATGGGAGGAAGACGCTGGTGTAATCTCTTAGGGCTCACTAATGGACAGACACACTCAGGTGGCTCGTAAAGCACTTTGCTTACTTATCTCATCACTGACCGTAGCTGGCTAAAGTGGTTTCCGGAACCCACACTGATACAGTCTGAGGTGCCCCCTATCAGGAGAAGGTAGCAGGAAGAAATCCTCTGGCTTCTTTTAAATAACTCTTTTACTAGACAAAGTTTTTAAAATGCATGTCTCTGACTTTACTGGTAACGACCTCCCTGTACCTTCACTTTTGAAGCTGTGAAACAGAGTAAGTTGAAGCCTCAGGGTTATGTGACTTCCTTAGAGTCGCTTAGGCTACGACACCTACACGCTGCACCCACAGACACACACGCACAGGGCGGAGCACAGATGCAAGTCATCTTTCAGAAACTGTCTCAGGTATTTGATTTTTTTAAGAGAATGTGGGCCAGGCATGGTGGCTCACGCCTGTAATTCCAGCACTCTGGTAGGCCGAGGCGGGTGGATCACAAGGTCAGAAGATTGAGGTCAACTGATCAACATGATGAAACCCCGTCTCTACTAAAACTACAAAAATTAGCCAGGCATGGCGGTGTGCACCTGTAGTCCCAGCTACTTGGGAGGCTGAGGCAGGAGAATCACTTGAACCCGGGAGACAGAGGTTGTAGTGAGCCTAGATCGCACCACTGCACTCCAGCCTGGGCAACAGAGCGAGGCTCCTTCTCAAAAAAAAAGCGAGAATGTGCATATTTATTATGAAAATTAACCCAATTTATTCTAATAACGTACCCCATTCCCACAGCTCAAGTGTAGGCACATAGTCTGACCATGTGAATGTGAGACCCAAGTTCCCAGCTTCTCTCACAGAAACCCACATACACTTTCTACCTGATTTCTGCCATTCTCTACGACCTGGACTGACTGACTGGGATTATTCTAAGGCCAGGAGAGAATTGCCCAGCCAGTGAAATCAACAAGCAAGTCCATATTTCCCAAGGCATCTTCCCTTTAGCAACTTCAGAACACCCATTTAGATGGTCACACTTGGCCAGGCGTGGTATGGTGGCTTATGTCTGTAATCCCAGCAATTTGGGAGGCCAAGGCAGGTGGACACCTGAGGTCAGGAGTTTGAGACCAGCCCAGTCAACATGGTGAAACCCCATCTTTACTAAAAATGCAAAAATTAGCCAGACGTGGTAGTACCACCTGTAGTCCCAGCTATTTGGGAGGCTGAGGCAGAAGAATCACTTGAACCCGGGAGGTGGAGGTTGCAGTGAGCCGAGATCATGCCACTGCACACCCAGCCTGGATGACAGAGCAAGACTCTGTCTCAAGGGAAAAAAAAAACACCTCTAGCTGGTCACACTTGCCTAGAGTTTGCCTCTGTTCCCTCTGTCCACCTCCAAGGACCCCTCTTGGCCACATCTGCTCCTATACGCTGCACTGCCATAGGCTTACATCCTCAGAGACCCCCTTAGCTCATCCACAAACACCCTTCAGAGGCAGCTATTGTAGCTGCTGTCACCCGTCTTGGAGTGGAAGTGCAGTGGGGACCAGAGATGTCCAGTGACGTTCTTAGCTATACACAGCAGTCAGGGCCAGAGCTGAGGCCGGAACCCTGGATTCCATATTCCTAAAATGGCAAAGCTTGCTCAACATCAGTGGTTTCCAAACTTTTTGAATCCAGCTTTCTTCCAGCTATTTATCCAATGATCCAGCTTTTTAAAAGACCCTCTTAAATCCAATGAGATCCTATGAAGAAGAGATCAAACACTGAAGTTCACTCACTACTCTTCTGCACGAGCAGCTCCAGCCAAACCAAGCTACTCTCTGCATACTCCAAGCTTGGCCCTGCCTCGGGGCTTTGAAGCTTGCTGCCTTCCTTGACCCTCCAGTCTATGGACATCACCATATATCACCATCATATCACCTTCTTCCGAGCAGTTATGATCTGAAATTGTCTCATGTGTGCACTTTTCTGTCTCTGTCCACTGGCTTATAGGCTCCACAAAGAAAGGATATTACCCATCTATTATATCCCTGTTCCTGGTACAGAGCAGGAGAGGCAGTCAGTAAATCTGAGTGGAATGAATGAATGGTTGAAAGGGAGTCTCCTCCCATTCCCTGCCTGAGTACTCGTTCAATGTTCAAAGGGACACAGTTGGAAAATATGGCCCTGTATTATGAATGATGATAATAATTTACCAACTGCAGGATTTCTTTTTTGAGGCAGGGTCTCTGTCACCCAGGCTGGAGTGCAGTGGTGCAATCTCAGCTTACTGCACCCTCCACCTCCTGGGTTCAGGCGATTCTTCCACCTCAGACTCCCCAGTAGCTCAGATTACAGGCATGCACCACCACACCTGGATAATTTTTGTATTTTTTGATAGAGACGGGGTTTCACCATTTTGGCCAGGCTGGTCTCAAACTCCTAACCTCAAGTGATCCGCCCGCCTCAGCCTCCCAAACTGCTGGAATGACAGGCATGTGCCACCATGCCTGGCCCCAACTGCAGGATTTGAGGCAAGTTATTCAGTCTCTCCATGCCTTACTTTCCTCATTTGGAAAATAATTGCAACAGTGTCTACGCATAGCCGTGGTGTGAGATGTAATCAGTTAATATATAGAAAGCAGATGGCACAGTGCCTAATGCACAGTAAGTCTTGTAAACATGTCGGTTGTTGTTACCAAGGGCTGGCTCTGTGCAGGCACTCTTTTAAGTCCTTTACATGTATTAATCAACTCACCTAGTGAAGAATTGTGAATAGGAGTCATGACAGTGGCTAGCATTTATTGGGCACTGTACTGAGTGCTTCTATGCATTATCTCATCCGCCCCGCCCAGCAACACTGTAAGATAAGACTTTTTTCACGTTCTAAATGAGAACAATTAGACCAAGTGGTTAAGAATAATTTGGCTGAGGCCTCACGCTCAGTAGGATGTGATACAAGGACTGACTCCAGGTCTGTCTACAGAGGCTATGCTTTCAATCACTGCACCTGCCTCCCACCGTCCTCTGTCCCAATCCTCCTTGGCTCTAAGCTTCCTTATATTGAGAGCTGTACTGGAACCCACGGGGCTTTAAAGGGCTTTTCTTTTTTGGTTTTTTGGTTTTGTTTTGTTTTGGTTTGGTTTGGTTTTGTTTTGTGACAGGGTCTTATTCCCATTGTCCGGGCTCAGATGATTCTCCCACATCAGCCTCCTGAGTAGCTGGGACTACAGGTGCTTGCCACCACACCCAGCTAATTTTTGTATTTTTAGCAGGGACAGGGTTTCACCATCTTTCCCAGGCTGGTCTCGAACTTTTGGGCTCAAGCAGTCCTCCCATTTGAGCCTCCCAAAGTGCTAGGATTACAGGCGTGAGCCACTGCGCCCAGCCTCCACACAGATGCTCAACCCTCCAGAGTAAAGTGAAATTGAGAGAGAGAGAAAGAGAAAGGACTTAATTACTTCAGTCTGGACTGTATTTTACAACTTACTTTTTTTTTTTTTTTTTTTAACAGTTTGACCCAAAGACAAGTATGTTATTACATGCAAATATGAAGTCGACTTTCAGAGTAAATGCTTTCTATTTTGCCAAAGTTCTATCAGTCTCCTCCCAGCATAAAATCTTGTTTTCCTGCAAAATTTTCATATCTAATTCTATGGAGCCAATTTTTATTGGCAAAATAATTAGTATAATAAAGAATGATGGAAAAAATTAAGAGAACTGGGTCTTAGGGGGAAAAAACATCAGGTGCAATGACAGTATCTCGTGAGCTAGGCACTGCTTTGAAGCATGTGAGGGGTGACATAGACCCAAGTGGATGTCAGCCAAATGCTTGACTACAGGAGCGAGAGTGACTGATTTTTCTTGTATACGTTTAGATTCGAAAGGAAGAGGCATGTAACCAGTTAACCACTTATCAGGAGGAAGGGCTCAGCATGGGTTCTGGGCAAGAATTTTGGAAAAGTTCAGGTTTGAAAATTTGACAGAATGAACTCTGCCGAGTGGACTTGCCTTTAATAGGAGTTAATGTAATAATTGGCCTGGGAGTTTTAACCAAAAAAGTAGAGGCTTTGAAGTGCTGGAAACAAAAAGAAAATCTCTTGGCAGTTTTATTAGCTCATATGATCAGCAGCAGATGATAAACGATAAATAGGTCTAGGGCCGTCTGCGGTTGGCAAAGACCCGAAGCTTGCAAACAATGAAGAGTTCTGCCCAGCCGCCTGGGGTAGAACCGAGGGGTAGAAATTGTCAAGTCATAGATACTTTGAATGAAATAGGAGGCTGAAGTCCTTCTACATCTGAGATTGTTGGAGCTGGGAGGGATCTTCAGAGTCTCCTAAGCCATTCATTTTGGACATGGGGAAACTTCCCAGGGGAGCTGGGATGCAGACGTGCTGCCTGTCCTTCTCGTCCCTTCCCTGCACCTCCCATTCTTCTCTGCAGCTCAGCCACCTCAAGCCCCCTTGCCACTGCTCCCTCCCCCACCTCGGGCCTACCCTGCCTTGCTGGGGACAGAACTGCCCAGACCAAGTGTCTCCTGGAATCCCCCCATATGTTTGGGCTTCAATGTGCTTCATACAGAGTTTGGCTCCTGTAAAAATGTGAGGAGGGAATTGATACCCACTCTCAGGATATTTTCCCCTGAGCTAAGTAAGGGTTTCTTCATCCTGTATTATTTTTTCTGTGACCTCTCAAAGGTCACAGAACACTGATCTAAAAATGTGAGTAGTCCAAAATCAAGAGCTCACCCAGAACCAGGCAGGGTCAGAACAAGGAACCGCAGTCCCAGGTGGTCTGTTGACTGATCTGGATGGCAGCAGCCTGTTGCTGTTCGAGGCACATCAGAAAATACATTTGCGGATCCCCGGGTCCAGATTCTTCCCACAGCGCTTTGTGCTTCCCTCCATGACACCATTTACTGTATTATTTTATGTTACTTTATGGTTATTTGTTTCTGCTTCTGGGTCTCTCACCGGCCTAAAGAGCTCATTGCAGCAGCCTTAGCACCAGGCCATAGGAGGCACTCAGAAGAGGTGGTTTGTCCTGCACTAGGCTACAAGGGACACAAAGTGACACAAAGTGAGACCCTGCCTTCAAGGATGTACATCTGGGCAGGGTATCATGAGCTCATCAAAATCTAAAGCAATAAAGGCTTAAATATATTAAGTTCAGGGATGTACCAGAAGCTCTTGGAGAAGCTCACGATGCCAAGATATTATCCACAGACCAGCAGTTTTCAAAATGTTCCATGAAGCCCTAGGTTGGAATAGAGATGTCTCAAGGGAGGGTAGAGCTTGGGTCAAAGGCTTCTGGACCTGCCATTCCCAATGTGCACGCATGCACGCTGGCACACACACACACACACACACACACGCCCCAGCACAGAGTCTTTGTGGTGTTGCTTTCTACCTATTTAATTATTTGGGCTTCATTTATTCCACATATATTTGTTGAGTGCCTTCTATGTGCTGGCCAGTCTTGTAGACAGCCAGGACACAGTCGTGAAAAAAAATTAAAATTCCTGCCTTCAGAGAGCTTAAGTTCAAGCAAGAACATTCCCTTCAAAGTTTCTTTTGGAAAAAAAGCTCATGTTCATGACAAAAAGAAGGATATTGCAAAAAGTGTCTGAAAAAGATCCCAAGAATCCTAGGAAGGTGCAGTGTGTAAAGGAGTCACAAAAACAGAAAGGCCTTTCAGAGGAAGTGGGTTTGAACTAGAGCTGAGCAGGAGGACTATGTGGCTGAGTAGAGAGGACTGGGAAGGTGGAGGCATTGAGTTCAGGCTGCGCCAGGTGTGTTTGGGTGCCAGTGAGTAAATCTACCTGGAGGGACCTGAGGTCTGGAGGGTGCCAGAGAGATGGGACTTGGGGTGGCAGGCTGGGCTACTCCATTCAGGGCAGTGAGGCCTTCAGGAAGGCAGCGAATCTTATAATTATGTGAACTGAGTAAAGCATGAGGATCCATCATGCCCTACTTGGAGAGTCTCTAAGAGTTAAAGTTGAAAGCTTTGTGAAATGTAAGGAGATCCCTCTGGCACCACTCAGCTCAGCCCACCTCATGCTGTTCTTTCTGGGTCATGGCCATGGTCCTGTGTCTGCATTTAGGATGGGGAGATTTACTACTGCTTTCGACCTCTTATCAATAAACTGCCTCGAGGGTGGAGGACAGGGGGAGAGCTGCATGCTTGGAGGGTGTGGCCTGGTGAATCGCTGCTCTGCGGCCCCCTCACCTATTATCAATCACCCTTCTCTCTGCAGCCTGCCTTCAAAGGCCTCACCTTCACTGACCTGCCTTTGTGCCTACAACTGAACATCATGCAGAGGCTGAGCGACGGCCGGGACCTGGTCAGCCTGGGCCAGGCGGCCCCCGACCTGCACGTGCTCAGCGAAGACCGGCTGCTGTGGAAGAAACTCTGCCAGTACCACTTCTCCGAGCGGCAGGTTGGCAAGGCCCAGCAGGCTTTCCTCCTACCCTCCTTCTCCATCTCCCACCCCAGCTTCCTTGGCGCCCTGCTCAAGCCTGAGGTCTGGGTTCCCCCCTACTCCAGGTTTCCCTGTTTTTTGAGACAGGGTCTTGCTCTATGCAGCCTCAGCCACCTGGGCTCAAGCAACCCTCCCACCTCTGCCTCCCAAGTAGCTGGGACTACAGGCTCATGCCACCACACCTGGATAATTTTTTAATTATTATTTTTGTAGAAATAGAGTCTCTCTATATTGCCCAGGCTGGTCTCAAACTCCTGACCTCAGGCGATCCACCTGCCTCGGCCTCCCAAAGTGCTGGGATTACAGGCGTGAGCCACCGCACCCGGCCTTAAAGTACTTTTATAGATATTATTTCATTTTATTCTAATGGCCCAGGGAAGGATAAGTATTGTGTGCCCACTTCAAACAGATCAAAGGACTAAAGCCACAAATGGCTCAGTGACACATCCAAATTAGTGAAGTGGCTCTCTGGGTGAGGAAACTGGCCCTGACCTCGAATTTGGGCCTTCAGACACCGGCTCCAAGCCTGTTTCCCTTCATCATGCTGCCTCAAGTCTGTTGGTCTTTTTCCAGTTTCTTTATATGGTTGTGTGAGTTCAACAAGTTCTGTTCATGAAGCCACTAATATTTAGATAGAAAATAGAGCCCTAGTGCCAAGCAGTTATTGCATCTCCCTGGAAATGATCACTGAAGGCTGTAGCAAAGAAAAGATTGAAGTTGTTTACTGAGATCACCTAAACTTTAAAGGACCATCCAGCCGCAGTTTAGTAAAGGTCACTGGTAACATGTCACCAGCCACCTGGTTTTTGTTTTGTTTTGTTTTGTTTTAAGCTTGGTTAAAAGCTACTGTTTAACTGAGGAGAGCTAAGAAGGTTCTTTCTATAATGACAGTTTTCCCCCCAGCTGTCGGAGAAATCTTTCAGAACCAGAAAAACCACAAGCCATCTTCTTGACAAGCTCTCTTGCAATTCCTTTTATTCATTTTAGATCCGCAAACGATTAATTCTGTCAGACAAAGGGCAGCTGGATTGGAAGAAGATGTATTTTAAACTTGTCCGATGTTACCCAAGGAAAGAGCAATACGGAGATACCCTTCAGCTTTGCAAACACTGTCACATCCTTTCCTGGAAGGTATGTGTCTCAGAGGTGGCCGCCACAGACCCCCAGCCCAGCCCCTAAGAGCCAAGAGTGCCAGCCAGCATGGTGAGGCCAGCACCTGTCTGCCTCTTCCCCCATCACAGTCCCTAGCTGAAAGTGACGGCAAACTGATTCAGTGCCTGGGAGGGTGGAGATGGAGGACTTTTATAGACCTCCCTTTTCCTCACCTTCTTATGTTCATTTTTTTCTGTGTTCCACCCACCCACCCTTAAATCCTCCTCTCTCTGTGTGCACAGGTACACACTTGCACATGGAAACACACAGCTCTTAGTTTTTCCAGACCTGTAAAATTTTTTCACCGATGCATCATAGATGTATGTAGTTTCAGGTTCCATGTGATAATGTAATTCATGTAATTTGTAAAGATTAAATCAATGTACTTGACACGTTCATAACCTTAAATATTTGTCACTTATTTATGCTAGAACCATTCCAATTCTTCTCTTCTGGCTATTTTGAAATACTCAACAGATTTTTTTTTTTTTTGAGATGGAGTCTCATTCACTCTGTCACCCAGGCTGGAGTGCAGTGGTAGAATCTCAGCTCACTACAACCTCCACCTCCGAAGTTCAAGCAATTCTCCTGCCTCAGCCGCCCAGGTAGCTGGGTTTACAGGCATGTGCCACCACGCCCAGATAATTTTTGTATTTTTAGTAGAGACGTGGTTTCGCCATGTTGGCAAGGCTGGTCTTGAACTCCTGACCTCAAGTAATCCACCTGACTCAGACTCTCAAAGTGCTGGGATTACAGGTGTGAGCCACTGCGCCCAGCCTGAAATGTTCAATAGATTATTGTAAACTGTATTCACTTACTGATCTAACAGCAGGTGTTACTCCTTCTATCATACCACATCTTTGTACCCATTGATCGACTTCCCTGCATCCCCTTCTTTTCCCTTTCCCTGCTCTGGTAACCACCATTCTACTCTCTGTCTTCATGAAGTCTACTTTTAAAGCTCCCACATACGAGACAGAACATGCACCATTTAGGCCTGTGGCATTATTGACAGAGAATCGTTGCTTTGAAGCTGGAAAATGCCTTATGGTGCCAAAAGCCAATAAGCGGCCTCTGAGAACTTGAACCTAACCATGTCATAACCATGTGTTTCTTTTCCAGGGCACTGACCATCCGTGCACCGCCAATAACCCAGAGAGCTGCTCCGTTTCACTTTCACCCCAAGACTTTATCAACTTGTTCAAGTTCTGAACCCCAGCACATGATAACACTTCAGAAGGATCCCCCCTGCTGCCTGGAGAGCTGGGAATATGGCATTTGGACACTTCGTTTGTAAATAGTGTACATTTTAAACATTGGCTCGAATCTTCAGAGATAAGTCATTGAGAGGACATTGGAGGGGGAGAAACGCAGTTGCTGACGGGGAATTTAAGAATGTGAACTGCTCACTAGGATTGGTATGGAAAAGCAGAAATACTGTAAATAAACTTTTTTTCTAACAATTTGCCAGCAAGACTATAAGGGCAATAAGTCTGTTTCAGCGGTGAAAATGGAATTCTCTTGATGTTCACGGAAACTCCTTTAGAGTTCCCTAGAAAGAAAAGGGCAAAACTCAAATACAAAATAGAATGCTTTGTTTACAATGTGAAAGTGTGTTTAGAAAAGAAAAGAAGAAGAAAGAAAACTACATAGGAGAAACCCTTGGGCTTTGGGGTTTGATCTGGTGTTTGTTTTGAGAAGGCGAAGGAAGTGCCACCCATCCTAAACCTGCATGGGCACAGAACCTTACCCTACAGAGATACCACACAATGGTCTACCTCTAAAAGCGTAGAGTGCCCTCTCTGACAACGCATGTGATCCAGTAGGCAGTGTCTGTTTTTCTTGTAAGTGTTTTCATCACTATAAAAAGTGATTTAAAATGGAAAGGGATATTGGAGGCAACCGTCCTCTGGTTTCAGACTTCCTTTTCAGGCAAACAGGGCCCTCCTTGGAGTTGTCTGTTTACCAGAACAACCCCAAAGTACGTGTTCCTTTTTTCCTGTCATGTTGTAGCTCATTTGGGGGAAGAGAAGGCTAATTTAAAACAGTCCCCCAGGGGAGAATCGCTTGAGCCCAGGAGTTCGAGGTTTGTAGTGAGCTATGATCGTACCACTGCACTCCAGCCTGTCTCTAAAACAAAACAAAACAAAAAAAGCTGTCCCCGAGGACGTCCTGCTGCAGAAAAGATGATAGAATTAGTCACCCAATAAAATAGCTGTGAAGACTTCCTGATTCCTGCTTAACTTCCTTCCTTGGGTATCTTCATGGATAAGCCTGTGTCTGTGGACTGAGTGGGGCTGGAGTGCTGAGGCTTGAAAGACAGTTTTTTACAATCAGCCAGTTAAACAGCTTACCAATTGCTGTTCCCCCTTGTCAGGGAGATGAGCTGAGGAGCTTCTTTTCCTTAGGGCCAACGTTAAAATGAGTCCATCTGAGCTGGGGCTTTTTGCAAAGGTGGGTGATTAAAAATCAAGGCTGGAGTTCCAGCTAAATAGGGAGGAGAGGTACCACCAGTTCATCTTAAATTTGCTTCTGGGATGGGTAGTTAAAACACAAAGATTCCAAGGGGATCTTGCGGGGCAAATATCAGCAGGTAACTGTGGAAGAAAGGAAATCTGAGGACCTAATGAGTTCAGTGTAAAATATTCTGGGAGCAGAGGGGGGATGTTTTTGTTTTTTACTTTTTATAGAATATTGTTGCTTTCCTACAACAGTGTACATATATTTGCAGTTGTATATGCTTTTTTTTTTTTCCCAAATAAAGTTTGCATGCCCTTGGCAAATAAGTGAAGCAGAAATAGGAACCTGGTCCACAGTAAAGTTGAAGAACAGTGTGTCTTTAAGAGGTGACCTTTGGGGTGACCTGGAAAGGGGGAATATGGCTAAGCATGAAGAGAAAGGAGGAAAGAGATAAGCTAGTGATAGAACACCTCTTCATCCCCCGCCCTCAATAGCACACTACCCACGTATCAGCTTTCCGAAGAGAAGGAACCTACTCTTCGGTGCTCCTCACTTTGCAATGTTTGTGCTTACACCAGGATTTCTCAAGTTTTTTTTTTCATTATCATCCCCCCAAAGGAGAAAAACATTCAATTTAAATTTTCCCTAATAAGAAAAATTAAATATGAAAGAATAGGATTTTGTTGGGTAAGACTGAGCTTTGGAGGGTCACAAACCACTGTAATATCTAAGGTTTTGTTCTGTTTTGTTTTTTGTTTTTTTTTGCAATCCCCCTCCCCTGAATCAATCTCACATTGGGAATTCAGGACCTAGACTGTTGAATAAAAAGCTGCTTCTTCCGTAATTGTCAGGTTCTCTCCAATTTCTCAGCAGTTTCCTTAAAGACGTGGGGTGGACCTGGGTGTGCCGTCACTGAGAGAGCTTTGGAACCTTTGACTCTCAGTGACATTTTTAGATTTAGGGGTTCGTGACCTTCCACATCTCACCATCAAGTTGTGATCTCTGCCCTTTCATGCTGATCAAGAAAGTAGAAACTCCTCGTCGCCTTCAGGTTTGCAGTCCCAGAAACATTGCCTGCTGTGGACTGTCAGCACAAAACTGGGACACTGGTCTCAGTTAGACTGTCAGCAGTACACATGCCTGCACGATCAACCCCAGGCAACCATGTGTATCTCTGCAAGACGACCCCTGCCCCAAGAGAAGGGTTACGGTCTTCCGAAATGTTTACCAAGACGGTGCTGGTGGGCTCTCCCCTTGTCCTTTGGTGTTATTGAAGCTGGTGTATGACAGAGTCAAGGACATTTTTTAAGGAAAATGAAAAAGAAATCAACCTTTGTGGTTCTCTTTCATTGGAAGAGGAGAATAAGGAAGAAAATGGCAGGTAGAGAGGGAGAGGGAAAGGAATGGAAATGGTATGTCTTTAATGTTGTGGCTCGTGTGGGGGATGATGGGAACAGCACAGCAGGCACAGTGTATCTGTGTTAGTGCCACGTGGTATCTGTTAAGTATGGCCAGAGCCTCACATATAAGTAAGTAGAGTTAAGACAATTCTTGCTCTTTGAACAATAATATTAGCAAACCATCCCGGACAACCTGACCCATCAAAAGCAAATAATGCCTGTCTCAGAACTGCTGGTCTAAAAGCCAGAAGGGGCACAACAATGGAAATTGCTGGAAGAGAGAGAATGCTCTACTCTCCTTCCTGTGCCTACCTACCCCCATCCTAAACCCTGTAAAACAAAATTTCAAAATAGATGTCAAATATGAAGTAATTCAGACTTCCAAATAAGGAAAGAGTTCGCCCAGGGCAGTATGAGCAAATCCACAGGGGATGTTAAGATTTGGTCCAACTCAAAGGTTTATGGGCAGTGAGCCTAGAGTCTCTTGAGAGTAAGGCCCTGCATTCGGGACAAGAATATGTGAAGCTCAGGAGTGTTCACACCAGAGAGCAAGACCCAGAAAAAATCCAATGGCATTTTAAACTAGATTGCATGATTACTCAATGCTGTTACTTTGAACAGACAAATCAGTTGGGTGGGAGGGCCAATGGCAGATGAACAAAAGCCATTAGGTGAAAGCATCCCCCAATGTATCAGTTGTGAGATGATTTTTGTGTAATGATGATCAGGTTTACATTCAAGTGGCTTGAAGGACGTATTTCAGAGGAACTGAGTTTGCACTATAAAACTCTGAACACTAGAGCAGGTTCTACTAGCACTTGGGAAGTAAGGTAGTAGGTGTGTATTCTGCTGTTGCCACAGTTCTCATCTTTGTGGATTCACATACCCTTCCCCCACGAGGAGCTTGCTACTAACAGAGGCTCCTTGTATCTGTTGTTTTTATATGGGAGAAGAGAAAGAGCTTGGAATTTCAATTGTCTAAACAAGTGGTATGATTTACAAGGAGGCAAACCATTCAAGAGATGTTCAACAGTATAACATTCTTAGCGTTCAATACAATGTTTATTATAAAATATACACCTGAGTTTATGTTTTTCTACCAGGCTGTAAGTGCAATAATGTCTTGCTATGCAAACACTCCATTTTATGTGTGAATTTTTTTAACTGTAATTTTATGTGTGAATTTTTTTTAACTAAACTCTACCATCATTTTCTATGTTGACATCTTTTTTTTTTTTAATCTGTTTCCAACTCTCTGAGTCTGTGAACCATCTCTTCTGACTGGATGCTGGCCTAAATCCTATTAGTGCTTCAACAGACCTCAAAACACTCTGAACCTCTAGGCCAATACAGAGATGTTGCTCTTTGATATATTTGGGTCCTCTGATGGCTTCAACAAACAAGGTCATAATTCCTTTAAATTCAGTGTTTTCTGTAGATACTTTCTTCTCAGTTTCAGTAAGGAGAGTAATCCTCTTTGGTTTTCCAAAGAATGGGAACTCCTACCCCTGACTTTAGACTTAGAGCTTCTGCCTTTCAAGATGAGAAAGAGGTCCAGAATGTTTAGGGGACACGCCTCAGCCCATCTGGTACTCAGTGGCAGAGCTGAATGCCAACTTCAGATGCCCCCAGCCCTTCACCCCAAGCACCTTTTGGTGTAGCTGGAGACACATGACATTGGATGTGATTTTTCTCAAGACCTTCACTGTGGAAGGCATGGGAGACTGCCCAGTGCCGGCCATCTGGCCGTTAACATTTCCATTTCAAGGCCCTGATTCTTACTGGAGAAGTTAAGGAGCCGCTTAATGTTTTCACAGACCTCTGATTCTGTCGTGAATGTGGCATTCCAGTGATACAACCTGCCTGCTATAAAGAAAGCAGCAAATTTTGACAAATTTATTTTTTCCTTGGGTACTTAACATTTTTATTACAAAAACGGCCCTTATAAAAAAACAGAAGGGCTGGGCAGTGGCTTGCTTCCTAGAAACTGAGATCCGAAGCAGGTGTTTCCTCTCCCCTAGACTCAGAGGTACATTTAATCCATCTTCTCCATTTCCTCCTTCAGGACCAGCTGTGAGATTCAGTGCGTTTCTATCCCAGCAGATGTTCGTTCTCCGCTAAACCTCATCTTTTACTAACCAAAGGGGGGATTATTCCATGAGGCAGCCAGGAGCAAGGGGCTGTGATATTCATGACTTTGCTGGGCATTTTTCAAAGTGTCCTTGAATTCACTCAGCAAACAAAGCTTCCTGGAGAGTCTCTCAAAACTTAGGCCCTGCTCCATTTGGCCAAAAATGATAGCTACTCCAAAACTCTGAACTTCTTGAAACTCCATCTGCTACAACATTAATTCTGGAGTTTAAACATGACTTTTTCTGTCTTTGAGTATAGATGTGTTTGTTTAATTAACGATGCACAAGTCTGTTAAGCAGAAGGCTCCAAGCTGTGTTCTATACTTGGGAACCCTTGGTGCCATCTTTATTCTACCAAGTGCCAATCACCCTGGCTAAAGTGGGTGTATATTACAGCCTGTGTCCTAAGCTTAGAAGCTTTAATGTACTTTTTTAAATGAAAAATATTAGAGGGGGTTGAACATTGTAACTAAAGCATAAAGTTAGACCAATTACATGTAAAGATGTTTATTTAATATTGTGTGAGCTGAATCTTTCTGTATAAATTATTTGCACACTTTCTTGCATGTGAACTGATTTTTTATAGTTGTTTGTACCAGACGGTGGCATATTTTTGTAAAAAACTTTTGACACTGAATTGCAATAAATGTTTTTCCAACAACACACACTGGTGCATTTTTAGTGTGTCTCAGTTCAACTTGGCTTTTTATCATACCAAATATGTTTATCTTTTGCCAATTGAGACTTGTATTCCTTCCCCAGAAACTTGTTACCATTTTTGTAAAATTTCTAGGAATCCATAGAAAAATAAGCTTGTTACTGAATACCAACCTGAGTCTATAATACAGCATTATGCTTAAATTGAATATTTTCATATACTGTTTGCACAGCAGAATGATTAGAGAATAATGAATTTTGAAGTCAACATCAATTTATTCATCAACAGGCATTCATGGAACAGCTACTATATGCTAGACCTGTGCAAGGCACTGGGAATAGGGTAGTGAATAAGACAGAAATTGTCCTCACCTTTTATGTGGGCGGGGGGGTGGGGAAGGGGGCAGGGTTTGTTTTTAGTTTTTTTGTTTTTGCTTTTTTTTTTTTTTGGTTTTGTTTTGTTTTGGCGACAAAGATGGGATCATCCTTGCCTTAATGAAATTTAGATTCTAGTAAGAAAGGCAGCCCAGGTACAGTGGGTCACACCTGTAATTCCAGCACTTTGGGAGGCCAAGGTGGGTAGCTCACTTGAGGTCAGGAGCTCGAGACCAGCCTGGTTAATATGGTAAAACCCCATCTCTACTAAAAATACAAAAATTATCTGGGCATGGTGGCATATGCCTGTAGTCCCAGCTAATCGGGAAGCTGAGACAGGAGTATCTCTTGAACCTGGGAGGCAAAGGTTGCAATGAGCTGAGATAGTGCCATGCACTCCAGCCTGGGTGACAAAGCAAGACTCTATCTCAGAAAAGAAAGAAGTAAAGAAGAAAGAAAGAGAAAGAAAAAAAAAGAAGAAAGAAAAAGAAAAAAGAAGAAGGAAGGAAGGAGAGGGAAGGAAGGGGAAGGGAAGTGAAAGGAAGGAGGGAAAGAGAAAAGAAATCAAGTACAAATTATTCGTAATAACCAATATGAAGGGAATAGACAAAGGGTTGAGCTATAGAATAACAACTGGGACCCACTTAAGACAGTGAGGACAGAAGCAGCAGGGGCCTCTCTGATGAAGTGATGTTGAAGGAGCCAGCCCCAAAGGAATGAGGGCAAGAGCATTCCAGAAAGAGAACCAGCTCTACAAGGTTCAAATCATGGTCCTGCCACTTACCTGCAGAGTGGCCTTTGTCACCTCACTTCACACCTCTGTGTCTCAATTTCCTTGACTCTAAGAACACCTAACTCTTATGGCTCAGGTGGTTAAGTGAACTAACACATATGAAGTGCTTGGAGGCGGGCACAAACTATGAGCTGAGTCAATGTTAATGATTATTGTTATTCCCTGAGCAACAAGAGTCTAAGAATCGGGTTCAGAATTGCACTGTGTTTCCAGGTGGGTATGATTTATTCAGGTGACTGATGTGCGGGAGATTGGCTTACTTGATACTTTCACTCTGGGACACCCTCTGATCTGGCCAGTAACTGTCAATCAGAAAATGACAAAAGGTGCATGGGAGTAATTAGAGATCATTTTGTTAAACCTCCACCGGGATCACAAAATCTCGCCACTCCCTAAATATGACAAGCCTCCTTTGCTCAGGTAGTGTGCCTACTTAGAATGTTCTTCCCCTACCATCTACCATCTGTCTGATTGGCACCTTTAAGCCACTGTCTCACTAAAGCCTCTCCCAGCTGAGTAAATCTCATTTCCCATCACACTTGTTTGCCTAGGAAATTTGTTACATCATATGTGGCAATTGCATAGTACCTAGCACAGTGCCAGGGCTGAATGAATTAATAAAATCATATACACCAGGGGTCTCCAATCCCCCAGGCTATGGACCAGTACTGGCCCGTGACCTGCTAGGAAGGAGATGAGCAGCAGGCAAGTGAGGGTCACCCCCTGAGCTCTACCTCCTGTCAGATCAGTGGTGGCATTAGAGTCTCATAGGAGCATGAATCCTGTTGTGAACTGTGCATGCAAGGCACCTAGGTTGCATGCCCCTTATGAAAATCTAATGCCTGATGATCTGACGTAGAACAGTTTCATTCCAGAACCATCCCCACCGCATCCCTCTGGTCCACAGAAACCAGGCCTTGGTGCCAAAAAGGTTGGGTGATAAATACGTTAAAAAAATACTTTTGAAAGTCTTAGGACCTACCCTTAACTGGACAAAAATTGGCATGAGTTTATGTGCATAGATAGAATTACTTACAGCTTGTTGGTTTAAAATTAATGTTCATTGATAAAGTAACAAATACAGAGACCCAGTTTTCATTAAAGTTTCCTTTAAATTCATCTAATCAATCTTGATATTTAATTTACAGGTCTCGTAAATTTTAAGACAAAATAATAGGACCTTTTATTACCCTTAATAAACTCAAATTTAACAGACTACAGTCCCTCTAAAAAGTAATTCTCTTTTACAAACTTAATAAAAAAAATTCCTTCAAACATTTTAGAGGGAGGATCCAAGATGGCACATTAGACACAACTCCAGTGCACAACACCCAGCGAAAGAGATGCAGAAATCCAGAGATCTCCTAGCTCCAACCAAGGTACCAGGTGCATTTCAATGGGTCTGGTCCGAGGGTGAGCAAAGCCCACTCAGAGCAGACTGAGGCGGGGGAGGGGGTGCTGCTTCACCCAGAAAGTGCATCTGACCAGCGAGTCGGAGGCTCCACCTCTGGCGCTCCCGTCCAAATACAGCACTTCCCCCAAAGCCTCAGCAACACAGAGAACAGGGGGATCTTTGCCAGTCAAGCACTGGGAATTACACGTGCGGAGTTGAATAAGAGTCTGCAGACTGAGCTATCACCCCCCCCCTCCCCCCCCACCTGGAGAGAGAAGGAGCTGCAAGCGGGAGCAGCTGGGCAGCCCCTACCCCATGACCAGAGAGAGAGAAAGCTGAAAGGGGGAGACTGCTGGGTGCAGCTGGGTGGGTCCCTAACCTCCCCCACAAACCCCAGAGGGCTGAAGCTCTGACTCTAGTGGGTTGCGTAGCCAGTGCCACAGTCTGAGAGGAACCCTGAATCATCCAGCCCAGTGGAGGAAGGGCACAACCCACCACTAGAGGGGTGGGACCGGGCTACATGTTTTAACAAAAAACACAGGAAGCCCACGTAGCAACAGGTTAGCGTTCTCCCACAACCCAGCAGCGCCTACAGGTCAGCGGCAGAGGTGGGCCTAATCTCCCAGCATAAACAAAAATGACACAGGAAGCTTCCCTAGTAACCTGAAGGAGTCCCTAGAAACCCAGTAGCGCCCCCCACAGGCAGACAAGCGACCTCATCAAGCCTCTCTCTGACACCACAGCCAGGTAAATCCACAAAGATGGAAAAAAACAGCGCAAAAAAGGTGAAACCACCAAAGACCAGAACACCTCTTCTCCTTCAAGGGATCACAACTCCTCAACAACACAGGATCACAACTTGACCGAGAAGGAGTGCGAAGAATTGACGGAAACAGGATTCAGAAGGTGGATAATAACAAACTTCTCAGAGCTAAAGGAACACGTTCTAACTCAATGCAAAGAAACCAAAAACCTTGAAAAAGGTTAGACGAAATGCTAACTAGAATAACCAGCTTAGAGAAGAACATAAACGACTTGATGGAGTTGAAGAACACAGCACGAGAACTACGTGAAGCAAACACAAGTTTTAATAGCCGAATCAATCAAGCAGAAGAAAGGATATCAGAGATTGAAGATCAACTCAATGAAGTAAAAAGAGAATGCAAGACAAGAGAAAAAAGAGTGAAAAGAAATGAACAAAGCCTCCAAGAAATATGGGATTATGTGAAAAAACCTAATCTACGCTTGATCAGTGTACCTGAATATGACGGGGAGAATGAATCCAAGCTGGAAAACACACTCCAGGATATTATCCAGGAGAACTTCCCAAGCCTAGCAAGGCAGTCCAAATTTCAAATTCAAGAAATACAGAGAACTCCACAAAGATATTCCTCAAGAAGAGCAACCGCAAGGCACATAATTGTCAGATTCACCAGAGTCGAAATGAAGGAAAAAATGCTAAGGGCAGCCAGAGAGAAAGGGCAGGTCACCCACAGAGGGAAGCCAATCAGACTCACAGCAGATCTCTCGGCAGAAACTCTACAAGCCAGAACAGAGTGGGGGCCAATATTCAACATCCTTAAAGAAAAGAACTTTCAACCCAGAATCTCATATCCAGCCAAACTAAGCTTCATAGTGAAGGAGAAATAAAATCCTTTACGGACAAGCAATTATTGAGAGATTTTGTCACCACCAGACCTGCCCTACAAGAGCTCCTGAAAGAAACACTAAGCATGGAAAGGAACAAGTACCAGTCACCGCAAAAGCAAACCAGTTGGCAAAGACCAAAAATGCAATGAAGAAAATGAGTCAACTAATGAGAAAGAAAACCAGCAAGTAACAAAATGGCAGGATCAAATTCACACATAACAATATTAACATTGAATGTAAATGGCCTAAACGCCCCCACTCAAAAGACACAGACTGGCAAAAAAATTTTTGCAAGCTACCCCACCTGACAAAGGGCTAATATTCAGAATCTACAAAGAACTAAAACAGATATACAAGAAAAAAACAAACAAGCCCATTCAAAAGGGGGTGAAGAATATAAACAGACATTTTTCAAAAGAGGACGTATATGAGGCCAAGAAACATATGAAAAAATGCTCATCATCACTGGTCATTAGAGAAATGCAAATCAAAACCACACTGAGATATCATCTCATGCCAGTTAGAAAGGCGATCATTAAAAAATCAGGAGACAATAGATGCTGGAGAGGATGTGGAGAAATAGGAACACTCTTACACAGTTGGTAGAAGTGTAAATTAGTTCAACCATTGGGGAAGACAGTGTCGCGATTTCTAAGGATCTAGAAACAGAAATTCCATTTGACCCAGCAATCCCACTATTGGGTATATACCCAAAGAACTATAAATCAGGCCGGGCGTGGTGGCTCACGCCTGTAATCCAAGCACTTTGGAGGCCAAGGCGGGCAGATCACCTGAGGTCGGGAGTTCAAGACCAGCCTGACCAACATGGTGAAACCCCGTCTTAAAAAAAAAAAAAAAAAGAACTATAAATCATTCTACTATAAAGACACATGCATACATATGTTCATTGCAGCCCTGTGTACGTTGCTAGCAAAGACCTGGAATCAACCCAAATGCCCATCAATGATAGACTGGACAAAGAAAATGTGGTACATATACACCATGGAATACTACGCAGCCATAAAAAACGATGAGTTTGTGTCCTTTGTACAGACTTGGATGAATCTGGAAACCATCATTCTCAGCAAACTGACCCAAGAACAGAAAGCCAAGCACCATATGTTCTCACTCGTAGGTGGCTGTTGAACAACAAGACCACGTGGACTCAGGGAGAGGAGCATCACACACAGGGGACAGTTGGTGGTGGTAGGGTAGAGATAATGGGGGGTGGGGAGGGTGGGGAGGGATAATATGGGGAGAAATGCCAGATATAGTATGCACCTAAAGTAAAAATAAATAAATAATTTTAAAGGACCAAGAGGAAAAAATAAAAATAAAAAATAAATATCAAAAAAACATTTTAAAGCTGCAATTATAAATCTGATACATTTGATTTTTAAGCACTTCAATTATAAATTGAATGCATTTACTTTTTAAAAAAGCACTGCAAATACCTGCTCAGATAAGCTTACAGCCTTAATAACCAAAACATTCTCAAGTAAATGTTACAAATTTAACAAATAAAGCATAAATATATTTTATCTCAAATTCTCTAGAAAACTCTAACATTGTCAAACAAGTAAAATTATCATACATTTCCATTTAAAGTTATATCTTACACTAATTATTTTAAATGGAAATCATAAGACTACCATGGTAGGTAAAATAATAGCTCCCTAAGGATCTCCACATCCTAATTCCTGTAACCTATGAATATGTTGCTACGTGGGAAAGGGAAAATTGCAAATATGATTAAATTAAGCACCTTTAGATACAGGGGTTACCCTGGGTGGGCCCAGTGTAACTATCTGGGTGGGCCCAGTGTAACTTTATTTATTTATTTATTTATTTATTTATTTATTTATTTTTGAGATGGAGTCGCTCTCTGTCGCCAGGCTGGAGTGCAGTGGCACGATCTCAGCTCACGGCAACTGCCAACTCCCTGGTTCAAACAATTCTCCTGCCTCAGCCTCCTGAGTAGCTGGGATTACAGGCACATGCCACCATGCCAAGCTAATTTTTATATTTTTAATAGAGACTGGGTTTCACCATGTTGGCCAGGATGGTCTCCATCTCCTGACCTAGTGATCTGCCCACCTCAGTTTCCCAAAGTGCTGGGGTTACAGGCGTGAGCCACTGTGCCCCGCCTTTTTTTTTTGAAACGGAGTTTTACTCTTGTCACCCAGGCTGGAATGCAATGGCACAATCTTGGCTTATGCAACCTCCCAGGTTCAAGCAGTTCCCAGGTTCAAGCAGTTCCCCTGCCTCAGCTTCCCAAGTATCTCGGATTACAGGTGCCCGTCACCATACCTAGCTAATTTTTGTATTTTTAGTACAGACAGGGGTTTCATCATATTGGCCAAACTGGTCTTGAACTGACCTCAGGTGATCTGCCCACCTCAGCTTCCCAAAGTGCTAGGATCACAGGCATTAGCCAGCGCGCCCAGCCCCAGTGTAACATTTACGGAAGGGTCTTTAAAAGAGAAGAGAAATGTAGCAGAGGTCAGACTGATGCAACACAAGGACTCCACCGGCCCTTGCTGGCTTTGAAGGTGGAGGACGAGGCCACTAGCCAAGGTATGAGAGCAGTGCCTATAATCAGGAAAAGGCAAGGAAAGAGATTCTCCCCTAGAGCTCCCAGAAGGGAACACAGTCCTGCCAATATCTTGATGTCAGCCTACCAAAACTTACGTCAGATCTGACCTGCTGAACTATAAAAATAACGAATGTATGTTGTTTTAAGCCACTGAAAGTGCAATTTGCTGCAGCAGTAATAGGAAACCAATGCAGCTTCTCGAGTATGTCTAGCAGCCCACCCCTACAAAAGCTTTTCCCCCCGGCAGTTCCATCCCCACCCAGACAAACTCCCACTGTCCCTAATGCTACATAGCCCTCAGTCCAAGCTGAGCAAGGATCTGTCTGAAAATAAAAGGCACAACCATCTTCACAGCCTAAGTCATCAGCAAGACTTATTTTGACCGCCAGATACAAAGTACAAAGGCTAGACAGGCGGTGTCAGCCTCTGTCCACGGTAGGCGTGAAGTTTTCTCCTTCCTTGTTTACATAGGCTTAAATTGAGGCTGACGCCAATCACGTTTCTGCCCAAGAAACATCACAGATAATCAGTGTTGCAAATTGTCTCCAATGAGCAATGTTTATGAAGCAGCAGTGTCGTCCGCGCAGTAGCAGCCATGCAGAAGTGTGAGCTTAGGGCTTGCCCTCAGCAAACTTACCCCACTGGTGGAGGGGGTGGGAGGGGCTAGAAAATGTGTATCGATTACAATACAGGAGCCAAAGTGTTAAGTGCCCAGAGTCAGGTACAGTGTACTAGAGGAGTTCAGGTCGGAGAAGAACTGAGTTCATGTTTTTGAGGAGGACGATGTAGGATGAAACATGAGCTCCTTCGTTGGAAGCCGGAAATGGGACTAGAAATCAAGCGTCGGAGACCAAGACTTAGACGTACCAACCGAAGTCCAATTCTGTGCATTGATAGATTTCTTGGGAAGGAGAAAAAAAAAGTACTCTAAAGTTTGGACAGAGTTCCCTTTTAGAGAGAACTAAAGCTGTGTCCTCTGGGGTCTCAGTACCAGAGCCTTACCAGTGTTCTAGAAAACGAACAGAAGCCAAATGATCCCCAGCTCCCTTCAAGTGGTTCTGAAATGGTTAATTTTTATGTGTCAACTTGGCTAGGCCATAGTACCCAGTTGGTTGGTCAAACATTAGTCCAGTTGTTGCTATGTAGGCATTGTTTAGGTGTGATTAACATTTAAATTAGTAGAACATGGGTAAGGCCTGCAATAATGTGGGTGCGCCTCATCCAATCAGCTGAAGGCCTTCAGAGAAAAAGAGTAACATCTCGTAAAGAAGGAATTCTGCCTCTAGACTCAAGATGGCAACATCACCTCTTCCCTGGGTCTCCAGCCTGCCAGCCTACCCTGGAGATTTTGGACCTGCCAGCCTCACAACTGCATAAGCCAATTTCTTAAAATAAATCTACATACATACTGCATTAGTCTGTTTTCATGCTGCTGATAAAGATATACCCAAGACTGGGAAGAAAACGAGGTTTAATTGGACTTACAGTTCCACCTGGCTGGGGAGGAGGCAGAATCTTGGCGGGAGGTGAAAGGCACTTCCTACATCAAGGCAGCAACGGAAAAATGAGGAAGAAGCCAAAGCAGAAACCCCTGATAAAACCGTCAGATCTCGTGAGACTTATTCACTATCACGAGAATAGCACGGGAAAGACCAGCCCCCCGTGATTCAATTACCTCCCCCTGGGTCCCTCTCACCACACATGGGAATTCTAGGAGATACAATTCAAGTTGAGATTTGGGTGGGGATACAGCCAAACCATATCACATACATACATAGATGATAGAGATAAATAGAGATAAAGGTATAGAGATTAAAATATTTTTTTTTGAGACAGGGTCTCACTCTGTTGCCCAGGCTGGAGTGCAATAGTGCAATCATAGCTCACTGCACCTGAAATCTCAGCTACTCAGGAGGCTGAGGCACAAGAATCGCTTGCACCTGGGAGGCAGAGGTTGCAGTGAGCCGAGATCGCGCCACTGCACACCAGCCTGGGCGAAGGAGAAAGACTCTGTCTCAAAAAAGAAAAAAACTACCTATATAAGCATGTATGGAGATGATAGACGAGAGAGAGAGAGACAGAGAGAGAGACAGAGGTCCTAGAGAGAGAGATTTAGAGACAGAGAGATCATATATATAGGTACATTTATAAATAGAGAGACATGCACCTCCTGCTCGTTCTGTTTCTCCAAAAACTAATACAAGCTCCTAGAAAGAGAACAAGGGCAAGGAAAGTCTAGAGGAAGGTTTCAGAGGGCAGGGGAAAGGGAGAAAAATCAGAGAGAGCACAGAATCCAGTGGCTGTAAGGGCAGTCAGCCAACCACCACATCCTGAGAAATCAAGCTTGGCAGATGCCAAAGAGTATAACGTAACAGTCACTCCTGACCCACACAAACGTGCCCATGTGGCTCCGTCTTTTTTGTACTTTTAAAATGTGTATTCAAACGTTCTCATTGTATTTTACTATTTAATCCTTTCTTAATTTTGAAAATATCCCGAGGAGCCACTACTTCCTTCAGAGAGGCAGCGTAGCACAGTGGTGAAGGGCACAGAATCTGAAGCCAGCCCACCACTTCCTAGCTGTTCAACCTTGACATGCCTCAGTCCCTCCATCTGTAAAATAGGCACAATGACAGTGTCTGCATCATCAAATTGCCATGAGGAGTCATTGAGTTGGTGCGTTTTGCATGATTTATTTTATGTGGTTAGAGTAGTGCTTGGCACACAGTAAGCTTTACATAAACATTTGTGATTCATATTCACTAAGTCCACTTTTCTGTCTTTGTTTTGTATGCTCAGATCTGCCTAACCCTATATCCAGTGTTAGGTTTTTTGGGGTTTGTTTGTTTGTTTGTTTCAGAGATGGAGTCTCGCTCTCTCGCCCAGGATGGAGTGCAGTGACATGATCTCGGCTCACTGCAACCTGCGCCTCGCGGGTTCAAGTGATTCTCCTGCCTCAGATTCCCAAGTGGCTGAAATTACAGACATGCACACCATGGCCAGCTAATTTTTGTATTTTTTAGTAAAGACAGGGTTTTACTATATGTTGACCAGGCTGGTCTCGAACTCCTGAGCTCCGGTGATCCACCCACCTTGGCCTCCCAAAGTGCTGGGATTATAGGTGTGAGCCACCACGTCCAGCCTACCCAGTGTTCTTTTATGACACCACTGTTGTCTCTCCCACACAGCACCTAGTATAGTGCTTTGGGAAGAGTCTGTGAAATACGTTTCCTGCACCAGATACCCAAGGTCTCTAGGATAAATTTCCATTAGCCTTGCCAACCAAATGGGCTTTCGATTGGAGGAAGACTTGCTGACAAATAACTCTGAAAGAACTCTTGACTTGTGCTAATAGCCCTGCCTCTGGTACCTGGGAATAGACTAATGAACACAATCCTCTCTCTTCCTTCCCCAGCTAGGATTTGTCCATCTTTCTTTCTTTTTTTTTTTGAGACGGAGTCTCAGTCTGTCACCAGGCTGGAGTGCAGTGGCACAATCTCAGCTCACTGCAACCTCCGCCTCCCCGGTTCAAGCGATTCTCCCACCTAAGCCTCCCGAGTAGCTAGGACTACAGGTGCACGCCAGCACACCCAGCTAATGGATTTGTTCCTCTTTCTATGCCTGGCACTTCACAACTATAAAGTGCTTTGACATGAATATAGTTTTTGAAACAAAGATGAAAAGAGAAAAAGCTTGAACTCAAGCAACCCTAAAACCATGAACTCTATAGACTCAAAGCTCTACCTCACAGAGATCTGAAAAGGCAACGCAGTCCAGTTTCTGCCACCTGCCTAGAGGCATACCCACCACCCCATCTCACAGATGAGACAACCAAGACCTAGAAATGTGAATGATCTGCCCCAGAAAAACTATAATAGAGCATCATACTCTGTAATTAACTAATTACTGCAATAGATGTTGAGTGGAGTTTATCTTATTTTCCCAGAACTTTGGGAAAAACCTAATGCTGGCTGGCCATGGTGGCTCATGCCTATAATCCCAGCCCGTTGGGAGGCTGAGGCAGGAGAATCCCTTGAGGCCAGGAATTCAAGACAAGCCTAGTCAACATAGTGAGACCCCAATCTCTGCAAAATGTTTTTTAAAAAAAATTAGTCTGGCATGGTGATGTGCACCTGTGGTCCTAGCTACTCAGCAGGCAGGCTGAGCCCGAGTTTGAGGCTGCTGAACTATGATCACACCACTGCACTACAGCCTGGGTGACAGAAGACCCTGTCTCTAAAATAAATAAATATATTTTTTTAAAAAACCCAGTCCAGAGGACAAATGGCACCGAGTATCCTCCTGCTATGCTGGTTTCCAGTTTCAATAAACTGTTAGATACACTGAACTCCAAGTTTCTCTTCAAAGAATCAGTATGTCAGTATGTTCAGCTCTCTTATTCTTTAATTCTCCATTTTAAAGTTTAACTTCCTTGTAGTTTCAGTAAACAAACTTTTCCACCAGTTCTAATCAGTAGTTCACATCTGTTTGCCTGGTCACCTGGTCCGTTCGGACTCATCCTGGTCACCTGCTCTGGTCATCTGCTCTGGTCACCTGCTTTGACCCCCTGGTTACCTGCTCTGACCTGTCCCATAACTGTCCTTCCTGCCAAATTACCCACCCTGCCACTCCGGCTCATACCCCTGCTCTCTTTAAAATAGCCTATTGGAATTAGCCTAGACTGTGCAGTCTAACCCTAGCCAATAGGGGAAGGACACAGCAGTAGCAGCTACCTCCATCAGGAATAAGAACCCCTTCCCCACCCTCGTCCAGGTGTGCACTCACCATTGTTCCATCTGTGAGCTGCACCCTTCTATAGAAATAAATTGCCTTGCTGAGGAAATTTCTATTCCAGTGCTACTTCTTTTGTGGCACCGAAAATTTACATATAACAAGTTGGAGCCAGCCACCTCCCTACAGGGCTTACTTGATCCTACTCTTTCCATTCCCAGCATCAATACAAGAGAAGGGGTGAGGAGAAAGAAGGACAGCCTGGAAAGGAGGACAGTATTTATGGAAAGAGCCTATCTTCTCCTGTAAGTCACAGCGGGGACTACAGGAGAATCATTCATAATGCCCCAAAGTGAAACAGTGTCATTCATCTGGGGTGATACCTGAGATTCATTGTCTCATGGCCACAAAAAACTAGGACACAGACACACAAAGAGTGAGCTTAACCGTGGAAGTTTAATAGGCAAAAGAAAGAGAATAGCTCTCTCTGCTGCAGAGAGAGGGGTCCCCAAAGGGTTTCAATCTACAGTCAAATGCAGGGGTTTTTTTAGATGACCTTGAGGTGGTGCCTGATTTACATAGGGACAAAGATTGGTCAGACCAGGTGTGCCATTTGCATAGGGTAGAATTTCTGGCCATCCCACCTAATCTTTTATTATGCAGATATTCTCTACCTGGCTGGCACCAGGTTGCCTATCTCTTTATTGTACATGTGGTAACAAATAAAAGGGAAGATGGAGCCTCCATGTTGGATCTGCCTGGCCCCCAGGTAGCCCTTTTCTATTGACACAGCGCCGGCATTCACCCTTGCAAGCTTCCAGCTTGCTTATCTATGTTTGCAGCTTGATTTTTCAGGCTGCTCTTTTATTTGAAAAAATAATTTCTTAGGCTGATTTGTGGTAAAAGGGAAGCCCTGCAGAGGACTCTTTTACCCTCAGTGTCTGCCTAAACAATTCTTTTTTTTGTTTGTTTTTGAGACAGAGTCTCACTGTGTCACCCAGGCTGGAGTTCAGTAGTGGCGTGATCTCAGCTCACTGCAACTTCTGCCTCCCAGGTCTAAAGGATTCTTCTGCTTCAGCCTCCCAAGTAGCTGGGATTACAGGCACCCGCCACCACGCCCGGCTGATTTCTGTGTTTTTAGTAGAGACAGGATTTCACCATGTTGTCCAGGCTAACTCCTGACCTCAAGTGATCTGCCTGCCTCAGCCTTCCAGAGCTGGATTACAGGCATGAGCTACTGCACCCGGCCTGCCTGAATAATTTCTTTCTGTCTCCTGTATCAGAAGCTCCAGTCAGGGAAGTGTATTGGGAGATACTCCCAAAGGACTTGCTCCCATGACGCGCAGGATAGCCAGCTTGGAATGCCTGCCCCAGGGAGACCTGCCCACAACAACCCACAGGGAAAGGAGAGAAACCTCTTCTTGAACAGCCAAGTCAGGAGGCAACTCTGCCTACTCCTAACCACTGCCTCACCACGCCCTTGTCCCCCAACCCCCACATAAGCTCCAGAAACAAAGACAGCTACGAGGGTACC
Organism: Ateles fusciceps; assembly: GCA_036589455.1. NCBI lineage: Eukaryota > Metazoa > Chordata > Mammalia > Primates > Atelidae > Ateles > Ateles fusciceps. The sequence continues at coordinate 688,164 of JAZHEH010002139.1, forward strand.
AGGGGCCACTGTAGCCACAGCCTCGCCCTGCCCTGTCAGGGAGAAAAGGAGAACTGCAGATGGATGTGAGGTAGACATTATGAAATCATGTCCTGTATCCAAAGTGCCAGCAACATGCAGGACGGTCAATTCATTGCCCTATACATGGCTGTTGCGGCAACAGACTTGCAAATATCACTTGAAGCTGGGGAAGAGAGACTTGGACGGGACAGAGGCCTGGGAGCTGGAGGGGTGGTGAGGCAGCTTTCATTGCCACCCAGCAGCACACAAGGGTATGAGAGCTTTCCATGAATTGAGTGGATACCAAGAAGGTAGCTGGGTTTGAGCCATCTTTGCTGCATCTTATTAAGGGATATCCCCCAGTTCAGCGGCCTCAGCAGCCAGTGAAGGAGGTAGGGACTGAAGTGGTGTTCGTAGAACCATCCCAGCTCCCAGACAAGGGCTGCTAGTCCCTGTGATTACAGGCTTGCAGCCTGTCACTGGGGGAGAAAAAACACGGATAATAGCTCCATCTGCCTGTGGAATCCAAGCTTTCTCTGGAAGCCACTGCCATTCAAAACATCGACTTTTATTAAATAAACAGAATATAGCTGCCCCCTGCCTCATTTATGAGGACCGTGGCCTCATAAATGACATCATTTCATCTAGGGTAGCATTTTGTGAAACTGAGAGGCTCCTCTGAGGTTCTCAACATACGAATCCCCCAAAACGTGTTCTTTAATCAAGAATAGCGAGTTCCACTTCATAAGCGTAAGACATGTTCATTAGTCCATACTGTGGAGCAGGATTCCAGATACCCAAATCCTGCATAGCATCTTAGATCCAGTGAAACACACTCGTGACTGAGACACACGTGGCCCATCAATTCTAAACACCTTTCCCCAATCAGCCCCGGCCTCTCCTCCACCACCTGCCCTCTGACACGAGCCCTCAGCATTGCTTGCCTGGAATTTTGCAAGAAACGCTTAATCAATCTCCCCTCCCCTAGGCTGAGCTCCTCCAATCCACCCACTTAGCTGTCCCACAGGTCTTTCTAGAACACATTCCTAATCCTATCACTCCCCTGCTTATAATTACTCAATAGATCACTATTGAATCTGGGTAATGGGTAAATAATTCCTTTTACTGTTTTCTCTATATTTGGTAGATTTGAAATGTTACATCACAAAACACGTAATATGTCGATGAAGATGCCACCAGACCATTAACAATGACTACCTCATTTTGGATGGGAGGAGGGATTTGGATGGGCACAGAGAGGGCATCTAAAAAAAAAACAAAAAATAGGCCGGGCGCAGTGGCTCACACCTGTAATCCCAGCACTTTGGGAGGCCAAGGTGGGCAGATCACAAGGTCAGAAGTTCAAGATCAGCCTGGCCAAGATAGTGAAACCCTGTCTTTACTAAAATACAAAAATTAGCTGGGCATGGTGGCACGTGCCTGTAGTTCCAGCTACTCCGGAGGCTGAGGCAGAAGAGTCACTTGAACCCAGTGGTGGAGGTTGCAGTGACCCGAGATGGTGTCACTGCACTCCAGCCTGGGCAACAGAGCAAGATTCCATCTCAAAAAAATAAATAAATATAAACAAAAAATAACCGCATTATTTCGAAGTTTGCCAAGAGTTACTTTTTTCATTTCTGTAATAAATTTTAGAATCATTTTGAAGCTTCCCATTAACTCTGGTCTAACACCCAAGCTCGACACCATGACAACAGGCCAGAGCTCCCAAAGCCTCATCAAGAGCCACATGCGTCCTCTGTTCCAGGCACACCAAATCGCACGCAGCTCCCTGAATGGGTGGCCAACTTCATGCCTCTGTTGCACGTGCTGGCCTCATTGTCTAGAATGCCCTTCCCTGACTTGTCTGGCTGGTAAACTCCTACTCTCCCTGCAAAGCCCAGCTCAATTAAAGGCTTCTCTAAGCATCACCCCCTCCAAGTCAACCCTTCCTCCACTTCTAATTCATTTTCCACCCTTCTCTGTCTTCTTTGTGGCCTGGGAGGTGGATCCACTGAACTGTATCTGTGGGTTCCTTGCCTGTAGTTTCTGGCTAGGCCTGGCCTGTAGAAGGAAGGCAGGAAGATTGGAGGGAAGGGCAGGGTAAGGGCAGAGTGTTTATTCCAACTGACACCTCCCTGCCAGCCCACAGGATTGCTGGATGTCAGCTGACTATCCATGCAGTCTCCCTGGGATCTGCTCACACCCACCTCCCCTTGCCGCTGCTTTAGGTGTAAGGGCTGTGAAGCCCCCTGCATCCACTCCCTAGTGCTGCTATAAGAAATTACCTCACATTTGTAGCCTTAAAACAAGACAAATGTGTTATTTTACAGTTTTATAGGTCAGAAGTTTAAAATGGGGCTGGGCATAGTGGTTCACGCCTGTAATCCCAACATTCCGGGAGGCCGAGGTGGGTGGATCACCCGAGGTCAGGAGTTTGAGATCAGCCTGGCCAACATGGCAAAACCCCATCTCTGCTAAAAATACAAAAATTAGCCAGGCCTGGTGGCGCCCACTGGGAGGCAGAGGTTGCAGTGAGCCAAGATCGTGCCACTGCACTCCAGCCTGGGGGACAGAGAAACTCTGCTCAAAAAAAAAAAAAAAAAAAGTCTAAATGCGTTGGCAGGGCTCCATTGCTTCTGGAGGCTCTAGGAAAGAATTCATTTTTTGTCTTTTTCACCTTCTAGAAACCATCCTCATTCCTCTGTTCATGGCCCGGCATCACTCTGGCCTTGGCTTTTATGGTCACATCCCTTTTCCATCTCTGACCTTACAACCTCCCAGTTATCAGGACTTGTGATTGCATTGAGCCACCTGTATAATCTCCCTGCATAAAGATTCTTAACTTAACCACATCTGCAAACTTTCTTTTATCATGTAAATTAGCAATATTCACAAAAACAGGTGATTAGAACTTGGAGACTTTGGGAGTCCGTTGCACTGCCTGCCATAGCTCTCCATCATTTTATCTTTATTTTATCTTATTTGAGACAGAACCTCCTTCTGTTGCCCAGGCTGGACTGCAGTGGTGAGATCACAGCTCACTGCAGCCTCAACCTCCTGGGCTCAAGTGATCCTCCATCTCAGTCTCTCAAGCAGCTGGGACTACAGGCACATGCCATCATGCATGGCTAATTTTATTTATTTTTTGTAAAGATGAGGTTGAATTCTCACTATGTTGCAGAGGCTGGTCTCGAACTCCTGGGCTCACACTATCCTTCCTGTCTCAGCCTCCCAACATGCTGTGATTACAAGCATGAGCCACCAGGCCTGACCCACAGCTCCCCGTTATTCATTACCTTGGCCACTGCATGGTCGCTGATTGCTTCTCCTAACTCTGCCCATGCCTTTGTAAACACTCCATTTACTATGTTAAGGGAGACCAGTTGGAGTACTGCATCTGTCTCTTACCAGGACTCTGACAAAGGAACCATCTAAGACAGGACCCTATTCTGCATTTCCAGCCTCAACTGTCCCTTGGTCCCACACAAACCCTCTATGGTTGTCATTCTCCTCTGAAGAACTACAGGCCTTTCTCATGGGCTTCATATCTAGATTATCAAGGAGTTAGAGGGACACAGAGACTGACCAAGAGAGGAAGCCCCAGAATCACAGGAACCACAGGAGGGCTCAAGGCTATCACACAACTGGGGATTCGGGTCAAGTGTAGTGAGATCTCCGAGGGGAAGGGAAGCCCCAGGTGATATCCAGGTGACACTATTTTATGTGCAATTTTGACACAGGGGACAAGAGCTGTATTAGAGGACAGCGTGAGACCAGCTGAACAGAGCATACATGATATGTCCCCCTTGTCCAGGGTATGGTGGAAATGCCCCTTCCTCATTTAAGGAAAGTTCTTTGGTCTCCATCATGTCTAATAGTTGGTCATCCAGGCCCCGCTTTGATTCCAGCAACACTGATTGCCAGTGGCAAGTAGCTGACGACTACAGCAGCTCTGGAAGGAAGCTCTGCTCTGGGCTGTGCACAAATCTCCCTGTCTTCTGCTCATCGGTCCAGTTCTGACCCCAGAAGCCACAAATGTAAATCTAATTCATGTCCATACTTCAGCCCTTCAAATACAGAAGACAGCCCTCGTGCCATCTTCCCTAAGTCTTTTCACAGAAACCACACTCAGTCAGGGTAGAACTCTGAGACTTCTGCAATTATTTCTAAGCCCTTCACTGCCCTGTTCCCTGCCTCTGAAAGCATTCCAGAAGTTCAAGACACAGGACCCAGATGTGGCCCAAACAGTGCAGATACAGGGCAACTCATCCCCTTCCCTCTTCTGTATTCCTCGTGTATGTTAATATTTCATATTTTAATGTATATATTAAGATGAAATAATTGTGGGAAGCAACAATGACCTACTGTTGACCCACACTGTGTTATCTGTCAACTAAAAGGCCTGGAACTTCTGGCTCCCCATCACATTGAACTTTTTTGTTGAACCTTTTTTTTTATACCTAGCTGTAGAACTTCACATTTTCATTACTATTATGTGTTATCCTGATTTCCATCTCTTCTTCAAGTCTACAAAGATTTTTGGAGGTCTCGCTTCTGTCATCTCTCTTGTATCTTATACATTCTGTATCTTTATTCAAGTTGGCAACAGAGTATATTGAAGAGGATGAGATGAAGGGACAAACTCCACCTGTGAGTTTCTTAACCTGTGACTCAGCCCATCAAGGTGCCATGGCTCCACCAGCCTTGAAGCCATCCAGCTGTGTGTTTAGCAGCCATGTTTCTCCATTGCACCCACATCTGATCATGAGGGCCTGTGCCAGCTACTACAATGAAATGAAGACACACTTCATTTGGGGCATTCTCCTTTCTACACTTGATCTTAGCCAAAAGGCCAAGAAGTGATGGACATTCTCCTTTCTAACTAGTCTTATACAGTAACACGATAAATTTAAAAAGCAAAGAGATTCCTTTGGTATAAATTTATTCTTGAACTTATGGTGGCCTTTTATGACCATAGCTTCTCTAAGTATGTCCATTAATTTTTCCTCTTGGAAATACTTGACCACCTGTACCACTCCTTCCTCAAAATGCCCTCTTCTACAGGCTTCCAAAGTCCCACATACTTTGTGTTGCTTGCAAGAGGGTAACTGGTTGATGGGCACAGAAGTAGGAAGGAGTCGCTGTATACCCTTTTGTAATTTTATTATTTTATTTGTTTATTTTCTTTTTGAGGTGGAGCCTCGCTCTGTCGCCCAGGCTGGAGTGCAATGGCATGACCTCGGCTCACTGCAATCCTGGGTTCAAGCAATTCTCTTGCCTCAGCCTCCTGAGTAGCTGGGATTACAGGCTACCACCACCACACCCAGCTCATTTTTGTATTTTTATTAGAGATGGGGTTTCACCGTGTTGGTCAGCCTGGTCTCAAACTCCTGACCTCAGGTAATCACCTGCCTCGGCCTCCCAAAGTGCTGGGATTACAGGTGTGAGCCACTGCGCCTTGCCCCTTTTTAATTTGAGATATTGATATCTTATAAATAGATGATATGTTAAAAAATAATTAAAAAAAAAAAAAAAAAAAAAACTATTGGCCAGGCACTGTGGCTCACAACTGTAATCCCAGCACTTTGGGAGGCCACGGTGGGTGGCGTCAAGACCAGCCTGGCCAAGATGGTGAAACCCTGTCTGTACTAAAAATACAAAAATTTGCCAGGTGCAGTGGCAGGAACCTTTAATCCCAGGTACTTGGGAGGCTGAGGCAGGAGAATCACTTGAACCCGGAGGGCGGAGGTTGCAGTGAGCCAAGATCGTGCCCCACTGCAAGCCAGCCTGAGTGACAGAGCAAGACTCTGTCTCAGATAAATAAATAAATAAACAATTTTCTTCTATTTGGGAAAATCTACAAAATACTCCTTTTCAAATTCTGTATACCATCTTTCTTTCCTTAGGTAAGGCATAGAAAAAGCCCCAACATGTAGCACTACTTCCTAAGTTCCTAACCTAACAAGCCATGTCCTGGGGCTGAGCTCCATAACAGTATTTGAAATTGGGGTATATTATATTATGGTTCTAAATGATTATCCCTTTGTGTAAAAGAATAATTCTTCCTTGCCCCATTGACATGGGGCTCTGATGTGTAACTTACTTCTGCCAACGTAATGCAAGCAGAAGTGACATGTGTCACGTCGAGTAGATGTTTCAAGAGTCAGTGCATGGTTCCACCACAGTTCTTCTCCATCTGCCATAGATTGGTGTGTCTCAAATGCGGGCTATTTCTTCAGCCTGGATCCCAATTGAAAAGCCACAGTGGACTCACAGTGGACCAAAACACAAATGGAAAATAAGCTTTTGCTGTATAAATCACAGAGAATTGAGGGCTATTTGTTACTGGAGCAGAACCTAACAAAAACTGGCTAAGATAATAATAAGTTTACATATTTGTTTACTTTAATACCCATGAGATGGTATTTCCCCAAATTAAAATCTATGAGTCACCTTAATCTCTCCCCTTTCCCTCATCCTCCACATCCAATCTTCATGGATCTAGTCTTGTCAATTCCAAATCTGTCAATCTGTCAGCTTCTTTCTCTCCACAGCTGCTGCTTCATCCAAGCCACCATCATTTTTTGCACAACGATGTCCAACAACCTTCTTATTCCATCTAGTCCTTTCTCCACATGGAAGCAAATCAGATCATGGCACTCACCTATTCATGCCCCTTTGGAGTTTCTATTAAACTTGGAATAAAACCCAATTTCTTATCAAGAGCCACGAAGACCCTGCATGATCTGGTTCTGTTCTCCTCTCCTCCTATTAGGCTCCAGACACACTCATCCTGTAACCCAGGGTCCCTGGTCTTTGGGTGCACACTATGATAGGTTAACCACTTGTAACTATTATGGCTTGAGTTTCTGTTGTTCCAGGAAGAAGCCCAGCTATAGCAAAACCAAAACCAGCTGGAAGCAGAGATGCCTCAATTAGAGATAAACTTTGGTGAACTCTCAGCATTACCACACTAAAAAGCACACCAAGCGGGGGAGCCTATTCTCCATTTTTTTTAAAGGATCGGAGAGTTTAATAGACAAGAAGGAAGAGAGAAGGAAGAAGTTCCCCCTGTACAGAGACAGAGGGAGGGGTCTCCAAAGCTGAGACAGGGAACCCCACCTGCCACAGATACCAGCTAGGTATATATACAGAGGCCGGAGGAGACAGTGTCTGATTTATAAAGGGCTCACGGGATGGGTTTGACTGGGCATGTCATTCATGTATCCCTCGAAAAAGCTGGCCCTCCCACCCTAGCCTTGTAATATGCAAATGTAGGCACCATGATGTTCTACACACATGGGGATACGTGGGGGTGGCCACGTTGCTAAGAACATGTGGACAAAGGGCAATTAGGCCACGGGAATCTCCATGTTTGGGTAGACCTGGTTTCTAATGGCTGACATTTGCATATCAAAGATTGCCAGCCTGGCTCTAAGGGCTTTACAAGAAACTTTTCTGGAGATGCTTTAAAAAATGAAAACTTCCCAAGGACCCCTTTTCCTCTCTATCTGTCTAAAATAATTTCTTAATAACTCCTATAACATTCCCCACTGTGGACATGCCACACTAATTGCTGTTAGGGGGTTTTGGGCGACGACTCCTTCTGGCTACTTCCTGCTGAAAAGGGGCGTCAAATGGGGGAACAGTAGCTAGAGCTCCTCCTGGGTTGATCTAAGGGTCCTCGGAAGAATGGCGTGTCCCTGTGTGGTTCAGTTTACAGCACCATTTGGAGTTTGATTGCTTCTAGGCAAGAAGAAACTATCTGAGTTATAGTATTGTGTGTACAGGGTCCAAATATCAATACAAGACATATAAGCAAGAGAGGGCTTAATAAAGAAGTTAACCAATTCCATAAAGAAGACCGGAATTTATTAAAGAGGCATAGTAGCCACTTGGGGCTGAAGCCGACATTTTCCCTGAGCCTGTCAATAATTTTCTATTTGCCATTTTCAATACATGCCATGTGTGAAGAAGCAGGCTCTGCGACCGCAAGTGCACTACCTTTACGCCACCTGCACTACCTTTACCCCACCTTTACAGGCAATGACTCAGCTAGCAGCACAATAAAAGCCCTGCTCTCACCTTCATTCCAGGAGACACTGCTTTGGGAACTGTCCCCAGTATTCTTACTTGTTGCAAGTACTGAAATCCCACTGTTAGATCCTCCTTGATTGTGGTCACTGGGTTCACAATAGCCCTACAAGGGTATAGCATCCCAGGAACATGGGTTACATGGAATCATATTGATTTGGGTTCAAATGCCAGTTGCTACTCTTGCAAATTCCTTAACTTTCATTTCTTCATCTGTAAAGATGTTCACCCACCAAGCAACCGAACCCACCCATTATATGCGTAACAATCCTCCAGCTCCTCGAACTGGTCAAGCTCTTCCCGCCTCAGAGCCTTGTGTGTATTGTTCCCTCTTCCTAGGCTCTTTCCCATCATCTGGTCTTAAATGGCACCTACTGCAGGAAGCCTTCCTTTACTACATACGATGTAAGAACCAGATCCTCCTTCCCATGTCCCAAGTCCATTACTCTGTATCTTAACTCTTTGATTATTTCCTTGGTGGCACTTATCATAATTTGCTATGTTTTTTTTAAAATTCTGTACTAGACTGTAAATTCCATGAGCAAAAGGGTTAAGTCTTATCTAACATTGTATCCCTACAGGCTTTGAGTCTGACAAAGCAGGCACTCGGTGCGATGTTTGTTACATATTTTATATAGTCATTTTATAGAATCTGACTATATAAAATATCTAACAAGCAATGGTTAATCAAGCCAACATTGCAGACTTTATCTCAGTGTAGATCAGTTTTCTTTACTTGTTTACAAACTCTTTAACCTGATCAACTGTCACCATCATTGTATCTTCAGCCTCACCGCAATGCTGCATAATTTAAATACATTTAGCACCAATTATCACCACCATGATTCAATTCTTTTCAAATCAATAGATACTGAAGAGCATTAAGTACCAAGTGTTTTATTAATACATCAAGAGAATGAGTAGCATCACCCACTTACATGATAAAACAGCATTATTTTGCTTATACATGTACATAATACCTGGAATTAATTGTGATGCTTATCATGGACCAGGGACTGTCATAAGTTTGTTACATACATCATCTCCTGTAATCTTCACGACAGCCCTCCAAGGGTATAGTATACCAAGTAAGCACACAGGTTATAAAATAATATTGATTTGGGTTCAAATGCTAGTTATGCTACTGTTGCCAATTCCTTACCTTCTCTGTGCTTTCATTTCTTCATCTGTAAAATGGGAACGATAGGCTGGGCACAGTGGTTCATGACTAATCATAGCACTTCGTGAGGCTAAGATGGGCAGCTCACTTGTGCTTATGAGTTCAAGACCAGCCTGGCCAACATGATGACCCTGTCTCTACTAAAAATACAGAAAAAAAAAAAAAAAAAAAAAGGCAAGCATGGTGGTACACGCCTATAATCCCAGCTACTCAGGAGACTGAGGCATAAGAATCATTTGAGCCTGGGAGGCAGAGGCTGCAGTGAGACAAGATCACGCCACTGTACTCCAGCCTGGGCGACAGAGAGACCCTGTCTCAAGGGAAAAAAAAAAAATGGGGCAATGGTGGTAACCACACCTTAGGGATGATTGCTTTGAGGATTAAATAAGACAACGTATATAATGTGCTTAGCTCTGTGCCTGACACATAGAAGAGTATTCCATAAATGTCAGCTGTCTCTTCTTAATTTGCTCTTCTGGGGGTCATTGTATATCTTAAAACATCAATGTGTCCAGCACAGACAGAGAATGAGTTCCTGCCCTTTAGGAGGACATAGTCAGCAGCAGCTGGGAGCACATTTGCAATCAGAAGAGGACAGCAAACATGTTCTTAGAATGGTTGCATTCATTTCTACGGTCCGAGCATAGTAAACTCATGTTCTCATTTCCTTTTCCACCAAAACAGCTATCTCTGCTCCCTGAAGAGGCCTTGGATAATTATATTTCCTTAAACGCCCTGAAATTTCTCAGGAGAGAAGGAATGTTTTTTTAAAGCAAGCACAGCTTGGAGCTAGAAAACAAAAGGTTACTAGGACAATGTAACTCATTTCCTGTTTTTCTCAACTGTCTAGACACAGATCTCATAAGCATTAGCCATGAATCCCACCATCAGGTTAAAAATAGAAGGTTAAATATGAAATGCTGTGGTGGAGGAAAGATTATAGGTTTCTACCTTTGTCCACAAAATGACTACTTTGAAATAGGATTTTTTCCCTTTTTTGTTAGTTTTGCCATAAGTTTTGTGATGCAGTATTTCAATGGCAGGAATAGAGAACACCTTTTTTCTAAAGAAAATATTTGCCCCTTGTAAAGCTAATACAATTTAAGTTTTAAAAGCCACTTGATGCAAGCTTATGGCAGCCTCTCCAAACAAAAAATCTGGCCACAATTATAATACTTGCAACATTTCAGGTTATTGCGCAGACCAACATTTAACCTCAAATAAATTTGTGCAACAGAAAATGCATACAGATTTGACATGTTTACTTTTTTTCTATCTTCTGCCTCCATAAAATTATTAGACAAATATTTAGTTTTGAACACAGAATTATTCTGTAAAACAATTTTTTTTTTCGAGATGGGCTCTCACTCTGTTTCTCAGGCTACAGTGCAATATCGTGATCTCGGCTCACTGCAACCTCTCCTGCCAGAACTCAAGTGATCCTCCCGCCTCAGCCTCCCGAGTAACTGGGACTACGGGAGCACGCACAGCTAAATTTTTTGGTATTTTCGAGAGACGGGGCTTCGCCACGTTGCCCAGGCTGGTCTCGAACTCCTGGACTCAAACGATCCACCTGCTTCAGCCTCCCAAAGTGCTGGAATTACTGGTGTGAGCCACTGCACCCAGCCTGGAAAACAAATTTTTTAAAACTCCTTTAATAATCCATAGGCGTGCTGGGCATGGTGTCTCACACCTGTAATCTCGCAACTCAAGAGACTGAAGTGGGAGGACTGCTTGAGCCCAGGAGTTTGAGACCAGCCTGGGCAACATGGCAAGACCCCATCCCTAAAAATAAATAAACATATAAATAAAGTAATCCATGAGCAGTGTTACACAAGTGTGGAGGATCTACTATGCTGTTTCCCAAACTTATTGAACCACAAAACCCTTTAATCAGGATAATGCTATTAACACCTCCTAAAATAGTATTCCATGGGATACCAGTTCAGGAAATATGAATTGGATACTTCTATAACTTTTTTTTCTGGTTCCAGAATTACGTAACGCTAGGTCTCTTCTCTGACAGCCTCAGCTACCTGAATTACAACATAAAACTTGAAAGTAAACAAGTACTAATGACTCTGCAATATTGTAATGAACTTACTCTCTTTATTATTGGGAGATAAGTAAAAGCATGCCTTAGAGATATTCATGCATTTACCTTCGAATGTATTCATTGCGATCTTTAGTAGTTATACAGATATATGTTGAAATAAATATAGATTTATAACATATTTATAATTTTCTAATATAAAAATTTTAAATTATACAATTTTATAATTTATAAACATATTTATGTGCGCTAGCATACCTACATATATTTCCAAACTCTGTCCACTGAGAGGATGTAGAAGCAATGACACCCCAGCAGCAATAAGCGTACTCAATGCTGAGATCTTGGTTTCTAAGTCCATTTTCCAATAAACGCAATTAGAGTTCTTTGGAGAAAAGAGCAATTCCATGGTTGGGGCAAAGAAAGTACAAGATGAGCCTAGATTAAAAGGTAAGCATCAAAAAGCAAGAAAGCACTAAAAATAATAAAGCATGTTGAAAGGATAAAAGAGCCAACCTGTTTAAGCTCCTAACGGCCAGAGCTGGAACCATTGAACCAACAAAATAAATAATGACAGTGTTGTTAGATTATAGCCTATAAAATAAATATTTATCAGCCCATATTGATATAAAAAAATAAATGAAGGAGAAGGAATGACTCTTTCTTACAGAAGAATTCCTATTAATAGAAAAGAAATGAAGGAAACAGAAAATCACTAATAGGCAAATACCATAAAAAAAACACTGGGTAAAAGTACAAGAAATAGGATATATGCATAGTTTTTTTTGTTGTTTTTTTTTTTGAGACAGAGTTTTGCTCTTGTCCCCCAGGCTAGAATGCAATGGTGTGATCTCGGCTCACTACAACCTCTGCCTCCTGGGTTCAAGCGATTCTCCTGCCTCAGCCTCCTGAGTAGCTGGGATTATAGGCATGCACCACCACGCCCAGTTAATTTTTGTATTTTTAGTAGAGACAGGATTTCACCGTGTTGGCCATCCTGGTCTCCAACGCCTGACCTCAGATGATCTGCCTGCCTTGGCCTCCCAAAGTGCTGGGATTACAGGCATGCGCCACCACACCGGGCAGTATTTGCATAGTTTTAAAGTATTTCCCCAAGATATTTGTTAGTCACAGAGGGAAAAATGGTGATTTAGTGGAGAAACCTGGAAGACACCTCTTTAACCAAGAGGTCAAAGTTAATTTCTCCTGTAATACTATATACCAACATTGTATACTTCTTGATATGGTGTATGGGAAAGGACATAACATTACTTCTGAGGTATTCTTGCCAAACTTGTATTGTCTCAATTTAATCAGAGAAAACACAGACAAACCCAAATTGGAGAACATTCTGCAAAGTTACTGACCAGCTCTCTTCAAAAGTGTCAAGATCATGAAAGACAAAGAAAAAAAAGTTATGAAAGACTGAGTTTGTCTCCTTCTCATAGCTAAGTTCAATGGGAGATCCAGGTTTGGATCCTGGATCAGAAAGAAAATTATGGGAAAACTAGCAAATTCAAGTAAAATCTATAGTTTATTTAATAGTATTGTAGCAATGTTAATTTCCCGTTTTGATCATCATACTGTGCTTATGTAAGATGTTAAACAATAGGAGAAGTTGGGTGACGAAATATATAGGAATTGTCTGTACTACTTTTGTAACTTTTTTAAGACAAAAATTATTTCAATTTTTAAAATAACAAACATGTTCACAAGTCAAATATTTATAACTCAGTGTCTTGCATACCAATGATATTAATAATAGTAATAATAATAACAATGTGATTTTTTAAAAAAACTTTTACTTCCTAACTACCTATAATGTACTAAGAGCTTTTATATGTGCTCTTTCCTTTAACCTTCACAATCTGAGATCATGAAGTTAAGTAACATGAACAAGATGATATTTCTAGTAAGTGGCAGAAATATAATGTCAACTTTTGTTATAACCTAGCAGAGAAGATCAAAGTAAATTACTTACTGCTTGAAAGAGATCAAATAGAAACCTAAAATTATGTGGCATTGCTGAATATCTGTGCTACATGATTTCTGTTTCTTGCTCATTTTCTAAGACTTTAAGGCATGTCAACAATGTAGAAATTCAAGAATACAGGCTGGGCACTATGACTCACGCCTGTAATCCTAGCACTTTGGGAGGTCAAGGCCAGCAGATCGCTTGAAGTCAGGAGTTTGAGACCAGCCTAGACAACATGGTGAAACCTCGTCTCTACTAAAAATACAAAAATTAGCAGGATGTGGTGGCGTGCACCTGTAATCTCAGTTACTCGGGAGGCTGAGGCAGGAGAATCGCTTGAGCCCAGGGCACAGAGGTTGCAGTGAGCCGAGATTCCGCCACTGCACTCCAGCCTGGGCAACAGAGCAAGACTCCATCTCAAAAAGAAAGAAAGAAAGAATACAAATGAATTAATACCTAGGTGAGTAATGGATGACTTACTTTCTGAATAATTTTCTACAAAAGTCCCTCAGAGCTTGTATGCCTTGGAAGATTTTCCGAGACACTTTCTTACACATTGATTTTGTGATTGCTTGTATGTGATTTAATAATACATGCAACCACCAAATGAGACAAGTTTCATTTTCTCCATTTTTACAAAAAAAGAAAACCCTCAAGGAGATTGAGAGACCTTCCACAGCACACCTTCCCATCCCCTCACCTCAACAGTTAACAGTTAACAATGGGCATTTTTGTCCATTCAAATGAAGGTAAACTAATACCCCGGGCACCCTTCAATAAGAAAATAGGTGATGAAAGGAAGGAGGGCAGAGGGCAGAGGGGAAGAAGGAAGACACTTGGGCTAGTGAGTATGCATAAAAGCTCAGCTCAGCCACTTAACTGTGATCTGGGCCAGTTACTCTCCCTACCTCTTTCTCTTCCACAGAAAAAGAGTTGTAGGAACTATAAGAGGTTAAATGGTGTCTCCCTCAAAATGCATGCCTTTCCAGAACCTCAGAATGTGACATCTATGGAAACAGGGTCTTTGCAAATATAATTAACTTAAAATCAAGTCATGCTGGATCATGGTGGGCCCTAAATCCAATGACTGCTGTTTTTATAAGAAAAGAGGGCACACAGAGAAACAGAGGGAAGGCCATGTAAAACGGAGGCAGATAGGCTGGGTGCGGTGGCTCACACCTGTAATCCCAGCACTTTGGGAGGCCAAGGTGGATGGATCACCCGAGGTCAGGAACTCGAGACCAGCCTGACCAACATGGAGAAACCCCATCTCTGCTAAAAATACAGAATTAGCTGGGCGTGGTGGCACACACTTATAATTATAGCTACTCGGGAGGCTAAAACAGGAGACTCACTTGAACCCAGGAGGTAGAGATTGCAGTGAGCCGAGATTGTGTCATTGCACTCCAGCCTGGGCAACAAAAGCGAAACTCCATCTCAAAAAAAGAAAAAAAACAATGGAGGCAGATATCGTGGGGAGCCAGCTGCAAGCCAAAGAACACTAGGATTGCCAGGAACCACCAGAAGCTAGGGAGAGGCAAGGAAGGATCGAAGACTTCAGTCCCTGGACGACTTCAGATGGAGTGTGGCCCCTCTGCCACCTTGATTTTAGACTTCTAACTTCTAGAACCATGAGACAATATATTTTTGTTGCTTTAAGCCATCAAGTTTGCGGTAATTTGCTGACATCCCTAGAAAACAGAGTAAGCAATATGGGAGGCCATGCCTGCAAAGTGACTAGCAAGAGGGCAGTTAGTAACCCATGAGCCATCTCACCCACTCTGCTTTAGCAAGGAGGAAGGGCAAAGGAGGTCAGGGCTAATTACACATTTCTTAGCTTTGGGTATTTTTTAGCACTGTTTGGCATACTTCCTTCCTTTCTGCCCCCCACTCACAGCTCTCCCAAGGCATTGCCCAGCTGCCAGCAACCCTAAAATTCTGGAAAATAGCCTCCGCCGTCCTTGATGGGTGGGAGTGGCGTTAAGACCCCTATCAAATAATAACAGTACAAAGCAGTAAATACAGATTTGAATTAATCCTTCTATCTCTTCATCTAAAAAAGTTCTCTAGGCATGATGGTTACTTTTATGGGTTCAATTGTGCTTCCCAAAAAGACACTTTAAAAATGTGATGGTTAATTTTATGTGTCAACTTAACTGGGTCATGGGGTGCCCAGATATTTAATCAAACATTATCCTGGGGGTTTATGTGAGGGTGTTTTTGGATGAGAGTAACACTTATATTGGCAGGCAGAGTAAAGCAGATAACCCTCCCTAATGAGGGTGGACCTCATCCAATCATTGAAGGTCTCAATAGAACAAAAAGCTGATTCTCCCTTGAGTAAGAGAGAGTTTCTCCTTCCTGACTGCCTTTGAACTGGGACATTGAATTTTTTCTTTCTTTGGACTTGAACTGAAACACCAGCTCTCCCTGGGTCTCAAGCCTGCTAGACTTCAGACTGAAACTGTACCATTAGCTCTCCTGGATCTCAAGTCTTTGGACATGGGCTGGAACTAAACCATTGGCCCTCCTGGGTCTCCAGCTTCCTGATTCACTATGCAAATCTTGGGACTTGCCAGCCTCCATAATCGTGTGAGCCAATTCCTTATAATAAAATTTCTTTCCACATATAGATACGGAACCATCCTATGGGCTCTGTTTCTCTGGAGAACTCTTACTACAACAAAGTTCTAATACCCAGTACCTTAGAATGTGACCTCATTTGGAAATCATGTTGTTGTAGATATAAATAGTTAATTTCAGATGAGGTTACAGTGAAGTAGAGTGAGCCTTTAACCCAATATGACTGGTATCCTTATAAGAGGAAGCAGAGACAAGGCATGGTGGCTCACACCTGTAATCTCAGTAGTTTGGGAGGCCAAGGCAAGAGGACTGATTGAGCCCAGCAGTTTGAGAGCAGCCTGGAAAACATAGCAGGACCCCGTTTCTACAAAAAAAAAAAAAAAATCTTTTTTAATTAGTCAGGCATGGTGGTGTGTGCCTGTAATCCCAGCTACTTGGGAGGCCGAGGCAGGAGGATTACCTGAGCCCAGGAAGTCAAGGTTGCAGTGAGCTATGATCATGCCACTGCACTCCAGCCTTAGCATCAGAGAGCTACCCTGTCTCAAAAGAAAAAAAAAAAGGAAGTAGAAACACACAGGGAGGGGATGACAATATGACTTTGGAGGCAGGGATTAGAGTGAAGCATCCACAAGCCAAGAAACACCAACGATTACCACCAAACACCAGAAGCTAAACAAGGCAAGGAGGATTCTCCCCTGCAGTTTTCAGAGGAAGCATGGGCCTGATAACACCTTGATTTTGGACTTCCAGCCTCCAGAACTGTGGGAAAATAAACTTTTATTGTTTTTAAACACCCAGTTTATTGGACTTTGTGCATAGCACTAGGACACTTACACAATTAGGTTTTAAAGGTGGTGTGTCTGCCCTCCAAAAGTTGTCTTACAAAATAAGTGGATGCAGTCAACATAGTTCACTTTTAAGCACCTACCGGGTTATTCTCCACTTACTCACACCCTCACACCCTCCACTATTCTCACCCTTTTCTGTGGCCTGGTGGGCTTATCCTAAGGATTGCAGCAATCAGTCCCACTTGCCCTTGGCTTCTGGTTAGATTTGGTCAGTGGCAGACAACTGGAAATGGGAAGTAGGAGAAGTGAGATTGGATATTTCTTACTCACTCCTTGCCTCACTGTTCCAGCAATGTCTTCTTCTCTCTACTGCTACAGCTCCTGTTGGACTCCCTCCCACTCCCACCTGACACCTCCAGCTCTCCCTTGTTCCTTGGAAATGGTTTCCCTCTATTTCCAGTCCCTGGGAGCCTCAATATCCCTATTGGTTCCCTCTACCCATGCCCCTTATTTGCAAAAATGTTTGTGCTCCCCCAAAATTGGCATGATGAAGCCCGAACCCCACAATGTGATGGTATTTGGAGAAGGGCTTTCAGGAAGTCATTAGATGTAGATGAGTTTGTGAAGGTGGGGCCCCCATGATGGAATTAGTGCCCTTAGACAAAGAGAAATGGGCCCGAGCATGGTGGCTCACGCCTGTAATTCCAGCACTTTGGGAGGCCAAGGTGGGCCATTCACCTGAGGTAAAGAGTTCGAGACCAGCCTGGCCAACATGGTGAAACCCCTGTCACTTAAAAATACAAAAATTAGCCGGGCTTAGTGGCAGGTGCCTGTAGTCCCAGCTACTCAGGAGGCTGAGGCAAGAGAATCTCCTGACTCAGGAGACAGAGGTTGCAGTGAGCCAAGATCACGCCACTGCACTCCAGCCTGGGTGACAGAGAGAGACTCTGTCTAAGAAAAAAAGAGGAAGAAGAAGAGAAAGGGAGACCAGAGTGCTCTCTCTCCACTATGTGAGGACACGGTGAGAAGGGGGCTGTCTGCAAGCCAGGAAGAGAGTCCTCACCAAGAACTAAATCTGTCAGCACCTTGATCTTGGACTTTCCAGCCTCTAGACTACGAGAAAAAGATTTCTTTTGCTTAAGCCTCCAAGTCTATGGTATTTTGTTACAGCAGCCCAAGCTGACTAAGATACTGCCCCACCTAGGTTAACAGTCCCTTCATTAAATCCTCTTCAAAATCCCAATTGAGTATGCCTCAGATTTCCTTGCAAGACCCTGATTAACATACTAGCCATGTTAATAAGGGGTCTTGCAAGGCTTGATATCAACCAGGCCAAGGCTGGACTCTGTCAGGGTAGCTCACACCTGCCGTTGTTCCTCCTGGGGACTGGATTCTTAATTATAAGAACTGATCAGTGTATGGGCTGCAAGAGTCCATTAGGGTCCACCCAATTCAGAAAGCTGCTTTTAGTAATACTACATTTAATAAAAGTACTAGAGAAATGTTTTAACTCTGGGCTCTAAGAATATCACAAAATAATGCATTAAAAGTGACTGGGGCTGGGCGTGGTCGCTCATACCTGTAATCCCAACAGTTTGGGAGGCCAAGGCAGGAAGATCACTTGAGGTTGGGAGTTCAAGGCCAACATGGTGAAATCCCATCTCTACTAAAAATACAAAAATTAGCAGGGTGCGGTGGCATGTGCCTGTAATCCCAGCTACTCAGGAGGCTGAGGCAGGAGAATCACTTGAACCCGGGAGGCAGAGGTTGCAGTGAGCCAAGATCATGCCACTGCACTCCAGCCTGGGTGACAGAGCTAGACCTCACTTCCAAAAAAAAAAAAAACACACACACACACAAATAAATGAATAAATAAATTGGATCTTGGACTAGAGAAAGGATGTCAGTGGTGGAAAATCTGGTGAAATTAAAGTAAGTCTAGAGTTTAGCTTATGATGATGCATGATATTAGCTTCTTGGTTTGGACAAACACCATGACAATATAAGATGTTAACTAACATTAGGGGAATTGAAACTGGGTGAGGAATAAATGGGAACTTCTGCAAATTTTCTGTAAATCCAAAATATTCCAAAGTAAAAGTTTTATTTAAAAAATATTGGGGTTGGGGTGGGGGCTCACACCTGTAATCCCAGCAATTTGGGAAGCTGAGGTAGGTGGATCACTTGAGGCCGGGAGTCCAAGGCCAGCCTGAGCCACATGGCGAAACCCCGTCTCTAATAAAAATACAAAAATTAGGCAAGTGTGGTAGTATGCACTTGTAGCCCCAGCTACTCGGAGGCCGAGACACAAGAATCGCTTGAAGCCAAGAGGCAGGACGTTGCAGTGAGCCAAGTTCGTGCCACTGCTCTCCAGCCTGGGCGGCAGAGCGAGATTCCATCTCGAAAAAAAAAAAAATCTTAAAAAAATCCATATTTTGGGCTTATATTTATGAAATGAGAACTATATATAGGTTAATAGTTAAGCATAAATAACTTTTTACAACAATTAAAGTTGTGAACTGGATTTCCTACATAAACCTGATACGTCTCTCTCAGGATATTGAAACTCTTTATCATGAAGACTTGAGAGAAGTTGTGTTGAGAGAATAGTCAATATAAAAGAAACCGCGACGCACTGTGCATTCCCACTCCATCAGGAAGAAATAAAACACCTAGCCGAATAACCGCAAACAAGCAGTACGTTAACTCATACACAATCGCCATTGTTCAGCCAACATGAGAGTGCTATTGAATGTCTCCTCTGTTAGGTCAAGGCTTGCAAAAGCAATACCATGCCTCTTTTCATCCTAATTTGTGTTTCTTGAATGGAGCCCTTAAGTCATTGAAATGACAGAAACTCTGGTTTCAACCAGCGAGTCGGGAGTGGAGTCTGGAGAAACACTGAGAAATAGTTCCACAGACAGTCCTTCAGGTGGGACACTGACTCCTTCAGACAGCTGATTACAACCCTCAGCCTTTAGGGCCTCATCCCTTTTATTCTCCAGTTATGAAATGTGTTCATCTCATCAGTTATTTTCCCTTAGCAAAGAGAAGTGAACACAGAGGGACTGCAGAGGCCATGGTAACAACAAGTTCTCGAGCCCTTGAGAGAAAATGAGCAGCATGTCACTGTCCCTTACGCCTTGTATTAGTCTGTGTTGGCTGCCATAATAAAATACTATAGACTGGGTGGTGACTTCAACAACAGAAATCACAGCTCTGAAGCCTGGGAAGTCCAAAATCAAGGTCCAGCAGGGCTCAGTTCCTGGTAAGAGCCCTCGTCCTGGCTTGTAGATAGCTGCTTTCTTACCGTGTCCTGATGTAGCAGAAAAAGAGAGAAGAACCTCTCTTGTCTCTTTCTTATAAGGCCACTAATTCCATCATGGGGACCACACCTTCATGACCTCATTTATATCTAATTACCTCCCAAAGGCCCTGCTTCCAAATACCATCACACTGGGGGTTAAAGCTTCAGCATGTAAATTTTGGGGGACACAAACATTTAGTCCATAACATGCCTCCTCAAACTTCTAGCAGAGGGAGGGCAGGCAACACGTTTGCTGACGCTTCTAACAGAAGATGAGATTGTACGTAGACTCACAGACAACAGAAACTTGTCTCTTACACACACCCATATTGCCTTGGCTGGTTAGTGCCCAGAACATAGTAGACATTTGATAATCACTTTTGGTGAATGAATTAGTTAAACAACTGCTGCTCTTCGGTATTGGTGGCATTTGAAGAAAAGGTTTAACTAGGTCTCCATCTGATATTCGCAGTTTTAATTCACATTTTAGTATTTTATTTTGACCTTCCCACCTCACTCACAAGAGTACATGCTCCCAAATCTACCTTATAAAAGAAGAATTCTATTATTTTGTGATTTTTTCCTGCAGTTAAAAAAATTAACATTAGAAGAGAGAAGACAAAAACAAATAAGTTCACATTATTAGTGGGATCTTGGATTCCATGGTGTATGGAAAATGTACAGGAAATTTGTAGGCTGTTTTACAGGATGAATAGCCAGCCTAGTCTCTTATCTGTAAGCTTGACCAAGGCTTACTTCTCCAAGATGTTAAAGTCCGCTCAAACCGTATTTCCTCCCACAGCCTTAAACAAATGAAAAAACGTATTTCCAGCAATAATGTATTGGTATGATACTAAATGCATGGGCAACAAAAAGCAAAATAGACAAATGAATTACACCAAACTTAAAAACTTTTGTGCACCAAAAGACACAATCAATTTAGTGAAAAGGCAACTTATGAAGAAATGGAAGAAAATATGGTCAGATGATACATCTGAGAAGGGACTAATACCCAGAATATATAAAGAATTCCTTCAACTCAACAACAACATTCAGATAACCCAATTAAAAACTGGGCAAAGAACTTGAACAGACATTTCTCCAAAAGTGATATACAAACAGCCAACAAGCACATGAAAAGATGTTTGCATTACTAATCATCAGAAAAATGCAACTGAAAACCACAATGAAGTATCTCCTCACACCCATTAGGATGGCTACTATGAAAAGAAAGAAAGAAAGGCCAGGCACAGTAGCTCACACCTATAATCCCAGCACTTTGGGAAGCCGAGGTGGGTGAATTACCTGAGGTCAGAGTTTGAGACCAGCCTGACAACATGGAGAAACCCCCATCGCTATTAAAAATACAAAATTAGCTGGGCATGGTGGCACACGCTACTCAGAAGGCTGAGGCATGAGAATCGCTTGAACCCAGGAGGCAGAGGTTGCAGTAAGCCGAGATCATGCCATTGCACTCCAGCATGAGCAACAAGAGCCAAACTCTGTCTCAAAAAAAAAAAAAAAAAGAAAAGAAAAGAAAGAAAGAAGGGAGATTGTATAACAAGTACTTGCTGGTAAAGACAGAGAAATTGGAACACTTGTGCACTGTTGGTGGAATGTAAAATGGAACAGCCCATGGAAAACAGAATGGAGGTCCCTCAAAAAAGTAAAAATAGAATCACCAGCAATTATATGACCAGCCATCCCATTCCTTGATATATGTCCAAAAGAACTGAAAACAAGATCTCACAAAGATATGTGCACATGCAGGTACCTTGCATCATTATCACAATAGCCAAGAGGTGGATGCAACCTACATGTTCAGTGATGGAAAAATAAAGAAAATGTGATATAGACAAACAATGGAATACTAGTCAGTCTATCAAAATAACAAAATCCTATCACACACTATAATGTGAATGAAACTGGAGGACATTAAGCTAAGTAAAAGAATGCAGATAAATGCTTTATGATTCCATTTGTATGAGGTATCTAAAGTAGTTAAACTCATAGAAACAGAAAGCAGAAGATCGGTAGCTGGGGGATATGGGGAGAGGAAAATGGAGAGTTGTTTGATGGGTACAGAGTTTCCATTTGCAAGATGAAAACTTCTGGAGATCTGTGGGACGATGATGCAAATATACTTAACACTACTGCACACTTAAAGACGGTTAAGATGGTAAGTTTTATGTTACATTTTTACCATAAATAAATAAATACATAAATAAAGTTTTGAACTTATTGGTGTTTGGGGTAGGAGGAAGCATATTCCCTACCCCACTGCCCTCCTCTGGGGGCCATGCAAGAATCCCTATTTCCTGATGCCCTTTCCCGTCTCATCTCCTAACATCACGGTGGCCACCTCATTGCTCTGGCCTCCTGCTTCACTTTACCTCTCATTTAGAGACCTTGAACTTCCAGCAGTTTGGGAGGCCAAGGCAGGCAGATCACCTGAGGTCAGGAGTTCCAGACCAGCCTGACCAACATGGTGAAACCCCATCTCTACTAAAAATACAAAAATCAGCCAGGCATGGTGGTGGGCACCTGTAATCCCAGCTCCTTGGGAGGCTTCGGCAGGAGAATCACTTGAACCCGGGAGACAGAGGTTGCAGTGAGCCCAGACCGCACCATTGCCCTCCAGCCTGGGCAACAAGAGCAAAACTCCATCTCTAAATAAATAAATAGAGACCTTGAACCTGTCTTTTATATTCACTGTTCCTCTGGCCCTTGCCTCTCCCTTTCTTCCTTGCCCACAATTCTACAGAATTTGGTCTGGTCCTAACTGCTCCAAGGAACCCTCTGGAACCTGGATATGATTGGCCAGTAATTAATTTATGAAATCAGACTCTCAGCCACATTCTGTACTCAAGATATTAAAGCCAAGCTTAAAGACATTGATAAAATACTTAATGCAAAAATTATCATATTATGTAAACACTTTAAAAATTATTCCAAACATCAAAATGTCACGTAAACCCCATTACATTTACAATCTTATGACATTATCTCATGCCACTGAATATGTGCTAAAACCTTCATACAATATTTGGTGGGAATGTAAGTTGGCACAAACCTTTAGAAAAAAATTTGGCAGCTGGATGCGGTGGCTCACACCTGTAATCCCAGCACTTTGGGAGGCCAAGGCAGGTGGATCACTTGAGGCCAGGAGTTCAAGACCAGCTTTGCCAACATGGTGGAAACCCGTCTCTACTAAAAATACATATTGGCCAGGCACAGCGGCTCACACCTGTAGTCCCAGTACTTTGGGAAGCTGAGGCGGGCAGATCACGAGGTCAAGAGTTGGAGACCAGCCTGGCCAATATAGTGAAATCCCATCTCTACTAAAAATACAAAAATTAGCTGGGCGTAGTGGCACACCTGTAGTCCCACTACTCGGGAGACTGAGGCAGAAGAATTACTTGAATCCAGGAGGTGGAGGTAGCTGTGAGCCAAGATCGCACCACTGCACTCCAGCCTGGGCAACAGAACAAGATTCTGTCTCAAAAATAAATAAATAATAAATAAATAAATAAAAGCAATTTGGCAATATGTCTCAAGAACCACAAACATTTCCCAGCTCTTTGACCTATTAATCCCATTCTCAGGAATTTGCTCTAAGGAAATTATACTATTAAAACAAGAGCTTATATATAGATGTTTATTTCCAAGTTAATTATGTAACTGATATGGTAACATAACCAAAACACCACTTTATTGTTTTTCTTCCATCATCCCTTTAATGTAAAACGGTATCACCCATAGAAAACAGAATGGAGGTTCCTCAAAAAATTAAAAATAGAATTACCAGCAATTATATGACCAGCAATCCCATTTCTTGATATATATCCAAAAGAACTGAAAACAAGATCTCAAAGAGATATTTGCACATCCGTGTATACAGTTTGTCGGGGGGGAATAGGGAGGAGGGGGTAGCAGGAGGGGAAGAATCTTGTCCTCATTCCAGATGAAAACAATTGCAGGCTCCGACCTGCTGTGTCACTTTCAGGAAATGACAGTCTGATGGTCACATCAAGTCACAAACATGGTCTTACTAGAGTAATTCAATGAGTCAGTTCGTTCTATTAATCAACAATTCCATTTTCACTCAAAAGATTTCTTCCCCTTCTCTGTAAGAGCTGGCAGTTCCCGGGGAGGTGAAGGGAAATTAGTCCTTTTCTTCTGTCTTGCACCATGCTCCATAATCCTCCCCCACTCACTACCTGCTGGTTTGGATCCCAGGACCAAATGGACAGAAGGCAAAGAGATAAGTGGTTATGTCTGCAGCTACTTTAATTGGCTTCTGACTGGCACAGTTGTAAGCTGACTTCCTGCTCACTGGGCTTTGCAGCTATATAAAGCTGCCTCTCACTTGGGGCACTCTTCTTGGGATCTTTGGTGATTCCCATCTCTGGGAACCTCTCCAGTTGGAATTCTCAGGACAAGAGAGAAGCATTCCATTCCAGCTGCCGTTGCCCTCAGCCCCTGGTTCTCTGGCAATCCCCTCCACTCAGGCTTCACCCTTTGGCTTTCTCTCACCCTCCCAAAGGGTCTTCTTGTACAGAATTTAAAATGACTCTCATGCAGAATGACAAACTGTGAATGGGTATACAACCGAATATGACTCTAAGTTATAGGGAAAGAATGCACTATTGACACACACAA
This sequence comes from Ateles fusciceps, assembly GCA_036589455.1. Lineage (NCBI taxonomy): Eukaryota > Metazoa > Chordata > Mammalia > Primates > Atelidae > Ateles > Ateles fusciceps. Next base: position 712,806 of record JAZHEH010002139.1, read on the forward strand.
CAACATGGATGGAACTCAGAGATGTCATGCTGGCTGGGTGTGGTGGCTCACGCCTGTAATCCCAATACTTTGGAAGGCCGAGGTGGGTGGATCACTTGAGCCCTGGAGTTCGAGACCGGCCTGGGTAACATGGCAAAACCCTGTCTCTACTGAAAACACAAAAATTAGCCTGGCATGGTGGCGGGGGCCTGGAATCCCAGCTACTCAGGAGGCTGAGGCACGAGAATTGCTTGAACCCAGGAGGCGAAGGTTGCAGTGAGCCGAGATTGTGCCACAGAACTCCAGCCTAAGCAACAGAGCAAGACTGTCTCTCAAAAAAACAAAACAAAAAAAAACATGGGAGCTAAGCTATGAGAAAGCAAATAAAAAAAAAAAAAACACAAAGATGTTATGCTGAGTGAAAAAAAAAAAACAATCTCAAAAGGGTACATACTGTACAATCCATTGCAGAACACTGTTAAAATGACAAAATTCTGGTGGTGGAGAACAGATGAATGGTTGCCAGGGGTTAGGGTTGGCAGGAGGGTCTGACTACAAAGCTATAGTATGAGGGAATTTCTCTGCAGTGAAGGACACTTGCTGTGGTGGTGATTACACATTTCCACATGTGTGATAAGATTTCATAGTACTATTTATGTACATGCACACACAAGAGCATGTCAAAACTCATGAAAATCAAGTAAGGTCTGTAGTTTAGTTCACACTATTGTGTCAATGTCAATATCAATTTCCTAGTTTTGATAATGTACCCTGGTTCTACGTTATCCGAGGGAAAGCCAGATGAAGGGTACATGGGAACTCCCTTTTATTTTTGCAATTTCTTCTGAGTCTTAAATTCATTCAAAATAAAAAGGTTTTAAAAATGACTCTGGCCCAGTATTGTCTCTCCCATGGGGCCCACACTTTCTTTTCCCGAGACGGAGTCTTGCTCTGTTGCCCAAGCAGAAGTGCAGTGGTATGATCTCAGCTTACTGCAACCTCCACCTTATGGGTTCAAGTGATTCTTGTGCCTCAGCCTCCCAAGTAGCTAGGATTACAGCCACATGACCACACCCAGCTAATTTTTATATTTTTAGTAGAGACAGGCTTTCACTATGTTGGCCAGGCTGGTCTCAAACTCCTGACCTCAAGTGATCCTCCCACTTGGGCCTCCCAAAGTGCTGAAATTACAGGCGTGAGCCTTGGTGCCCAGCCAAGGGCCCACATTTAAGCCCCAGGAAACACTCTCTCATCTCTTGCCCCAACAAACCCTGGGAACACAGGCCCAAACCCAGCCCTCTGTGTCCTGATGCTACAGGCCACTCTAGCCAGTTACGTATTTCCCAGCCATAGGAAATATATAAGTTCAGTCTGTGGTCCTATGGGAGCTCCCATTGTACCCTTGAAGTGAAGGTGGTAGCACTCCTGGCCCTTCCCCCTGGGGAGGGAGAGTGGAGGCACAGCCTGGCAATGCTCTTTCTCCAGTGGCATCTCTCTGGCCCTCCTCCTCCTCATGCCACTGCCACTCTGACCTCTTCTGTATTCAGTCTGAGGGGATCCAAGATTAGGCAACATGTTCATGAGCATTTCCCTGCTGTTATCGCTGTTATGAATGCTGTGGTCCCTGCCCAGATCTCCCGTTCCTGACTGAGGCCCTCATTTCTATTCCAAGTCTCTCTGAAAATTGCTCTAAGCTGAAGGGAGTTACTGTGGTCACATCTCTGTCCCAGGGGCAACCTGCATCCATTAAATGGTCCCTTTAGTGGTATACAGACCCAGCCTCCTTGCCCCAAAAGGGAATAACTCTGCAAGATCATCTGTATTAGTCTGTTCTCACACTGCTAATAAAGACATACCTGAGACAGGTTAATTTATAAAGGAAAGAGGTTTAATGGATTCTAATGGTGGGAGATGAAGGAAGAGCAAATTCACATCTTACATGGCGGCAGGCAAGAGAGTGTGTGCAGGGGAATACCCTTTATAAAACCATCAGATCTCGTGAGATTTATTCACTATCACGAGAAGAGCACACAAAAGACCTGGCCCATGATTCAATTACCTCCCACCGGTCCCTCCCATGACACATGGGAATTATGGGAGCTACAATTCAAGATGAAATTTGGGTGGGGACACAGCCAAATATCACCATCCCAGCTCTAGAGCTCCCTGGGGATTGGCTGAGTAGGGACTGCATCACAGTTAAACACCTCCCAGTGTCTCATCCTGCTTCCTTTCTTCACCCTTAGCTGTTGATCCCCAAACACTCCCTGATAAACTGCCCAAATGCAAATGTCCATCTAGAGTCTTTTACAAGGAACCTAACCTGTGACATTTGATGAATTCCATAGACCATGTCGATCTCATACTCATGGCCAGGAGTGGTGGCTCACGCCTGTAACCCAAGCACTTTGGGAGGCCAAGGCAGGTGGATCACGAGGTCAAGAGATTGAGACCATACTGGTCAACATGGTGAAAACTTGACCCTACTAAAAATATAAAAACTAGCTGGGGTGGTGGCACACACATGTAGTCCCAGCTACTTGGGAGGTTGAGGCAGGAGAATCACTTGAACCCAGGAGGTGGAGGTTGCAGTGAGCCAAGATCGACGCCACTCCGCTCCAGCCTGGCAACAGAGAGAGACTCCGTCTCAAAAAAAAAAAGAAAAAAAAAAACTCTCGCACTCACTTTGGCTTCTGATATCTATTAATTGGTGTCTGAGTCAAAATCAAGAAAAGGAAAGTCCTGCTTAACATCATGGTATACTTATAATAGGAATAAAAAATAGCAATCAAAAAGAAACTTAATAAAGCATGGCAAATCAGTTTTATGGGTTATTCAATGGGCAGTAAAAATCATAAGCATTTTGTAGCAAAATATTCCAGAGGAATAACCGATCTAATACTAAGAAAATACAAAATTTATTCTGGATTGAAACCAAAAAAAGCAATAAAGAACATCTTGGAGATATCTGGAGAAGTTTGAGTACAAACCACGTATTAGACATCATTGTTGTATCGATATTAAGTTTCTTGGACATGATGATAATATCGCGATAAAGCAGAAGACTGTCTTAGGAAATCCTTCTGAAGGATTTATAGGTGAAATCTCATGAAATCTGCAACTTGCTTTCAAATTGTTCAGAAAGAAAGATGTGTTTTTTAGTGAGTGAGAAAGAGAAAATGTTCTTCCCTACAAACGGTGGGGAATACGCATTTCCTACAGCCACTTTATTCCCATTCCTGTACTAAATGCTCCCCCCTGGTGTACCAAGAGAGGAGAATGCATTCATCAAAATGTATTTCAAAATGCCCTTCACGGCCAGGCACAGTGGTTCACGCCTGTAACCCCAGCACTTTGGGAGGCCGAGGTGGATGGATCACGGAGTGGTGAGTTCGAGACCAGCCTGGCCAACATAGTGACAACTCATCTCTACTAAAAATACAAAAAATTAGCCAGACATGATGGTGGGCGCCTGTAATCCCAGCTACTCAGGAGGCTGAGGCAGGAAAATTGCTCGAACCCAGAGGGCAGAGGTTGCAGTGAGCCAAGACCCCAGCATTGCACTCTAGCCCAGGCAACATTGCAAGACTCCATCTCAAAAAAAAAAAAAAAAAAAAATGCCCTTCACAGTGGGAAAGCAAAGCCCCAAGACTTTTACGGACGTGATCAAAGTGTCACACTTTTTACTGTATCTTCTCCCAAGTTCTAACCAACAGTGTAGTTCCTGTTCCCCAGTTTGCTCTCTAGGGTGTGAAAATCTTGAGTTTCAATTCTGGCGAAGTGGGGGCATGCTTTGGGGAGGAGTGGAGAGAAGGGTACCTGTAGCCTTGCCCGTGAAGGCCATGGGCTCTGGAATCAAATAGCCCTGGGCTGAATCCCACTTCGGCCACTTACGAGCTGGGGGACCTCTCTGAGTGTCAGCTTCGTAATCTGTGAAGTGGGAATGATAACAGGACTCTATCGAAGGGTACCTAGAGGATTAAATGAGACAACGCAGACCAAGGCTTAGCATGGGGCTTGGCACGTGGTCTAATTAGAATTCAATAAGTATTAATCAATTATTATCATCTCCTTCTTTTTGAGGCAGCTTCTAAGAGCGTGACTTAGAAGTCCTAGTGCCTTGTATAGTTCAAAACCTACTGCTCTAGAGTATCTAAGTCGTAGACCTAACTCTAGTGAGAAATCCATTCAATGTTCTTTCTGCAAAGTTATGATAACTAATCTTACATTAAAAACAAAACACAGGCCCAGAGCGGTGGCTCACGCCTGTAATCTCAGCACTTTGGGAAGCCCAGGCAAGCAGGTCACATGAGGTCAGGAGTTCAAGACCAGCCTGGCCAGCATGGTGAAACTCCTTTTATACTAAAAATACAAAAAAATTAGCCAGGTGTGGTGGCACATGCCTGTAGTCCCAGCTACTCCAGAGGCTAAGGCATGAGAACCGCTTGAACTTGGAAGGAGAAGGTTGCAGTGAGCCAAGATCATGCTACTGCACTCCAGCCTGGGTGACACAGTGAGACTATCTTAAAAAAAAATTAAAGAGAAAACCTTCCTTTTAGGGATACATGCACTGAAGAACATTTTTTCACTAGATTTCCCTCTCACACATAATTTCCAAGAAAACTGACTTTCTAAGTTCTCTAGTTTTCTGCTCACCCATGGGCCTCCCCGGGCTTCTGTTTTTGACACTCTAGCCACAGCCTCCTCCAAAGCAAGTCACTCTTGTGACCCATGTCAAAAAGGGACAAAGAGTCTCTCCTCTGCCCCAGTTTCATGCTCCCAACTGTCTCCTCTTTCCCTCAGTCACTGTTCCTCTCACTCCTATCTCCCTTCCTTTCAATACATTCTTATTGAGCATCTACTCACTGAAAGACACAGTTCCTGTTGTTCTTGAGTATACAACGTTATCAAGGTCATACTTCTACTTTTGATGAGTTTATGGTCTAATAGGCCAGACTCTTGCAGGAAATCCCAACATGCAAAAGGACTTAGGGTATAATTATAGCAGATACTAAGTATGGCAGAGCAGAAGACAGCACCAGGCGGGGCTAAGGAGAGCTGGGTTAAAGTCCTAGATTTGTTACTTACTGGTGTTACATACTGGATATGTGAGCTTGAGCAAGTGAAATGACCTCTCAGGGCATAGATATTATCATCGGGAAACTGCATTGGGTTGAGTTTCCCCAGGGCATACCTTGAGACAGGAACTTGAGTACAAGTTGTTTATTTGAGAGGTGATCCTAGGAAACACCAGTAGGGATTAGAGACATGAGTCAAGGAACAAGGAAGCCAGCCAGGTCACTGAGCAGGTGCCAAGAGCTGTTGTGGGCAGCTGGGGACCAAGCCTGCTGGGGACCCTGGGAGATGGTGCATCTAGCCCAGAGTTGTACCCTCTGAGGAGCAAGAAAGCTAAGCCATTTATCCACCCACTCTTACCCATCAGGCCTGAAGGATGCTCCAGGAGGTATTAACTCCACGCTTCCCACCTGCCCAGGACCAAGTGCATTAGGTCACTTAGGTAAGGAGTAGTAAGGAAGGTGCATATGGAAAGCGGGGATTGATAGCATCCATTACACCACCTGCAAACGCTGTTTTGGGGGACGAATGAGAGAAAGATTCCAAAAACCCTGAGCAGAGTGCCTGACAGAAGTGCGGAATGCGCCTGAATGTGAACATCAGATGGCGCGCCTCCTCAACCCGTCCCTGGATGGCGGAGCATGTTATTCTCTCCCTGCTTCCTTTGTAATCTTCAGCCAATACAAACTCTGCTACATCCTCAAAACAAAACCTCCCAGATCCATCCTTCCTTCATTTCACTCCAGACTCCCTGCCATTGCATGCAGAGGTCTCCTCCAGCTGGTTTCCACTGTCCCTTCTGACAGCTCCAACCTGCCCACCACAGCCAAAAGACACTGTGCAAAATGCTGGTCTTCTGACATCTCATGTCAAAGAGCTTACCATGACTGCTTTTTTCCTACAAGATTAAGCCCTACTTCTGGGCACAGTGGCTCACGCCTGTAATCCCAGCACTTTGGGAAGCTGAGGCGGGCAGATCACGAGATCAAGAGATCGAGATCATCCTGGCCAACATGGTGAAACCTCGTCTTTACTAAAAATATAAAAATTAGCTGGGTGTACTTGTGCATGCCTGTAATCCCAGCTACTGGGGAGACTGAGGCAGGAGAATTGCTTGAACCTGGGAGGGGGAGGTTGCAGTGAACTGGGATAGCTGAGAGACCGGGCAAGACTCCATCTCAAAAAAAAAAAAAAAGCCCTACAGTGAATCGTGCAGTTTGAGGCCATCCAGTAGTAAAGACATCCCACGTGCCACAGACAGGCCACCCATCTTGTCCCTTGGCTCTCATCTCTGCAATATGCCCCACCTCAGGCCCAAGACCAGCACAAGAAGCAATGCCCTCATTTTGCCTTTGGATTTATTCTAATGTGACTGGATCTCCACTTTATGGTGTAGTGATCCCGGAGTCAGACCCAGGTTCAAATCACATTCCTTTACATATTAACTGTGCTACTTTGGGCAAGTTGCCCACACCCATTCATTGGAAAATTAAGGATAATAAAAATTCCTACTCCGTAAGGTTATTGTGAGGACTAATAATTTCATGCCCAACAAGCAGTTCTGAGCAGTGCCTGTCACAAAATGAGTACTCAATATGTATTACCTATCATTAGGGGTTCTCTCAAGGCGCTATTTTAAGATTTATTTTTAAAGAAATCAAGAGATATCTGCTGTGAAATAAGAATGATATATATTGGGTCGGGCGCAGTGGCTCAGGCCTGTAATCTCAGCATTTTGGGAGGCCGAGACAGGCGGATCACCTGATGTAGAGAGTTTGAGACCAGCCTGACCAACATGAAACCCTGTCTCTACTACAAATACCAAATTAACAGGGTATGGTGGCACATGCCGCTAATCCCAGCTACTCGGGAGGCTGAGGCAGGAGAATCTCCTAAACCTGGGAGGCGGAGGTTGTGGTGAACCGAGATCGTGCCATTGTACTCCAGCCCGGGCAACAAGAGAGGGAAACTCCACCTCAAAAAAAAAAAAAAAAAAAAAAAGAATGATGTATACTGGCCTCTACCCCAGGTTCCTGGCACAGAGCTTCGAAAACCCTTGTGATTTCCTGAGCAACAGGAGTTCTAGGATAAACTTTTGTTGGAATTATTTGGTCTCTGCCCCAGGTACCTGAGACAGAGCTCTTAAACCTTTATAATTTCCTGAGTGATCGAACATCTGACTTAGAGCTCCTGAATCTCTTGGAAGTTTTCTGAGGAGCATCTTTTTTTCTAATGAGGGGACTCTTGGTGAGTTCCTAGACAGGGGCTGATCACTGGAAAGACTGAGCCATGATTAGAAGCTTGGAGTTTTCAGCCCCACCCTCAATTCTTTAGAGATGGGGACGGGCTAGAGGCTGAATTAATCATTGATCATGCCTACCTGATGAAGCCAAAGTCCTGAACTGCAGGGTTCAGAGAGCTTCTGGGTAGGAGAACACAGCCATGTGCTGGGAGGGTGGTGTACCCCAACTCCATGGGACAGAAGCTCCCCACTTCTGTGGGGACCCTTCCACACCTGGTCATATGTATCTCTTCATCTGGCTGTTCATCTACACCTTTTTTTTTTTTTTTTTGAGACAGGGTCTCACCCTGTCACCCAGGCTGGAGTGCAGTGGCACAATCACGGCTCACAGCAGCCTCGACCTCCCAGGCTCAAACAGATCCTCCCACCTCAGCCTCCTGAGTAGCTGGGACTATAGGCACGCACCACCATGCCCGGTTAATTTTTGTATTTTCCTGTTTTTTTTTTCTTTCTTGAGACGGAGTCTTGCTCTTGTTGCCAGGTTGGAGTGCAATGGCACAATCTCGGCTCACTGCAACCTCCGCCTCCTGGGTTCAAGCAATTCTGCCTAAGCCTCCCGAGTAGCTGAGATTACAGGTGCCCACCACCAGGCCCGGCTAATTTTTGTATTTTTAGGAGAAATAGGGTTTCGCCATGTTGGCCAGGCTGGTCTTGAACTCCTGACCTCGTGATCCGCCTGCCTCGGACTCCCAAAGTGCTGGGATTACAGGCGTGAGCCACCACGCCCAGCCTCTATCCTTTATCAGAGCCTTTATTAATACAATAAAAGAGTAAATGTTAAATGTTTCCTTGCATTCTATAAGCCGTCCTAGCAAGTTAATCGAACCTGAAGAGGGGGGTCAAAGGAACTCCAATTTACAGCAGAAATATAGGTGACCACCCACTGCTTGCAACTTACATATCAAGTAGGGACGGTCTTGTGGAACTAGTGCCCTATCTTGGGATCTGACTCTAACTCCAAGTAGACAGTGTCAGAATTGCATTGAATTCTAGAACTGGCTGGTGTCTAGAAATGACTGATATGTAGGAAAACCTCACACACAACTGATATCAGAGGTGAAGTATTGAGTGTTGCGTGTGAAAGCACCAACTGTTTTCCTGTCCCACGCATCTGCTAAGAATGTTTTCTCTCTTTGCATGAGCTCATGGGCTTTCTGAGCTCTGTACCCAGATCGCAGCTTAATGTTATATATGGCACAGAAACATACCCCTGACCAGCACACAGACAGCTACTTAGCTGTTTAGCGGTTTCACTTAGACTCACAACTTCAAGGTCTCACTTTCACTCACAGCAGCCCAATCAAAGGGTTACAACTGGTGAACAAACAGGCTCAGAGCAGTATAATAGGAAAATAATTTCTTTTTTTTGTGTGTCTTTTTGTTTTTTTCCTTTTTGTGGAGAACGGGGTCTCGCTATATTGCCCAGGCAGGTCTCGAACTCCTGGGCTCAAGCTATCCTCCCGCCTCTGCCTCCCTAAGAGCTGGGATTACAGGCATGAGCCACAGCGCCCGGCCAATAGAAAAATAATTTCTATTGGCTTTTCTTGAGCTTGGTCAACGAAACTGTGACCAGACAGAACATCCGAGGCTATACTTGTTTCAAGTTGTATTGGTTTGAAAAAAAAGTTAGCCAGGCACAGTGGGTCATGCCTGTAGTCCCAGCACTTTGAGAGGCTGAGGCAGGAGGATTGCTTGAGTCCAGGAGTTCTAGACCAGCCTGGGCAACATATTAAGACATTGTCTCTTTAAAAAAAAAAAGTTGTTAATAAATATGTAAGGGAAAGTGTGATTTATTTGGGTTTTTATTTTAACTCTATTCTTTTTTTTGAAATGGAGTCTCGCTCTGCAGCCCAGGTTGGAGTACAGTGGCATGATCTCAGCTCACTGCCACCTCTGCCTCCTGGGTTCAAGTGATTCTCCTGTCTCAGCCTCTCGAGTAGCTGGGACTACAAGGGCATGCCACCACACCTGGCTAATTTTTGTGTTTTTAGTAGAGACGCAGTTTCATCATATTGGTCAGACTGGTTTCAAACTCCTATCCTCAGGTGATCCACCCACCTCAGCCTCCCAAAGTGCTGGGATTACAGGGGTGAGCCACCATGCCCAGCCAATTCTACTCTTAATAAGTAATATATTCACAGAGCTTACAACTCTTAAAAACACAAAAGGGGACCAGGTGCCATGATTCACGCCTGTAATCCCAGCACTTTGGGAGGCCAAGGCGGGTGGATCACAAAGTCAAGAGAGCATTCTGGCCAACATGGTGAAACCCTCTATCTACTAAAAATAGAAAAATTAGTTGGGCGTGGTGGTGTGTACCTGTAGTCCCAGCTACTCAGGAGGCTGAAGTGGAAGAATCGCTTGAACCGGGAGGCGGAGGTTCCAGTGAGCCGAGATCATGCCACTGCACTCCAGCCTGGCGACAGAGTGAGACTCTGTCTCAAAAAAACACAAAAGCATCCACAATAAAGTTTCCCTCCCTCCTGTGACCCTAGCCACCCAGTTCTCTTCTCAGAGACAACCAATATTGCCAGTTTGGTACTGGATACTGGATATTCCCGTAGATATTCTGTACGAATATAAGCAAATACACATATATGTTTTTCTCTTTTAGTACACATTTCCACTTGCTCTTTAAATTTAATTGTATTACGTATTTAATATAGATTTATTACATATTTAATATAGGTTTAATTTGAAAGTAAAGACCAAAACTGCAATTACTTTCGCACCAACTAATACATACAAAAGAAATATTTATATCATGTTTAAGATTTTTTTAAATATTTTGGCCGGGTGCAGTGGCTCATGCCTGTAATTCTAGCACTTTGGGAGGCCGAGGTGGGTGGATCACTCGAAGTTAGGAGTTTGAGACCAGCCTGATCAACATGGTGAAACCCTGTCTCTACTAAAAATATAAAAATTAGCCGGGTGTGGTGTTGTATGCCTGTAATCCCAGCTACTCCGTAGGCTGAGGCAGGTTAATTACTTGAACCCAGGATGTGGAGATTGCAGTGAGCCAAGATCGTGCCACTGTACTCCAGCCTAGGTAACAGAGGGAGACTCTGTCTCAAAATAATAATAATAATAATAATATATATATAAAGATTTTTTTTAAATTTTAAGCCATCACTCACCTTAAAAAACATAAACATTTCATCAGCCCCCTGCTGATAAGCCTACAGGTGGTTTCCAATCTCCTGCTGTTATGCCCATGGCTACCATGAGTATCCTGTGTATCCCCCATTTTATATGTGTGCAGTATATCTGTAATATAAATTTCTAGATGAGGAATTTCTACTTCAAAAGGGGATGGTCACAGGTCATTTCTTCTTCTTCTTTTTTTTTTTTTTTCTGAGACAGAGTCTCACCTTGTTGCCCAGGCTGGAGTGCAGTGGCATGATCTCGGCTCACTGCAACCTCCGACTCCCTGATTCAAGGGATTCTCCTGCCTCAGCCTCCTGAGTAGCTGGGACTACAGGCACATGCCACCATGCCTGGCTAATTTTTGTATTTTTAGCAGAGATGGGGTTTCACCATGTTGGTCAGGCTGGTCTCGAACTCCTGACCTCATGATCTGCCTGCCTCAGCCTTTCAACGTGCTGAGATTACAGGCGTGAGCCACCATGCTCAGCTGGTCGATCGTGCCACTGCACTCCAGCCTGGCAACACAGCAAGACTCTGTCTCAAAACAACAATAACAACAAAATATCCCTACAATATATAAGTTCTCTCAATATTCAAAAGCATAAGGAGCAAGCAGGATGATTATTAAAAAGGGTTTATCCAGAAATACAACAACCATCAGATTATAGGAACCTCTGCAAGGCAATGCAATGCCATGTCCACTGAGGTTTGGCATTGGAGATGCAAGCAAATAACTATCACCCTCCTTGGGGGAGGGCCACTAACTTGAGCCCTACCTGTCATAAGGATCAGACCTAAAAAGATGTTCTTAAAATCCAGAGATTGAGTCAGGCGTGGTGGCTCACACCTATAATCCCAGCACTTTGGGAGGCCAAGGCAGGCAGATCACAATGTTAGGAGATCGAGACCATCCTGGCTAATGCAGTGAAACCCCGTCTCCACTAAAAAAAATACAAAAACATTAGCCAGAGGTGGCGGCATGCACCGGTAGTCCCAGCTACTTGGGAGGCTGAGGCAGGAGAATCTCTTGGAGCCAGGAGGTGGAGGTTGCGGTGAGCCAAGATCGTGCCACTGCACCCCAGCCTGGGTGACAGAGCGGGACTCCATCTTAAAAAAAAAAAAAAAAAAATCAGAGATTGAAGGAAGTCAATATTTTCCCACCTGACCAGATGCCTGAATCAAGAATATTAGCACATTTTAGAACCAAACATGAGTGGGCTGAGACACAGTTCCTGACCTCTCTTGCCACTTTCCGTAATTTGCCACACCAGCAACCACTTGGAAAGGTACTAAAGTTTACCCACTTACTAAAAACAGCCTAATCACACTTAAAATTAGCAATATACCTAAATCCATATTTCATGATACATGGTCCCAGAACACTTGCAGTAAACTTATGAGTGGGGAAGCGGGAATAAGTCTGGATATTAAAATGCTGATTTCTGGGCGTGGCTTTTGAGGATATTGGTAACACAAGTGGTTGCTCACTACAGCTACTCTCTGGAAACAGCACTAAAGAATCAGGGTGTGGACAATTCCTCTGTGCAAGTCACTGACACTGTACCTGTGTTTATACTGTGGACCCAGAAACCAAGCAGCCACGGCGGTAGGGTCGGTGTGCATGGAGTCAACCACTGTCTTTCCCCTCACCAAAGCTGACTTGGCCGCCTTCTCTGCTGAAGCCGTAAGTGGAGACCAAGGCTGAGCTATGGCACCTTAATTACGAGGGATCTCTTCCAAAAGGGAGGACAGAGCTTTGCTCATTGGCAGTATCAGAGCCAATGAGGTTTATCCAAGGCACAATTATTGCTAATTGAAAACAGAAGACTTTACCCTCCCTTAAATAAACACTCTTCCTCAGATGGATTTCCTTTTCCTGATCACCATGCTTCTGCCAGCAACTTACCAACTCATTGAATGCCTCATCCACAGCCAGAATGCCAGACACCCACATTGCTTCTGATCATAAATGAATTCACAGCAAAAGAAATGGGTCCATACTCTGGTGCCCCCCGCAGATGCTCTGGTCTTACGATGGTCCTCAGGGGCAGGTGATCTTCGGGGATGTTTGAATCAATGGCCCATTGGAGGCTGAGCTACAGCATCGCTGGCAGACTCCACCTGGTGACGCTGGGGTTCTGTTCCATAGGATGCAGTAAAATGGATGGCAGCCAGGGGTAGAAGTGAGTGCATCTCTGACTGCTACACCTATGACCCTTTCTCTAGATGTTTGTTTCCCATCTCCATCACTTTGAATCAAATCCCTTTTGGATTCATGTAGCAAGTGATTTCTGTTCTCTGCCACTGAGACCTGACTGGTATGCTTACTGAACCAGAATCGCTCAGGGAGGATCTGGACATTTGTCTTTTTAACAAATTAGAAATTTACTGATACAGGTTCTTTGCAGGAGACTACAGGGTAACTTATTTCAGGTGGATGGCTGTCAAGGACACTTCATCCCGATCATGGGGACACTCAGTGACCCACTCCTGACCTACAACAGACAGCCCCTTGCTAGTGACCCACTATCTGGTTACAGAATGTGGGCATGAACTTGGAACTGGGTGAACTGGGAATGGGGTGAAATGGATGGCAGCCAGGCCCTGGAGCAGGAATGGCTAGATTCAAATCCTGTCTCCACTGCTCTCTAGCTATGTGGCTTTCTGTAAGTCACTTTACTTCACTGTGCCTAAGTTTCCTTGAAGAGAATAATGGTATCTATCTTACATTGCTGTTTTGAGGATTAAATGAATTCATACGTATGAGGAGCTTAGATGAGCTATCTGTGGCCAGGCGCGGTGACCCACACCCGTAATCCCAGCACTTGGGAGGCCAAAGCAGGCAGATCACTTGAGGTCAGGAGTTCGAGATCAGCCTGGCCAACATGGTGAAACCCTGTCTCCATTAAAAACACAAAATTGGCCAGGCATGGTGGCAGGTGCCTGTAGTCTCAACTACTTGGAAGGCTGAGGCAGGAGAATCACTTAAACCTGAGAAGCAGAGGTTGCAGTGAGCCAAGATCGTGTCACTGCATTCCAGCTTGGGAGACAAGAGCAAAACTCCAGCTCGAAAAAAAAAAAACACTTCACCTTTCAGTGTATGAAATATTCTCTACCCCCCACCGCAAAACATACACAATGTCATTTGAGATTCAAAATATTCTTTCTTAGGTGAGGCAACAAAGGCCCAGAGAGGTCAAGTGACTTCCCCCAAGGTCACACAGTGTGTGACTAGCAAATGCAAAACTGTAAAGGGAACCAAGGACTTCAACTTATTTTTCCTGTATTCCAGGTGTAGGGACAAGATCTCCTCAGCATCTGGCCCAAAAGAGGTCAAACACAGCTCTGCATCCTGTGGGCCTTGAGTGGGAAGTGATTCAACCATCACCTATAGCTGCAGAAACAGTGTGTACCAGAATAGTGTGACTGTATTAACATTTTGCCCTGCAATTTCCTTCCAATGTTCTTCCCAGAAATTGCTCTAAAACTCCAGGTCCCCATGGAAACCTCAGGAGAGATTGCCTATTGACTAAGTGAAATCCTGCTATGACTGTTCCCTTAATAATAAATGGATGCTAGCGTGTGTGTGTGTGTGTGTGTGTGTGTAGATGGATTCTCCCTCTGTCACCCAGGCTAGACTGCAATGGCGCCATCTCAGCTCACTGCAACCTCTGCCTCCTGGGTTCAAGAGATCCTCCTGCCTCAGCCTCCCAAGCAGCCGGGATTACAGATGTCTGCCATCATGCCCAGCTAATTTTTGTATTTTTAGTACAGACGGGGTTTCACAATGTTGGCCAGGCTGGTCTCAAACTCCTGACCTCAAGTGATCCACCCACCTTGGCCTCCCAAACTGCTGGGATTACAGGCGTGGGCCACTGCACCCGGCCAATAAATGGATGTTATTATTTAAACCCTGGGCCAAACAGATACCTGCTGTGAAGTTCAGGGCCAAAGCCACATTCTCCCTGGACTTCGAGGGTAAACGAGGTAGTTCATTCTCTGGTGCTAGGCTGCGTGGTCAGCTTGGAGGAAGAGGAGAAAAGTGTACTGTGAGCTCCTGCTCTCAGTATCAGACGCAAGACACAGTGCTTTCCATCTGCGTTTGTGACAAGAGGCTGGAATGAGGTGCCTGCCAAGAATGTGAGAGGAGAACTAATTAAATAAATCCATGGTATTCTTTGCTCTCCACAGAAGTCATGCATAATGTGCTTTTCAGACCAAAAAGTGGAAGAGTAGTGCTTGGAGTTAAGGCTGAAAAGACTGCAAGCAAAACCTGTTTGAAAAAGGGCAAGATAATCTAAAAAAGGAACAGAATCTAGATAAAGGGGAAAATTCAAAGAATAAGTCTTGGCCAGGCATGGTGGCTCACACCTGTAATCCCAGCACTTTGGGAGGCTGAGGCAGGCGGATCACCTGAAGTCGAGAGTTTCAGAACAGCCTGACCAACATGGAGAAACCCTGTCTCCACTGAAAATACAAAAATTAGCCAGGTGTGGTGGCGCATGCTGTAATCTCAACTACTTGGGAGGCTGAGACAGGAGAATTGCTTGAAGCCAGGAGGCGGAGGTTGCAGTGAGCCAAGATGGCACCATTGCACTCCAGCCTGGGCAACAAGAGTGAAACTCCATCTCAAAAAAAAAAAAAAAAAAAAAAAGAGCAAGACTTTAGCAGCACTTTCCCAGCATTATCCTGATCCAGTGGAGTGGCGGACTTGATGTTGCAGGCCCTTTGGCAACAAGAGTTGTTCCTTTATTGAATATTCTAGGAATATTAGTTGAGTGCTTACTATGAGGTGTCAGACACTGTACTTGACACTACATTAGAGTGCAGAATAAGGCAGGGAGGACTCACAGTCCAAAGGAGGGACCTAGAAAACAGACTTTTAGGTTGGGTGTTGTGGCTCATGCCTGCAATGCCAGTACTTTGGGAGGCTGAGGTAGGCAGATCACTTGATATCAAGAGTTCGAGACCAGCCTGGCCAGCCAACGTGGTGAAACTCTGTCTCCACTAAAAATACAAAAATTAGCCACATGTGGTGGCACACGCCTGTAGTCCCAGCTACTTGGGAGGCTGAGGCAGGAGAATCGCTTGAACCCAGAAGGCGGAGGCTGCAGTTAGCCGAGATCACGCTGCTATACTCCAGCCTGGGTGACAGAGCAAGAGACCATCTTAAAAATAAGGAAAAGAGACTTTTAAACAAATAAGTGTGCAAGATCATTTCAGTTAGTGATAACTGCTATGAAGAAAAAAGGATACTGTGACATTGACCGGGACAGTCAGCTTTAGATACGTCATCAGGGAAGGATTACCAGACTTGGATCTCAGACCTCAACGTCAGGGAGTGTCAGCCAACAGAAGATAAGGGAAAAAAAAAAGGGTCATATCAGGGTAAACAGAATGTGAGGTCCCTGAGGAAGGAATGAGCTCGTCCTGCTCACCAACAGAAACCTAATGGGGGAAGCAGGACAGGAAATGGGCGAGGAGTGGTAGAGCTGAAATCACAGAGGCAGCCGCAATCCAGACCACACAGCACCCGAGAGCCAGGCTAGGTAAAGAGGAAAAAAGCAGAGTTACTGGGGTGGTGCCTGAGGCTTCTCCATGACTGGATGAAATACCCCTGTAAGTTATCCAGCTTTCTTTCCTCTCTGCCAATGCTGAAGAAGGGCTGCATGAATCAAGGGATGGATCGAGTCAAAGGGAGTGTCCTACAGAGCGAGAACTGAGGAGTGCGTCCCTGCTTGAGAGACAGTGGTCCTGGAGACAGACAGGTTTTGATGTCACCGGAGGGTCCATGGAGGGGCAGAAATGGATAATTCGTTCTTCATAAAGGAAGAACCGGCTGAGGGCCAAGAAACAGCAGTCCCCCTGCTGACCTACACCCTCCTGCAGTACCGCCCCCTTTCCCTGCCCCACTTCCCAAACCACTCTACTTCCCTCCTCCCATTCCCTCCTCAACCCATCGCGATTAGGCTGTCATCCCATCACTTCACTGAAATTGCCCAAACATCTCAATGCTGCCAAAGCCAATGGTCATCTCAGTCCTCAACCAATCAGCAGCATCTGACATAGCTGATTCCTCTCCCCATCTAATATCACTTTCTCCTTTGGGTATCCTTGTTTTCTCCTCCTTCCTCCATGACCATTCCATCTGTCCCCTTTACTGATGCCTCCCCATCTCCTAACCCCTAAATGTAAAATCTCCCTTAGGATAGGTCCCTGGAACTTTTCTCTATCCACACACATTCTCTCAATGATATCATAGAGTCCTGTACCTTTAAATACCATCTATTAAAGGATGTCTCCCAATTTGATACTCCCATCCTACACCTCTCCACTGACTCTCGGACCCCTTTATCCAACTCATATGTCTATTGATCAATTGATCAATCGATCGATCGATCAAGATGGACTCTCATCCTGTCACCCAGGCTGGAGTGCAGTGGCATGATCTCAGGCTCACAACAACCTCCGCCTCCCGGGTTCAAGCCATTCTCGTGCCTCAGCCTCCTGAGTAGCTGGGATTTTAGGCTCATACCACCACACCCAGCTACCAACTCCTATTTGACAGCTCCTCTTAGACACCCAACTGGCACCTCAAATTTAACATGCCCCCAATAAAACTCCTGATCTTCCTCCCCAAAATTACTCTACCCACAATCTCCCCCAAATCAGTAAACAGCAACCAATCTTCCACACATTGTAGAAGTTCATTGTCTGTCTTCTCCACAAGAATGTAACATCCATGAGTGCAGGATTCACTGCTGAATCACCAGCGCAGTGATACAGCAACAGTAGAGGTATTGAACTCCTGGCCTCAAGTGATCTGCCTGCCTCAGCCTCCCAAGTGCTGGGATTATAGGCATAAGCCGCCACACCTGGCCCTCCAGCTCTTTTAAATAAGCATCCTCCATGAAGAATTTCTGCAAATCATCAAAGTGTTAATTGCTACATGCTGAATGTACCCAAGCTCCTACCAGTCTGAGAGTTCTATGTAAGTCATTCTGTCTTTCAAAGTCCTGATGAAAAGGGGACTACTCACAGAGAATCCAAATGACAGCCTGCAGGCATCACGCTTCTGTTTCACTGCTGAGCCAGCCTCTGGTCATGGCCTGTACTGCTGTCAACCACCAAATTACCAGACTGAGTCAGATCATTGCTGCCCACTATTCTACGGAAAATCAGAAGCAACTTACGAAGTTCCCACGGAGCCATGTGGGGCCCCTAGTGACACAGTTCTTTCTTTCATTCCCAGGAGACAGGGCTTTCGAGAGAGTAAGAGAGTGGGGGGTAAGGGTGCACCACGGCACATCTCTCATTGCACCTGGTAGGAAGAAATCCTTAATGTCTAATCATCTAGTCTGGTCCTCTCAGCCAGAGTTCATCTTCACTTACATTGATTTTCTCTCAGGAACCTGTTCAAATTTTTCTCTCCTCTAGCAAAGAGATCTTTGAGGACCTCTAACCTACGGGATAAGCCTATACATGTCTGAACCCTAAATGGGATCACAGACCATTTGACTTCTTTCCCACAAGGTTCCTGAAGCTCATGCAAAACAACAGGACTGGATAGACATCTGTGTTCAAGGTTGTGACGAGCATCACGTCGCGGTCACTACCTGAGACGCTGATCACCACCTCAGGAGGTCTGTCTTGAAGACCTTGACTTAGCAACGGATGAATGAATGCACTCACACACACAGAATATAGTGCTGAGTGGGCTAGGGATGGTCATCAACTGCTTTCAGAAGGCGATTGCGGCTAACACAACTCCTTGTTCCTCTTAGCATTTATTCAGTATAGATTTAATAACAGAGGTTCGAAGTCAACACGCTTGTGGATAATTAACATGGTTAAAGAGTGGTTTTATGAACAAAAGCTTTTGGTTCTGGGGCCTAGAATAAACATCATTAATGACCTCCTCCTGAGAGGACCACCCAGCACTAAGTTTACATGAGTAAACAGCTAGAGTAGAGACAAAGGGACATGGGGTAAACAGACTTAACTGAGGAAGCTTCTATTATCTTAATCTTTATACCTTATGACTTAATATTCTAACATAAGAATTGGCTGCCTTCAGCCCATCTCATTAAAACCTTTTGGCCTTCCAAAAGGTTACAGACTATATATTATAACTGTTCCCTAGTATTTACCTTAATATTTTGCCAGCCACCCTGAGTGAATCCCAACATCAGGTTTGTGAACATTCTGGAAGGGGCAGTAATTCCACAAAAACTGGGGGGACACTTAGGGGGCAGTCTGTGCAAGGATACAGAGGCTCTAACCCCTTATGGAACACCACAAATTCTTTTTTTTTTTGAGACGGAGTCTTGTCACCCAGGCTGGAGTGTAGTGTTGCAATCTTGGCTCACTGCAACCTCCGCCTCCCGGGTTCAAGTAATTCTCTTGCCTCAGCCTCCCAAGTAGCTGGGATTACAGGTGCCCACCACCACACCCAGCTAATTTTTATATTTTTAGACAGTGTTTCACCATGTTGGCCAGGCTGGTCTCGAACTCCTGACCTCGTGATCCACCTGTTTGGCCTCCCAAAGTGCTGGGATTACAGGTGTGAGCCACCATGCCCAGCCGACAGTCTCTTAATAAATAGAAAGCTCATCTAAGAACAAAAGGTCAGACAACCTTGCTGTAAGAAGTTGTTCATTTTTAAAGCAGAATCATGAAAACATGAGAGCTGGTACTCCACACCAGTATAATGCCAAGTATCTTTTATTTGGAATGATATGATTAAAGCCAAATGAGCAAGATGTCTTCAGGAAGTCACATGTGATAAATATATTTTAAGGCCCTGCTTCTCATCTACAATTGAGGCATTTTTAGGTATTTCACATCATCAAGGGTGACACAAAAATCTTCAAAACAAAACTAATGTTAAATCAATTTTATTTAGAGCCATAAATAAATAAGCCAAATAACACTCAAGTCTGAGAGGGCTGCACTGTTTTTAACAATACCATAGTCCAAAAAGACTAATACTTATTGCTGATTCAGCTCACAATATTACCCCTTTCCAAACAACAGCACATTCAAATGTTCAAGAAAACATTTTTAGTCTGTGAGTCTCCCTAAAAAAAAAAAATAAAGAAAGAAAACATTTTATGGGCACCTTTTATGGGCATTTGAGATTCACAGAGCAATGGGCCATGGGTCTGCCCTCAAGGAGCTTACAATGTAGTTGGAGAGACACAAAACATCCAGACAGATATGAGGGGCTGGCTCGACCTTCACACCTCTATCTGAACAAAAACGATCACTGGCTTAAGTCTGCATGTTTTAACAAACAAGCCACAGGAATATCTTAGCAAGTACACACTATATCAAGCTTCAATTTAACATGTCAAAACAAAAGTTTTTATGTTGTTCATTTATATTTGTATTCACTCAGGTTTCCACTCAATCGAATTAAAAGAGAAAGACATAATTCCAAGCCAACTCTACCCTAGTGTTTGCTGTCCTCCATGGAGGAATACCATGTTCATGTCCTAGAATCTCTCCACAGTTCTACATCTTGAGGCCAACTTCAGCAGCTTTTACTGCCAAACCGATGTATAAATTCAGAAAGTGTGTAGACAGCGCCCCATCCTACCTCGGGATCCATACTGATGAAATCGTTCAGGTTCATTTTGGAATCTAGAAAAATACATGAAAAAAGATGTCCATTGAAAGCACAATTTTTAGTTTAACAGCAATAAAACGCAGAAGACCAAAAGTAGGTAAAATTATTCAATGGATAAGGGGCTCAATGTCACTTCTGCGGTTTTCTTGCCTCGAATGTATAACTTTAATCTAAGTATGACAAAACACACACACCCAAATTGAGAGAAACCATATATCACAGAAGAGGGAACTACATAGAGAGTGAGAGCTCCAGAGATCAGCAGAGGGGGGACCCCCCGAGTCTTTGGCTAAGTACTGATCTTCCCTTCTATGGAATGAAACTTCACGAGGCCAGGGAAAAAAATCACCAAGAAGGAGTGAATCTAGTAATACCCAGAACTTCCGCAGGGCTAGAAATAATTCATGTCACCACCAGCCAGAGTGGAGAGAACTTCTAACATGCAGCATTCAGTAGGGTCCTCAGAAGGGTCATGTCAGAGTAGGGGAGCTAAGTCAGCGCTCGATGAAAGGCTGCTCTGAGCCAGGCACGGTGGCTCACACTGTACCTCAGCCTGGGCAAGAGAGTGAGACTCCAACTCAAAAAAAAAAAAAAAAGAGTTAATCCTGGCCCGCACGGTGGCTCACGCCTATAATCTCAGTATTTTGGGAGGCCAAGGTAGGAGGACTGCTTGAGGCCAGGAGTTCAAGACCAACCTATGCAATATATTGAGATTCTATCTTGAAAAAAAAGAGTAAATTCCATAACTAAACCCAAAGGCTGCTATATTAATGCATGTATCTAAAACATGCATTAATTTAAAGTGTTTTCTTTTTTTTTTTTTGAGACAGAGTCTCCCTCTGTTACCCAGGCTAGAGTGCAAGGGTGCGATCTCAGTTCACTGCAATCTCCACCTCCCAGATTCAAGGGATTCTCCTGCCTCAGTTGCCTGGGTAGCTGGGATTACAGGCATGCACCACCACACCTGGCTAATTTTTGGTGGCAGTGGTGGTGGTGGTGGTGGCTGTTTGAGACAGAGTCTTGCTCTGTCGCCCAGGCTGGAGTGCAGTGGCATGATCTCGGCTCACTGCAACCTCTGCCTCCCGAGTTCAAGCAATTCTCCTGCCTTAGCCTCCCAAGTAGCTGGGACTAACAGGCGCGTGCCACCACACCCAGCTAATTTTTCGTATTTTTTGTAGAGATGGGGTTTCACCATTTTGGCCAGGCTGGTCTTAAACTGTCCTCAGTTGATCGCCCACCTCAGCCTTCCAAAATGCTAGGATTACAGGTGTGATCCACCACGCCCAGCCTAAAGTCTGTTTCTTGAGTCATTTTGTGTTTGTTTTTTAAATTCCTTATTTTTTGAATAAAACACTACTCATTCGCCACAAGTAATTCACACTTATCCTAACTTCTAAATACATTCCTTCAATAAATACAGTGTTTAAAGTAACGAATTTACCATATAAGAGAACATTACATATTGTTTGTTTATGTAATCAAATAATAATTTGATTAAATCATTATACGGGAAACCAATATGTTTACCCCGTACTTCAGAGCAGAGTCCCTCTAGGTTCAATTTCAAGTGCAGGAGGCTCCTGATAAATTAACTCCACAGATGAGGCCAAAAAGTCTCCTCCTGTAAGAAATCCCTCCTCGAGGCTGGGCGTGGTGGCTCATGCCTTTAATCCCAGCACTTTGGAAGCTGAGGCAGGCGGATCATGAGGTCAGGAGATCGAGACCAGCCTGGCCAACATGGTGAAACCCCATCTCTACTAAAAATACAAAAATTAGCTGGGTGTGGTTGCGCCTGCCTATAATCCCAGCTACTCAGGAGGCTGAGGCAGGAGAATTGCTCAAACCAGGGAGTGGGACGTTGCAGTGAGCCAAGTTCGTGCCACTGCACTCCAGTCTGGTGACAGAGAAAGACTCCATCTCAAAAAAAAGAGAAATCCCTCAGTGTGCTAACTGGGCTGGCGGCTTTCTAGCTGTGCACCCTTAGGCAAACATCTTAACCTTCCTGTGCTTCATTTTATTCATCTATCACATGAGAAAAATACAACCTGCTTCATTGAGTTGTGGTGAAAATTAAACTACTATGGGCCTGGCACAGTGGCTCACCCCTGTAATCCCAGCACTTTGGGAGGCCAAGGCGGAAAGATCACCTGAGGCCAGGAGTTCAAGACCAGCCTGGCCCACATGGAAAAACCTCATCTCTACTAAAAATATAAAAATTAGCCAGGTGTGGTGGTACATGCCTGTAATCCCAGCTACTCGGGATGCTGAGGCACAAAAATCGCTTGAACTGGGGAGGTGGAGGCTGCAGTGAGCTGAGATCATTTCACTGCACTCCAGCCTGGGCAACACAGTTTTAAAAAAAAAAAGAAAGGAAGAAAGGAAGAAAAGTAATTGGGCCAGCAATGCTCGCCTCGACAGCACATATAGTAATTGGGCTGGCAAAATCCAGCACAAAATGCATCCAATGAGTAGGAGTCATCAAAACCAAAGGAATTGCCCCAGTTGGACCAGGGCTGACAAAGGATTCACTAAATGTCTACTCTGCACTAGGATCTGTCTTAGGTGCTCACATCCTGAGGGGAAATGGGTAGCTGCTGAAGGCACACGGTGCCCAGACCAGGCCCTGCAGAGCAGGTTTGCTGGAGACACTAAGATAGACCCCTCAAGCCCTCTCCTAACCAGGGAGCTTCCCCAGTTCTCACGCTGGGGCCAGAAAGCAGTTTTGTGTACCGAGAAGCAATTCCAATATAAATTTCTTAAATTACAAGAGCTTTCCATAGGAAGCCTCAAAAATCAGAGTTTGAACCCTCACTTAGTGTTCAGTCCCCTCAAATATGCCAAATGCATTTTTTACTTTCTTCCTTGTTAAAGTTTTTTTTTTTTTTGAGACAAAGTCTTGCTCTTGTCACTCAGGCTGGAGTGCAGTGGTGTGATCTCAGCTCACTGCAACCTCCGCTTCCCAGGTTCAAGCGATTCTCCTTCTCAGCCTCCCAAGTAGCTGGGACTACAGGCGCACATCACCACGCCGGGCTAATTTTTGTATTTTTAGTAGAGATGGGTTTTACTATGTTGGTCAGGCTGGTCTCAAACTCCTGGCCTCAGGTGATCCACCTGCCTCAGCCTCCCAAAGTGCTGGGATTACAGGCATGAGCCACCGCACCCAGACTCTTGTTGAAGTATGAACACTACTCGCTATTTTTCTGACATGCTGCAGAGCTCACAGAGCACTTTCACACAGACTGTATTATCCATGTGTTGGGATGATCTCACCCCTAAGTGGGAATGTTGTGAATTACTTACAAATATAAATAATGCTTCAAACTCATATGAATGCCAAACAATAGTAACAGGGTGAAGAACCTTTATCTTCTTAAATGTCAGGAAAATTAGACAAGTGGTACAATAAAACCAGTTAGCGCTCACCTCTGTCTAATGCAGATTTGATTATATAGCCAAAGAAATGACATTTCACACATCATAAGGATGCAATGGGGATTTCCTTCACCAGAGCATGAAACCCTACCATGGCAAGGTGCTACTACTCCTACTGTTAGATGACACAAGCACGCGAGTCTCCTGATGTCCAGTGCCCCGGCAGTAGCTACATCCAGCAGTCTCCAGGTGCCCTGGTTCTGATCCTTAACCCCCTGCCTGGTCAGGCACGGTGGCTCACGCCTGTAATCCCAGCACTTCCGGAGGCCGAGGCGGGTGGATCGCCTGAGGTCAGGAATTCAAGACCAGCCTGACCAACATGGAGAAACCCTGTCTCTACTAAAAATACAAAATTAGCCGGGCATGATGGTGCATGCCTGTAATCCCAGCTACTCGGGAGGCTGAGGCAGAAGAATCGCTTGAACCCGGGAGGTGGAGATTGCAGTGAGCCGAGATTGTGTCATTGCACCCCAGCCTGGGCAACAAGAGCAAAACTCTGTTTCAAAAAAGAAAAACCCTTCCTCTTCCATGAATTCTTAAGCCTTCTAGTCCTATTCTCTGTACCTCGATTTCTGAATCCAATACACACACAGAAGCAGTATTCCCTATTACCTCCTTATTATTCACGGAGTTTTATTCAAAGAACGACCTGACTTTTGTTCTCCGTTAAGGAAAAATGCTAATGTGTATGTGATCAATCAGAACCCCGCTCTGAGAAGGCATCCTGGCTCACCTCCAGTCTCAATGCAGGGATATGGTGGAGGAGGCTCTCTCCAATTCCCACTGGAGTCTTTCATGTGAGATCGGTCAGAAGCAAAGTTCTTCAAATATGAATCTGCACGGATCACTCTAAATTTCCTGCAGACAAATCAATAGACACTCACATTAGGGAGGTGTCATGTTTTAAATTCTAACTAATTTTTATACGGACTCATTTCCTATGACATGCCCAAAACTACTCATGCATTTCTGTATGGCTAATAACATAGGCAACTTTACCACCTATTAGAGAAGCACAGGAAATGATCAACTAAAACCCAAAACAGAAAGCCAAAGGCACAAAAATATATCTGCTTGCCTTGATTTACTGGATTTGTGTATCAAGGGCAAGGGGCATGATTTTCTGTTGCTGCCATCACAGCCCTCTCAATGGTGACAGCATGAGTATCCCCCCAAACCCCAAACAAAAAGAGTATAAGAAAAATCCCCAACCTGCTTGAAATTAAATGTCTGAGATCTCATCACACGAACTTTGAAAAGAATGTCAACCTTTTATACGATGGATAACTTTTAAAGCTTTAAAACATTTTGAATCTTCTGTGTTGCAGGCACATCATTCTTAAATACCAACTCAATGGTGATGCCAGACAAGTGATTTTTACAAAACAATTGCCAAAAAAAAGAACCTCTGTGGAACTGTCAAGGTCTTACTTCAGAAAATAAGTAAATCCATCCTGAATGTCCTCACCTCCTAAACTGTGGATGAATGTCTTCATCAGACTTAAAGGCATCTTCTACGTAAGTGTCAAAGGGGCAGGGAAACGGCAAGACAGTATCGAGGTCATAAATGAAGCTCTGTCCTCCACTTGAAACATGAAGCAAAACAACATGGTAATCCTAGAAGTCAAAGTTGCTGAAGTTAACCAGGTTACTTCATGATGATGAAATCCCAGTATTCATGCACATACATTACCACTAAAATGGATACAAGACTGCTACAGCCCTCCTTATGATAGCAAAATAAAATAAAGCAAACACAATACCCTGAAAACAGACTAAATGTCCACAGACAGGGAAATGATTAAATAAATAATGGAAATGTTCATAGACATTAAATGCACATCCTCTGACCCTGCAATTTTATCTCTAGAAACCTATATATACATTTTTTTGAGACGGAGTCTCTCTGTCGCCCAGGCTGGAGTGCAATGGCATGATCTCGGCTCACTGCAACCTCTGCTTGCTGGGTTCAAGAAATTCTCCTGTCTCAGCCTCCCAAGTAGCTGGGACTACAGGCACGTGCCACCATGCCCAGCTAACTTTTTGTATTTTTAGTAGAGATGGGGTTTTACCATGTTAGCCAGGCTGGTCTTTGAACTCCTGACCTCAGGTGGTCCACCTGCCTCAGCCTCCCAAAGTGCTAAGATTACAGGCGTGAGCCACCACGCCCGGCCCCACCTGCTATTTTTTTTTATTGAGACAGAGTTTTGCTTTACCACGCAGGCTGGAGTGCAATGGCACCATCTCAGCTCACTGCAACCTCCACCTCCCAGGTTCAAGCAATTCTCCTGCCTCAGCCTCCTGAGTAGCTGGGACTACAGACACCCGCCACCACACCCAGTTAATTTTTGTATTTTTAGTAGAGACGGGGTTTCACCATGTTGGCCAGGCTGGTCTCCAACTTCTGGCTTCTGGTGATCCGCCCGCCACAGCCTCCCAAAGTACTGGAATTACAGGTGTGAGCCACCATGCCCAGCTCCCCCCTGCTATTTGTTAAAAGCTATGTGTATATAAAGACACACCTATATGTATATAAAGACATATGTGCACATTCAGAAGTACATTTGCATGCATATGAATGCAGAGGAAAACATCTGCAAGGATCTCTTCCAAACTAATAACAAAGGAGGCTTTTGGAGTCAGCCTGGAGAGGAGAAGGAGGACTTTAATTTCTAGTTTGCAACCACTTTTGCAATTAAAAGAAAGGAAAAAATATTTTTTAAAAAAAGAAGTTAGCCAAGCCTTCATCTAGCCACTAAGGGAGAAATAAAAAGACAGCTTCTCCCACACAGCTTTGTCATAGCGTGGATATTCATACTGGCGAAGGGCTGAAAGGAGATGATGAAGGGACGTGAGCACATGTGGTGCTCTGAGTTCTTCCAAGGAAAAATGCTCTCACAGAGAACAGCACTGTGAAATAAAAGCCATCTAGCAACATTAGTAATACCATCTTATATTTCTACAATATTTCAGAGTTTAAAAGGCACTTTCTTTCTCAAATATCATTCTACTTGAGCCCTATACAAACCCTATGAGGTAGGAACAATACTTAAGACTAGGGATGTTGTGCCTTTAAGAGCCTGAGTACTGCCAGTGCTCTAAGTCTATCTTAGCAAAACAGAAAGAGCATCAAAAATGAATGCCTAGTCCCTGGACTTCCCCAGATTCATCCCCACCCTTCATGCCCCCAAAACAGTCCACCACTCCTCCCGTTGGGTCTGCTCATGTCATTCCCCCTCCATCTGCAGCAACCTTCTCTACCTCTTTCTACCACACAAGCTCCAGCTAAAGGCATTCTTCCCATGAATCAATTTTTTATCTTACCCCACCTCCTGCCAGAATCTCTGCCCTACCCACATTCTGTTTCTCTCTTAACATCTTCCAATTCATATTACAGGTTTGTCATTGTTGATTTGAGACAGAGTCTCTCTCTGTCACCCAGGCTGGAGTGCAGTGGCACAATCCTGACCCACTGCAACCTTCCCCTCCTAGGTCCAGCGATTCTCCCACCTTAGCCTACCAAGTAGCTGGGATTATAGGCGTGTGCCACCACACCTAGCTAATGTTTGTATTTTTAGTAGAAATGGGGTTTCACCATGTTGACCAGGCTGGTCTCAAACTCCTGGCCTCAAGTGATCTGCCTGTCTCTGGCTCCCAAAGTGCTGGGATTACGGGCATGAGCCACTGAGCCCAGCCTCCTATCAAAGTTTTTTTAAGCTGCCAGGAAAATATTGACTGGGCTAAGAGCATGCATGTGACCTACGGATGCCACCATCTGCTCCATGTTATTTGGTCTAAGACAGATGTACTATAGGCATATTTTCTTTTTTTTTGAGACAGAGTTTTGCTCTTGTTACCCAGGCTGGAGTGCAATGGCATGATCTCAGCTCACTGCAACCTCTGCCTCCTGGGTTCAAGCAATTCTCCCGCCTCAGCCTCCCGAGTAGCTGGGACTATAGGCGTGCACCACCATGCCCAGCTAATTTTTGTATTTTTAGTACAGATGGGGTTTCACCATGTTGACCGGGATGATCTCGATCTCTTGACCTTATGATCCACCCGCCTTGGCCTCACAAAGTGCTGGGATTATAGGCGTGAGCCACCACGCCCGGCCTATAGGCATATTTTCTTTTAACTTTTTGTTTTGAAATTATTATAGGAGGACAGGCACAATGGCTCACACCTGTCATCACAGCACTTTGGAAGGCCAAGGCTGATGGATCACTTGAGGTCAGGAATTTGAGACCAGCCTGGCCAACATGGCAAAACCCCATCTCTACTAAAAATACAAAAATTAGCTGTGTGTGGTGGCACATGCCTGTAATCCCAGCTACTTGGGAGGCTGAGGAAGGAGAATTGCTTGAACCCAGGAGGTGGAGGTTACAGCACCACTGCACTC
The DNA here is from genome assembly GCA_036589455.1 of Ateles fusciceps. Lineage (NCBI taxonomy): Eukaryota > Metazoa > Chordata > Mammalia > Primates > Atelidae > Ateles > Ateles fusciceps. The sequence continues at coordinate 740,772 of JAZHEH010002139.1, forward strand.
CATCCTAGATGATACAGCGAGACTCCATCTCAAAAAAAAAAAAACAATTCCTATAATAATTTCTTTTTTAAATTTTATTTAGTTATTTATTTATTTGAGTACTCAAGTAGCCGGGACTACAAGCGCCTACCACCACGCCTGGCTAATTTTTGTATTTTTAATAGAGATGAGGTTTCACCATATTGATCAGGCTGGTCTTGAACTCCTGACCTCAGGTGATCCACCTGCCTGCCTCAGCCTCCCAAAGTGCTGGGATTACAGGCATGAGCCACCGCGCCTGGCCTGAAATTATTATAGGAATGATTTTAAATGACTAATGTGGTACATATATTTGTGATGTCCTAGACTCTTATCCATTTAGCACAGGAAGGGATGTCGGCAATATGTAGCCTGGCTACACATTAGAATTATTCAGAGACTGTGTTAAAAACATAGTTTTCTGATTTAGTACATCTAGAAAGTGGTTCAGGATTGAGTGTACTTGAATTTTACTCACTTCTACTCACTAGTGTCTCTACTCACTCAGTGAGGCCTACCTATGCCCTACAACAGGACAGCAGTGAGGCAAAGAGAAATCTGCCAGAGCGGGTGGGGAGACTGCTTGCAACAGGATTCCCCACCTTGCGCTGCCATGAGATGTGTAAGGGGGACATGGCTACAGGTCCTTCCCCTCCAAGTTTCCCTAGGACAGGGAGTAAGACCACAACTCAGAATCAGCTGAGCTATTCAGCAACGGGGATGACTTCTCGTGCACACGGACCATCTGTAACAGCGGTTTGGTACCACTGCTAACAGTAACTGCCAACACTTCCTGAGCACCAGTAGCAGACACCAGGAGAAGGCTTCTGGTGCATTATCTCATTTAAGCCTCACAATTCCACTGACCAGAGGGAGACATTAAAGAGAAAGGGTCAATAACCTGTCCAGATCCCACAGCTGACCAATGAGAGGCCTGGGACTTAAACCCAGTACACCTGACTCCAGAGCCCATGCTCCTAACCCCAAAGCTGAGGGGCTTGGGCTTTCATGTGAGAGCAGCAGATCACCTGCTGGCAACAGAACTGAGAATGTCAGCTCTATAAGGCCAGGGTTTTTCACCTGTTCTTTGCCTGGCATGTAAAACACACTCAATAAATACGTTAAATAAATGAGTAAAGCCAATCAAATGATACATAATTTTTTTTTTTTGAGACGGAGTCTCGCTCTGTCGCCCAGGCTGGAGTGCAATGGCCACAATCTTAGCTCACTGTAACCTCCGCCTCTAGGGCTCAAGTGATTCTCCTGCCTCAGCCTCCCAAGTAGCTGGGATTACAGGCACGTGCCACTGCACCCAGCTAATTTTTGTGTTTTTAGTAGAGATGGGGTTTCACCATGTTGCCCAGGCTGGCCTCAAACTCCTGACCTCAGATGATCCATCCACCTCGGCCTCCCAAAGTGCTGAGATTACAGGCGTGAGCCACCGCACCCAGACAAATGATACACAATTTTAAATAAATATCCAGAGACTAGGAGTTTGTTACATTTAATCAGTGTTGTTTTTCACTTTGTTTTCATGTTTATTTGCATAAAAACTCCTTTTTTTTTTTGAGATGTTTTGCTCTTTTTGTACAGGCTGGAGTGTGATGGCTCGATCTCAGCTCACTGCAACCTCCACCTCCCAGGTTCAACCAATTCTCCTGACTCAGCCTCCCAAGTTTTTAGTAGAGACGGGGTTTACCATGTTGACCAGGCTGGTCTCAAACTCCTGACCTCAGGTGATCTGCCCACCTCAGCCTCCCAAAGTTCTGGGATTATAGGTGTGAGCCACCACACCCAACCCTGGCCTCCATTCTTAAGGGGAATGAGTTAAGGTAACATGTAGATTTGTACTGGAAAGGATCCAGGTCTGAGACCCAGTTCTGCTACTGACCAACAATGCGACTCTGAGCTACTCACTTTGCTTTTTTGTGTTTATTTCTTCCCTGAAACATAAAGGGGTGGGAGTAGATCTGTATTTTTCAAATGCCAGTCATGTTCATCTGGGAGTTCATCAAGAACACTAACTCTTGAACCCCTCTCTAGATTTACTAAATCAGAAAACTACATTATTTGTTCATTTATTTATTGAAACTGGGTCTCTCTCTGTCACCCAGGCTGGAGTGCAGTGGCGCAACCTCAGCTCATTGTAGCCTCCACCGCCTGGGTTCACGCAATACTCCCTCAGCCTCTCGACTGAACTACAGGTGCATGCCAACACACTCAGCTAATCTTTGTATTTTTTTAGTAGAGACGGGGTTTTGCCAAGTTGGCCAGACTGGTCTCGAACTCCTGGCCTCAAATGATCCACCTGCCTCGGCCTCCCAAAGTGCTCTGATTACAGGCATGAGCCACTGCATCTGGCCTAATTTTTGTATTTTTATTAGAGATGGGGTTTCACTACGGTGGTCAGGCTGGTCTGAAACTTCTGGCCTAAAGTGATCCATCCACCCTGGCCCCCCCCAAAGTTCTGGGATTACAGGCGTGAGCCACTGCGCCCAGGAGAAAACTTACATTTTTAACACAGTCTCCAGATAATTCTAATGTGTAGCCAGACTACATGTTGCCAAAATTCCTTCCTCTGCTAAATGGATAAGAATCTAGGAGATCACAAATACATCTACCACTTAAAATCATTCCTATAATAATTTCAAAACAAAAAGTTAAAAGAAAATATGCCTATAGTATTTCCACCTTAGATGAAATAACATCTATTCTCAAAAGATCAATTTATTAATAATGACCATAGCCTTTCTCTACTGCATAGGCCACTTCTGCTTTACCAAAATATACAGAACACCAAGAGGTTACAAGTCATAATGCCTCAGTACTCTCTGTATTAACTGTCTTACCCAGATCACAGGTCCATCCCCCAGGTCTCGCCTGTTGCTTCCAGATAGGTATCTACAAAATACAATACATTTCATAAGCCATACTCTCAGTTAAACAACTACTAAATTCTTTAACCGTTTTTTTTTTTTTGAAACAGGATTTTTTTTTTTTTTTTTGAGACAGAGTCTTACTCTGTCACCCACGCTGGAATGCAGTGGCACTATCTTGGCTGACTACAACCTCCACCTCCCAGGTTCAAGCAATTCTCCTGCCTCAGTTTCCCAAGTAGCTGGGATTATAGGCATGTGCCACCACACCTGGCTAATTTTTTGTTTTTATTTTTTAGTAGACATAGCATTTCACCATATTGGCCAGGCTGGTGTCAAACTCCTAATCTCAAGTGATCTGCCCGCCTCAGCCTCCCAAAGTGCTGGGATTACAGGCGTGAGGGGGTTTCACTATATTGGCCAGGCTGGTCTCAAACTCCTGATCTGAAGTGATTCACCCACCTCGGCCTCCCAAAGTGCTAGGATTACAGGCATGAGCCACTGCACCTGGCCGAGATGGGATCTTGCTATGTTGCCCCGGCTGGAGTTCAGTGGCTACTCACAGGTGCAATCATAGTATACTGCAGCCTTGAACTCTTGGCTTCAAGTGATCTGCCCACCTCAGCTGCCTCACAAGTAGCTGGGACTACAGGCATGTATCACTGTACCTGGCAACTACTAAATTCTTTGAATCAATACATGCATGAGAAATAAAATACTTTTAAGCATGCAAAAATCAAGGTGAAAGAATGAATGAAGAGGAAGAAATCTAAATTTTTCTAAGGGTCCCCAACAATGAAAGCTCTCAAGAGCACAAGCTATTGAATGATGTTCTTTGGAGAGTGAAAAGGGATCTGAACTAGAAATCAGAAGTCCTGGCAGGTATCAAATGTTGCTTTTCCATTTAATTATTCAGAGGGCCACCCTAAGTCTTTATTTCCTCATCTATAAAATGAAGAAAGTTGTCCAAACCTTGCCTATTTCACAGGGCTTCCATTGGGATCAAATGAGATGATGCCTGCAAACATGTTTTACAAATTATGAAGGGCTTACTTTTTCTAATTCTTCATATAAGTTGACTGCAGTTCTATTTAAACTCCAGAGACAAATCCCTACTTTAAAACTGAGAGTATGTGTCTCTAAGCAATTTTAAAAAGTCTACCTCTTCCATCTTGAATTTTAAAAAAAAAAAAAAATGGTCAGGCACAGTGGCTCACGCTTGTAATCTCAGCACTTTGGGAGGCTGAGGCAGGCAGATCACCTGAGGTCAGGAGTTCAAGACCAGACTAGCCAACATGGAGAAAGCCCGTCTCTACTAAAAATACAAAAATTAGCCAGGCATGGTGGTGGGTGCCTGTAATTCCAGCTACTTGGGAGCCTGAGGCACAAGAATCACTTGAACCTGGGAGGCAGAGGTTGCAGTAAACTGAGATCGCACCATTGCACTCCAGCCCGGGTGACAGAGCGAGACTCCATATCAAAAAAGTAAAGAAAAAAACACAGGCCTACATTAATACCTAAAGAAAAGGGACTTAAATCTGTGTAGATTATCACATATTTCCTTACCTAAAGTAAGAGACTAGGTTGGGTATGGTGGCTCATGTCTATACTCCCAGCACTTTGGGAGGCCAAGGTGGGAGGATCACTTGAGGCCAGGAGTTCAAGACCAGCCTGGCCAACATAGCGAAACCCCATCTCTACCAAAAATTACAAAAATTAGCTGGGTGTGGTGGCACATGTCTGTAGTCCCAGCTACTCAGGAGGCTGAGGCAGAAGAATCACTTGAACCTGGGAGACGGAGGTTGCAGTGAGCCGAGAATTGTACAACTGCACTCCAGCCTGGGCAACAGAAGGGACTCAACTCTTCTAACTCAATCATGCCTTGTACGGAAAAAAATCTCATTCAAAAGCAAACTTTTAAATGTTGCTGTATTTTATAAAGCACACTTCACAAGAGTACTACATCCATGCTATATTTAACTTCTTCTTGTTTTTATTTAGCTTCTAATGTCATCCTAAATCTCTTATTTTCTTTCTGCAATCACTCACCAACTTACCATCTTCCTCTCATTAGATATGAAGACAGCATAACATTCTTCTAAAGGATACTGGTCATGGTTTTTGATGTATTCACAGAGCTTCCAAATATTTTCTTCACTGAAATAAAATAATTGTTTAATCAAGATGAGGGGGAACACTCTATGTGTCTTTTAGATTTGAACAAAATACTGATGATGACATCAAAAAGTTGGAAAAGACCTTAAATACCATGTCATTCAACAATGCTAACATTTGAATCTCTTCTAAAACAAGCTGTTATTCAACCTGGACTGTGTGTAAACACCTCTCCACACAGAGCTCATTACCTCCCCCAGCAATGCTTGTACCTGGAGGCATTTTTTTAACTAATAAAATATGTCAATATTCTACGAGTTTTGGGCCCAGCAACTTGAGATATAGCTGAAATTCCAAGTCAACCACTTACAAGGTAAGAAACTTTGACCATCTTGACCTCTCCAAGAATCTGCTTTTTCATCTGTAAAATGGGCATAATCATATCATACTGTAAACACACAACAATTTTAGTTAACACTGGTTCTCTGCTCTCTTTAGAAACAGGGCATGATGGGTGCTTTGGGTAGGAAGTCTCCTGGCTGGAAAGAATCAAGAGTAATTATGTGATATGTCCAGGAACTCATTTAGAGGGAATTCCTGTGAATGAGATTCTCCAAGCACCTCTAGTAAGGAAGGGACATAACTTTTATTTTTTTATTTGATTTATTTTAAGTTTTTTTATTTTTGGAGACAGAGTCTCACTTCATCTCCCAGGATGCAGTGCAGTGCTACAATTTCGGCTCACTGCAACCTCCACTTCTTAGGTTCAAGTGATTGTCATGCCTCAGCCTCCTGAGTAGCTGGAATTACAGGCACACACCACCACACCTAGCTAACTTCTGTATTCTTAGTAGAAATGGGGTTTTACCATGTTGGCCAGGCTGGTCTCAAACTCTTGACTTCAAGTGATCTGCCCACCTCAGCCTCCGCCTCCCAAAGTGCTAGGATTACAGATGTGAGCCACCATGCTCAGCTTATTTTTATTTTTAGAGAGAGGGTCTTGCTATGTAGCCCAGGTTGAAGTGCAGTGGCACAATCACAGCTCACTGCAGCCTCAAACTCCCAGGCTCAAGCAATCCTCCTGTCTCAGCCTCCCGAGTAGCTGAGACCACAGATGCACAATATCACACCCACCTAATTTTTAAAATTCTTTTTGTGTGTGTGGAGACAAGGTCTTGCCACACTGCCCAGGCTGGTCTTGAACTGCTGGGCTCAAGCAGTCTTCCTACCTTGACCTTCCTAAGTACTGGATTACAGGTATGAGCCACTTTGCCTGGCCTTCTGAAGAGGCCTGACTTTTAGAAAGTTCTTTTTCTCAAGGACCCTTTAGTGTAAACGTAGGAAAAAAAAAGAAAGTTCTTTCTCATACTTAACTGAAATCAATCTTCCTGTACCTCTGCCCCAGATGAATCTCTCTTCTACAAGACAGGTCTCTGGCCATGTGAAGCAGTGGTCAGAACCCGCCTAAGTAAAGCGATGCCCAATGCATCAAACAGAGCAGTAACTGAGCGGTACCCCCATCTACAGGAAACCAGTCACTGCAGGCAGTACTCACAGCTCAGCTGCTGGCTTCCTATCTTTCTTTAATAAGACACACAGGACCTTTGCTCAAAATGAGCTACACCAACACTCTGTTCACAGAACGTGACTCAGTCTGTGAAAGCCTAATTTCTTTTTTTTTGGGTGGGGTGGGGGGACAGAGTCTCAAGCTGTTGCCCAGGCTAAAGTACAATGGCGCAATCTCGGCTCATTACAGCCTCTGCCTCCCGGGTTCAAGCAATTTTCCTGCCTCAGCCTGCCAAGCAGCTGGGACGTCAGACGCATGCCACCACTCCTGGCTAATTTTTGTATTTGTAGTAGAGATGGGGTTTCACCATGTTGGCCATGGCTGGTCTCGAACTCCTGACCTCAGGTGATCCGCCTGCCTTGGCCTCCCAAAATGCTGGGATTATAGGCATGAGCCACCACATCCAGCCCAAAGCCTAATTTCATCTACATCATGCTACCTAAAAATGAAGCAAGGCATGAACAGCCTTGAAGATGGTCACCATCATATGGAAGTAGACGCTCTTTCAGTACATAAATCTTTGCCTTGCCTGTCTCAATGCTCCATAAAACTGGGCTTAAAACACAGAAGTTGGACATATTTTTCTCCCATGGTTTTCCTTTTCCCTGAAATAACTAGGAAACCACAAGGAAAAAGTGGTGGTCGTGGTAAAAAAAAATTTCCGGGGGATATTTCTACTGATACCGACTACTTCATACCATATGTGATAGAGTAATAAAAATTGTAATCTCAGCACTTTGGGAGACCGAGGCAGGCAGATCACGAGGTCAGGAGATCAAGACCATCCTGGCCAACATTGTGAAAACCTGTCTCTACTAAAAATACAAAAATTATCTGGGCATGGTGGCATGTGCCTGTAAACCCAGCTACTGAGGAGGCTGAGGCAGGAGAATCGCTGGAATCAGGGAGTCGAAGGTTGCAGTGAGCTGAGATCATGTCACTGCACTCCAGCCTGACGACAAAGTGAGACTCCGTCTCAAAAAATAAAAATAAAAATAAATTTACTGACTGGGCTGGGCGCTGTGGCTCATACCTGTAATCCCAGCACTTTGGGAGGCCGAGGTGGGTGGATCACCTGAGGTCAGGAGTTCGTGACCAGTAGGGCCAACATGGTGAAACCCTGCCTCTACTAAAAATACAAAAATTAGCTGGGCGTGGTGGCACATGCCTTTAATCCCAGCTACTTGGGAGGCTGAGGCAGGAGAATCGCTTGAATCCAGGAGGTGGAGGTTGCAGTGAGCCAAGATTGTGCCATTGCACTCCAGCTTGGGTGACAGAACAAGACTCTCTCTTAAAAAAAAAAAAAAAATTTACTGACTGTTTCAACATGACATATGTATATATACAGTAGATAAATTTTTCTTAATCTAAATGTCCTAAGGCCAGGTTTTAAGAAGACATTTATCTGTCTGGCCTATAGAAGTTTTTGGAGAGTTTACTGTAAATATCTTCAAGAGCCTATAATGTACAAAATACTGTGCTAAGTGCTTGGAGGATATGACGATAAATTAGAGCTTACAGACCATGAGCAGAGACATACAAATCCATAAATGGCAAGCATCACAGAAGGCCATAAAAGATGCATGCAGAAAGGAAGAGGGAGTCATTAATTCTGAGGGATATGGGAAGAGGCATGGGTTTTACTTTCTCTTTGTTCATTCCCCCTCTAAGGGTGGGCTTCCAGTTAATACAAAGAGGCCAGGTGAGGTGTCTCACACCTGTAATCCAGGCACTTTGGGAGGCTGAGGCAGGCGGATCACCTGAGGTCAAGAGTTCAAGACCTCAGATCACCTGAAGTCAGGATTTCGAGACCGCCTGTCCAACATGACAAAACTCTGTCTCTATTAAAGTAAAAAAAAAAATAGCTAGGTATGGTGGCACATCTCTGTAATCCCAGCTACTTGGGAGGCTAAGGCAGGAGAATCACTTGAACCAGGAGTCAGAGGTTGCAGTGAGCCGAGATCGCACCACTACATTCCAGCCTAGCGGACAGAGTGAGACTTCATCTCAAAAAAATAAAATAAAATACATAAAAATAAAAATATAAAATTAGCTGGGTGTAGGAGCACATGCCTATAATCCCAGTTACTCAGGAGGCTGAGACACAAGAATCACTTGAACCCGAGAAGTAGAGGTTCTGATGAACCAAGATCACACCACTGCACTCTAGCTGGGGCGACAGAGCAAGACTCCATCTCAAAAAAACAAAAAAAAATACAAAGAGTTCATGAATCCATAGACATCACAAGCACAAATGGTAAGCTGAACACATAATGTGGCTTAAACATACATTGTCTGTTATTTTTTAAATATATGAAAATGTTACACAGAAAAAAATGTAAACTTTGTAAGAGTCACTGAATTTTTAGTCCCTTTTAGTCAGTAATTGTTTTTCAAGAGCACAACAAATATCATCTAAGACAATTCCATGAAAGTTTTGATGTTAAAAAAAAGGCGGAAGCGGTCGTACACTTGGAAATGCGAGGAGTCACAGCTGAAACAGAAATATCTGTAGGTACGGTGCAGCAGCTCACACCTGTAATCCCAACACTTCAGCTGAGATAGGAGGATTGCTTGAGCTCAGGAGTTTGAAACCAGCCTGGGCAATGTAGTGAGACCCTGTCCTCGAAAGAGAAAGAGAAAGAGAAGGAAAAGGAGGGAAAGGAAGGAAAAGAAAGAGAAAGAAAGAGAAAGAAGAAGAGGAAGAGGAAGGAAGGAAGGAAGGAAGGACGGACAGACGGACGGAAGGAAGGGCAAGTTATGGAAGAATTAGAAGAAACTATTCTAAAATTAATATGCAACCAAAAAAGAGCCCAAACAGCCACAGCAATCCTAAGCAAAAAGGACAAAGCCAGAGGCATCACACTACCCAACTTCAAATTATACTAGAAGGCTACAATAACCAAAACAGCATGGTACTGGTACAAAAACAGACACACAGACCAATGGAACAGGTTAGAGAACCCAGAAATAAAGCCACATATTTACAACCATCTGATCTTCAACAAAGTCAACAATAACAAGCAATGGGAAAAGATTCCCCTATTCAACAAGTGATGCTGGGATAGCTGGCTAACCATATGCAGAAGATTGAAACTTGACCCCTTCCTTGACCATTTACAAAAATCAACTCAAGATGGATTAAAGACCTAAATGTAATACCTAAAACTATAAAAACCCTAGAAGAAAACCTACGAAATACCACTCCCCAGACATAGGCCCTGGCAAAGATTTCATGATGAAGACTCCAAAAGCAATTGCAACAAAATCAAAAATTGAAAAGTGAGACCTAATTAAACTAAAGAGCTCTGCACAGCACAAGAAACTATCAATGGAGTAAACAGACAACCTACAGCCAGGCGCTGTGAGGCCCACGCTTGTAATCCTAGCACTTTGGGAAGCGGAGGCAAGAAGACTACTTGAGTCCAAGAATTCAAGATGAGCCTGGGCAACAAGTGAGACCCTATCGCTACAAAAATTTTAAAAATTAACCAGGCATGGTGGCACACACCTCTAGCGTCAGTTACTTGGGAGGCTGAAGTGAGAGGATTACTTGAGCCTGGGAGGTCAAGGCTGCAGTGAGCTGTAATCGTGCCACTGCGCTCCAGCCTGAGTGACAGCATGAGACCCTGTCTCAGAAAAAACAAAAACAAAAACAGACTACCTACAGAATGCAAGAAAATATTTGCAAATTATGCATCTGATAAAGTCTAATATCCAGAATCTGTAAGGAACTTAAATCAAAAAGCAAAAAACAACCACACTAAAAAATAGGCAAAGAACATGAACAGATACTTCTGAAAAGCAGACATACAGATGAGAGCAGTGGCTTATGCCTATAATCGCACTTTGGGAGGCCAAGGCACACAGATCACTTGAGGTAAGGAGTTCAAGACCAGCCTGGCCAACATGGTGAAACATCATCTCTACTCAAAATACAAAACTTAGCCTGGGCGTGATGGCACATGCCTATAATCCCAGCTACTCCAGAGGTTCAGCTGGGAGAATCAATTGAACCCAGGAGGCAGAGATTGCAGTGAGCCGAGATTGAGCCACTGCACTCCAGCCTGGGCAACAGAGTGAGACTCCGTCTAAAAAAAAAAAGAAAAACAAGTAAAAACAGACATACACAGTCAACAAGAAGCATATGAAGAAATGTTCAACATCACTAGTCATTATTAGAGAAATGCAAATGAAAACCACAGTGAGATACCATCTCACTCCAGTCAGAATGGCAATTTAATAAAGTCAGTACAGGCACAGTAGCTCACGCCTGTAATCCCAACAGTTCAGGAGGCCAAGGCAGGAAGATTGCTTGAGCCCACAAGTTCAAGACCAGCCTGGGCAACACGGCACAACCTCATCTCTACAAAAAAATATAAAAATTAGCTGGGCATGGTGGTGCATATCTATAGCCCCAGTTACTCAGGAGACTGAGGTGGGAGGATTGATTGAGACCAGGCTGCAGTGAGCCATGATCGTACCACTGCCCTCCAGCCTGGGTGACAAAGTGAGATTCTGTCTCAAAAAAAATTAATAAAAATGAACAAAAAAATAAAAATAATTTAAGAAGTTAAAAAAGTGGTGGTGCACACCTGTCCTCCCAGCTACTCAGGAGGCTGAGGTGAGAGGATCACTTAAACCAAGGAAGTTGAGGTTGCAGTGAGCTATGATCATGCCACTGCACTGCAAGCCTAGGTGACAGAGTGAGACACTGCCTCAAAAAAAAAAAAAAAGTCAAAAAATAACAGATGCGGGCAAGGTGGTAGAGAAAAGGGAATGCTTAAATACTAGTAGGAATGGAAATTAGTTTAGCCACTGTGGAAACCAGTTTGGAGATTTTTTGAGGAACTTGAAACAGAACTACCATGTGACCTAGCAATCCCATTACTGGGTAGATACCCAAAGGAATATAAATCCTTCTACATAAAGACACATGCACACATATGTTCATCACAGTACTATTGCAAAGATATAGAATCAACCTAGGTGCCTATCAATGGTGAACTGCATCCAGAAAATGTGGTATAGACCATCACCATGGAATACTACACAGCAATGACAAGGGGTAAAAATCATGTCATTTGCAGCAACATGGATAGAGCTGGAGGCCAAGATCCCAAGTGAATTAACACAAGAACACAAAACCAAACACTGAATGTTCTTGCCTATAAGTGTGAGCTAAACATTGAGTACACATAGACACAAAGAAGGAAACAGTAGACACGAGGCCTACTTGAGGGTGGAGGGCGACAGGCGGGTGAGGGTCAAGAAATGATCTATCTGGTAGTATGCTCACTACCTGGGTGACAAAATAATTTGTACCCCAAATCCCCAAGACATACACTTTACCCATGTAACAAACCTGCCCATGTAACCCCAAATCTAAAATAAAAGTTAAAAGGGAAAAACAGATTTTCATTACATCAAAACTCAAACAAAATATGTGATTGGATAATATCGGAAATGTTCTTTACACTAGCGACTCAAAAAAAAAGAAAGAAAGAAAGAGCAAGCTGTGGATTTGCCCCAAGCTGTCAACTGATCATCTTGGCAGCAGAAAGACTGGGACTCTGTAGGGGTTCCCCCGTGATGGGCTGAGGTCAGAGATGCATGCAGACGGGGAGGATCGCTGGCACAAAGCAGGCACTCCACAATTGTTTGAAAAACACAAAACAATCAAGTCAGAATCAGAATTGCTCTACCAACCACAGAGTCCCACACAAATACCGGCTGCCACTATTATCATTAAGCAGGGTCTTGAAGCGTAAGTAACATCTGAGATGCTCAGTGATTTAGGTTACCCAAACTACCCAGAACAACGCGTGGCCTATAGCAAGTGCTGTGTAAATGTAACCATTATTATGATGACAACATGGTTAAGATCATGGTTTCTGGCGTCAGAGAGCCTGAACTGGATTCCTGGCTGCTATTAGCTGGGTGACCTTGGCAAGTTACACCAAACTCTCTGTGCCTCCATTCTCTTCCAAAATTAAAATAACCTTCACCTCAGTCTGAAACCCCACAAGCTTCAGCAGAGTAATTTCCAAAGGTTTTCAGAGCTCCACCCTTCCTCACCCCCAAGCAGAGATCTGCAGAGCAAATCCAACCAACAGGCACCAAGCACAGGAAAGGCACTAGCCCAGAAGTAAACAGGAGGCATTCATTTCAAGTTAAAAAACCTGCAGGATGGCCGGGCACTGTGGCTCACACCTGTAAACCCAGCACTTTGGATGGATGGATCACCTGAGCTCGGGAGTGCGCGACCAGCCCGGTCAACGTGGTGGAATCCCATCTCTACTAAAAATACAAAAATTAGCTGGGCGTGGTGGTGGGCGCCTGTAGTCCCAGCTACTGGGGAGGCTGAGATGGAAAAATGGCTTGAGTCCGGGAGGCACAGGTTGCAATGAGCCAAGGTCACGCCACTGCACTCCAGCATAGGCGACAGACTGAGACTCTGTCTTTTCAACACACACACACACACACACACACACACACACACACACACAAAGCTGCAGGAGTCAAAGTAGTGTGGTGTCCTACCTGATGTGTTCAGACAGGGTAGAGCACTGGTTCTCAGCAAGAGGTGATTTTGCCCCCTAACCCCTACAGGACACTTAGCAATGTCCGGAGACATCTTCGATTGTCACATCTAGGGCTGGGGTGGTAACATCATCTAGTGGGTAGGGGCCAGGGATGCTGCTACACATCCTGCAATACACAGGACAGCCCCCATAGCAAAGAATTTTCATGCTCAAAATGTCACTAGAGCCAAGGCTGAGAAACCCTGTGGTAGAGTGGTCATCTCCTACCATTCTTCTACAAGACTGCTTTACTTCAATACTCAAGTTGTACCAGCCCCCTCGCTGTTCCTATCATACTCACAGCATGATTCCTTCTCAGAGCCTTTGTACCTGCTATTCTCCCTGGTTAAATAACCATCCTTCAAAAGTTGCAGAGCTCCCACCCTCTTTCTTCAGATCTCTGTTCAAGTTATCACCTGATCAACAATGTCTTCTCAAAATATCCTAATAGAAAACTAGTCACCATCCTTTATCTTGTTTATTTTTCTCACAGCACTTAACACCACCCAAGCATGGCTTACTCATTTTTGTCATTTTTGGTTTAGTTTTGAGATGGAGTCTCGCTCTGCTGCCCTGTATGAAAGGCAGTGGCACTGGCTCACTGGAACCTCCACCTCCTGGGTTCAAGCGATTCTCCTGCCTCAGCCTCCCAAGTAGCTGGGATTACAGGCACGCACCACCCTGCCCAGCTAATTTTTGTATTTTTAGTAGAGGCAGGGTTTTTGCTTGTTGGCCAGGCTGGTCTCAAACTCCTGGCCTCAAGTGATCCACCCACCTCCGCCTCCCAAAGTGCTGGGATTACAAGCGTAAGCCACCACACCTGGCCTTGTCTGCTTTTCTCTCATCAAAATATAAGAAACAAGAAATCCATGAGGGAATTTGTCGATTTTGTTCACTGCTATATTCCCAGTGCCCAGAAGTGTGCCACATATGCCAACTGCCTAATAAACATTTATTGAAAGAATGAATAAAACAATGAATGGACATTAGGGAGGAGAACTAACAGGATTTAGAAGAGAGGCAGGACAGAGAAACGGTGCAGTAGTTAAGACGCATGAACTTCAGAATCACAGAGAGGTTCCAGTTTCAGCACCACCACTTGCTAGATGTGTGATTTGGGGGCACACAACAGCCTCACTGTGGCTCAGGCTTTTTATTAGTAAAATGAAGATAATAATAAAGAAGCTACCTCCTGGACATCGATGGAAGCACCTGGCACTGAGCCTGACATGCAATCAGGGCCAAACAAATGTTAAGCTCTTGGTGGCACTGGTTTAGTGACCAGCAGAAGGGGGGAGGAGTAATTTTAGAGAGCCCTGAGGTTTCCTGTGCAAGGACTGGAAGCTGGGGGAAGAAGCCATTACTCAGGAAAGAGCACGTATGGGAATGAAAAAGGACCAAGGCAGGGGTGGTGCTTCAGCTGCAGAGGTGGCCTAGGACAGAGATGCAATGCGTGGACTCCAGGGCCAGACTCTGCCTGTAAATTCCCACTCCTTCATTCACAAGTTACGTCGCCCTGCGCAAATTACTTGCAGCCCTCTATGCTTCAGTGCTCTCATCTTTAAAATGGGGATAACAATACCTACCTCTTAGGGTGACTGTGATGCCCAGTGATTTGGGTTACCTAAACCACCCAGAACAACGCGTGGCCTATAGCAAGCGCTGTGTAAATGTAACCATTATTATAATGACAACATGGTTAAGATCATGGTTTCTGGCCTCAGAGAGCCTGAACTGGATTCCTGGCTGCTGTTAGCTGGGTGACCTTGGCAAGTTACACCAAACTCTCTGTGCCTCCATTCTCTTCCAAAATTAAAACAGCCTTCACCTCAGTCTGAAACCCCACAAGCTTCAGCAGAGTAACTTCCAAAGGTTTTCAGAGCTCCACCCTTCCTCGCCCCCAACCAGAGATCTGCAGAGCAAATCCAACCGACAAGCACCAAGCACAGGAAATGCACTATCGACCCTATGATTCCGGACGAATTCCCAACCCCATCCAATAGCCCACGCTCTACTCAAGAGACAAGAGCTGCCATTCCCGCTCCCCTCCTCCCGCAGAAACTGTAGAACCCGCCGGTCGACGCAGGGAGCGCCCCCGAGAAGGGGCCGGGAAAGGAGAGTCACGGTTGCGACTTGCGGCCCAGGAGCCGGGGGAGACCCGGAGGTTGCGCCCGCGCCTCCTCACCAGTAGCAGCTGCTGTAAACACAGGCGTCCCGGGGGGGGCTGGCCGGCTCGTACTGGGCGGCAGCGGGGCCATTACCCTCCATGGCCGGCTGGCTCAGCCAGGGCCCCGGCCGCAGGAAGACCGACTGGACCTGACGTAGCAAAGGAAGGGGCTGGCATGTAGCGGCCCGCACGCGTTCCCAGGGCGGGGTGGGCGGAGCGCGGGGCGGCCGGGGCAGTTTCTGAATGGCGGGGCCAAGAGTGCGGTAGGGCGTGGTCTGGGCGGGGTTAGTAGCCTGAGTTCCCGGCGCGGGAATCCGGGGACGAAGTGGGCGGAGCTCGGGGCGAGCGGCGCAGGTTCCTGGGAGGGTGGAGCCCAAGAGAAGTGGGCGGGTCGGGGGGGGGGCGGTGAGTGGCGCGAGCTCCCAGTGGACGGAGAGCCGGACAAGGAGGGGATAGCGCGGTTCCGGGTAGGCGGAGCCCGGATGGTGGGTGGAGCCTGGGGTGGGCGGGGCTGGGGGCGCGTGTTCTGGTGGGCGGGGTGGGGGGGGGCCCCCGGTGAGGTCTGGGAGAAGTGGGCCCCGGTGAGGTCTGGGAGAAGTGGGGTCTCCGGCGGCGGCCTGGGGGAGGAGCTAGGCTTGGGCTTGAGTTGGGCCCTGAATGGCGCTTCGCTGAATCTCCCCGGAGAGGCTCTTCCAACCTGGGGTGAGCTTCTGCGCTGTGGAGGAGCCAGGTGAGACACTGAAATAACAGAGGTTTGGGTGTGAAAATCCACAATTCAGCCCTCAGCCTGGAGTCCGCGGGAGCCCAGAGAAGACGTAGGGAGTGGAGGTTAATTCCAAATATGACCTCATCGAGGACGCTTTCCGAAAGGGGTAGCACCCCAAATCTCACTCTATTGTAACTTCATTTTTTAAATTGGAAGACCTGTATCTATTGGCTCGAAAAGATATATTAATTCCCTGATATACTAAATTTTAAAAGAAGTTTAGAGTTCATATGCATTCCTTTTTGTGTTAATCATATATTTGTTCAATTACTGGCAGTCTGGAAGAAAAGACATCATATTGTTAAAATAATGTTTATCTCTGGTGAATGAATGGTATTAATATCAGGGACTTTAAGTTTCAAGGACTTTACACTTTAGTCTTCTGAATTGTTCCTATCTGCAATGAGCATAGATAGCTAAGGGGGGTACACTTCTCATTATAAAAACTGAGGTGTTTACATTGATTTTAGCTATCCACAGTCGGATTCTCCAATCTCACGAGTCTCAAAGCTGTTAAATCCTAAAGACTTTGAGCACAGTTCCTATCAGTTACCAATTTTATTGCCTCTCAGCTCCTAATACAAACTTTCACATAACCTCTATGCTAAATAACAACTCTGGTAAACTTTTCTCCTTTAAAGTGAGTGGGAAACCCTGCAAGCTAGAAGGGATTGGGGCCCTATCTTTAGCCTCTTCAAACAAAACAATTAGCCAAGAATTTTGTATCCAGCAAAACTAGGCATCATATGTGATGGAAAGATAGTCTTTTTCAGACAAATGCTGAGATAATTTGCCACTACCAAGCCACCACTACAAGAACTGCTAAAAGGAGCTCTAAATCTTGAAAAATGTCCTGGAAACACATCTAAACAGAACCTCTTTAAAGCATAAACCACAAAGGACCTATAAAACTAAAATACAATTTAAAAAGCAAAAACAAAAAAACCAAGCTACACAGGCAACAAATAGCACGATGAATGGAATGGTACCTCACAACTCAATACTAACATTGAATGTAAATGGCCTAACTGCTCCATTTAAGCTCAGCAGAACTGGTGTGTTGGTGAGAACATGCTTGAGTCTGCCCCAGCCCCAGACTCAGAACGTGGTCTCACCCTAACCTTGCAGCTTTAGACTGGCAATAACCTTTCTTCAACCTCTTGACGCAGAAACCAGGATCCTTTCTAACCCTACCCTTTATGCAGTAAGGTACTGTATAGAGTTTCCTTATATGTTGTAGTTATGCCTTTATCATAGTTAATAATTTTGGGGTGGGGGACAGAGTCTCCTCTGTCACCCAGGCTGGAGTGCTGTGGCATAATCATAGCTAACTGCAGCCTCAAGTCCGGGGCTCAAGTGATCCTCCTGCCTCAGCCTCCTGAGTACCTGGGACTGCAGGCACATGCTACCGTGCTCAGCTAACATAGTTAATAGTTCTTTACATTTAACTTCCCTTATTGACCTACTGTGTGGTTTCTTACCCTGATTGGGCACAGATTACTTTCTATAGGACTTTGAAGCCAGGCTGGGTAGGTTCTACAATTTGCCAGTTGGGTGACCTTGGACAAAGTTACTTCACTCCTCTGTGTCTCAGTTTCCTCATCTGTAAAATGAAGTTAATGATAATGCTACTACCTCATAGAGTCATTTTGAGGATTAGTTGAGTTTATGTATATAAAACCCTTAGAATAGTTGCTGGCATATAATAATAAATGTTAGCAACCATGATTTTTGATTTTAAAAATCTGATTTCATTATTTCCCACATACCCTATACATTTTTTGTGGGGGGGGGGATGGCATCTCTGTTGCCCAGGCTGGAGTGCAGTGGCATGATCTCAGCCAACTACAACCTCCACCCCCACTAACCCAGCTAATTTTTTGTGTTTCTTGTAGAGGTGGGGTTTCACCATGTTGGCCAGGCTGGTCTCAAATTCCTGACCTCAAGTGATCCGCCCGCCTCAGCTTCCCTGCTACACTCTTGTCACTGAGTGTCTTACTGTTCCTTTGATACACCAAGCCTTTGCACAAGATGTATGTACACTCTGTCTGATGTACTCTTTCACATGCCTTATTTGCAGCTTTTCCCAGAAAGAGTTTATTGTTGGCTTCCATCTTCCTGCAGCTTTTTTTTCCCCCTGTTCCGTCACAACTTTTTATTCATATATCTTTAAAAGCAGTAGCATGCTCAGCAACTCACTCTGTCTCTACCTCTGCCATGAGCTCTTCCAGGGCATGGGTCTCGCCCTGAGAGGTAGCATAGTATAAACAGTGCTGGAGTCAGAAACACACTCAAATCGTATCTTGGCTACTTACTATCCTGAGTGACCTTGGATAAGTAACACTAGGATTTTTGAGTGTCAGTTTCTTTTAAAATGAGAATAATAATAGTAGAGTGCTTATCTAATGGGTGCTGCAGTGAAAATTAAATAAACTAATCTATACAAAACACTTAGCATAGTACCTGGCACAATATAGGTACTGTCAGAAATACAGCCATTGAACATTAGTCAAAGTGATGAAAACAGATTTTATTCAGTAACTATTGACAGTAGGGGAAAGAGCTGAGCTCCATTCCAATTGTGCAGAGGTGATTTGGGCATTTCAAAAGGAGAATGAGGAAAGAGGGAGAAGAGGGATGGGACGGGGATGCTCAGTAGAGCCAGAGAAGTAAAAATTACAAAGGGTTCATCAGTATAAATACAATTAGGCCAGCTGTGTCTGCTAGCTGGCAGTTATCTAAGTTAGGATTCTATCCTCCCACAGAGACTGGGAGTCAGAGGCCCTATCCTTCCTGATGGTTACATTTCAAAGGAATGGCTCTCTAAGTCCTTGAGAAGGACTTCTGAGTTGCAAATAATACATATTTACAATTATACGCCCTTTTTAGTAAATGCTCTAAGAAAGGGACGTCAGGGGCCTATCCTCAGGTACTGGTGACAACAAATAGTAAATTTTCCTGGCAGCTTTGAGCTTTTTTAGGCAGGCATTTTACTGGGGGGTTTGGGGGAGAAGGCTGACATAGCCTTATACTGCTAGAAGCCATCCTCGAGTTTGGTCAGTTCTGTTAGTGCAGGGATTTGGAACGGAGTTGTGCAGTTCTCAGTTCCCTACGTCATAAACAACTACATAGGCCGGGTGTAGTGGCTCACCCCTGTAATCCCAGAACTTTGGGAGGCCAAGGCAGGAGAATAACTTGAGGTCAGAAGTTTGAGGCCAACCTAAGCAACACAGCAAGACCCTGTCTCTACAA
Organism: Ateles fusciceps; assembly: GCA_036589455.1. Lineage (NCBI taxonomy): Eukaryota > Metazoa > Chordata > Mammalia > Primates > Atelidae > Ateles > Ateles fusciceps. The sequence continues at coordinate 760,117 of JAZHEH010002139.1, forward strand.
AAAAAAAATTCAGAAATTAGCCAGGCATGGTGGTGCCTGTGGTCCTAGCTACCCAGGAGTCTGAAGTGAAAGAATTGCTTGAGCCCAGGAGTTTGAGGCTGCAGTGAACTATGATTGCACCACTGCACTGCAGCCTGGGCAACAGTGTGAGACCCTCATCCCTTAAAAAACAAATAAAATAATTTTAAAAAACAACTACATCATTTTGCAGTTAGGATTATTATCATCAGATAGCTCTGAGCAGGGTATAAGCATTGTAGCTGGCATGAATCCTTGTTGAATTGATGGTATTTTTATTAATTAAAATACAGGCGGCATTGCTGTAACAAAGAAACCCCAGAAGTATTAGTGACTTAAATGAGATACAAATGCAATTCTCATGCAACAGCCTGAGCGTATACATTCCAGAGCTGATATGGTGTCTCTACAATATCTGTTACCCAGGCTCCTGATGTTTTATTGGGGGCCATATCTAGAGTGATGCCCTGGTCTGCGTGGCTGAAGATGGCTTGCCACCCTACCTGCTGATTGCATTCTGACTGGTAAGACCAGGGAAAAGGAGTAGTGGGAGGTTCAAGGACAAAATCTGCAAGTTGTACACATCACTCTGCTCACATTCCACTGACCAGAAGATACTCACATGATCACTTCCAGGTGCAAAGGAGATCAGGAAACAGAGAGTTTATTCTGAGCAGCGCAGGTAACATTTGAGTGTCTCAAGGAAGAAGGGGAGAATGCATACTGAGAAATAGCCAGTGTGCCAGGCTGGAACAACAGGCAGGGGCCACAGAACCTGGCCTGTAAATGTTTCTTATCAGACTTAAAAGAGTCTGTTCTATCAGTCTTAAATTCTGTGTTGATGTCAGCTGGGCCTGAATTCCAAAAGAGAGGAGGGTATAATGAGGCTTGCCAGACTCCCCCCTTCCTATCATGGCCGGAACCAGTTATTCAGGTTAGCTTTGGAATCCCCTTAGCTGAGAGGAGTCCATTTGGATGGTTGGGGGGCTTAGAATTTTATTTTTCGTTTATATTTTGTTTATATTGCTTGGGATCATATGATATGATGTGAATCAGACAACCAAAAGAAAAGACAAATACCTAATGCCTATATTGCTTGCATTTTTTTAATCAAAGAAAAATGATCCTCAAGTTGTAAATAATAAGGAAAATAGTAAGAAGAAATTAAAGACCAAGACAGGCGCAGGGTTAGAAATCACTTTGTCTTAAATGTGCTAAAAATCTTCAGACCCAGGATGGGCTTGGTGGCTCATGCCTGTAATCCCAACACTTTGGGAGGCCAAGACGGGCAGATCACCTGAGCTATGGAGTTCGAGACCAGCCTGAGCAACATGCAGAAACCCCTTCTCTACTGAAAATACAAAATTAGCCAGGCGTGGTGGTGCACGCCTGTAATCCCAGCTACTCGGGAGGCTGAGGCAGGAGAATCACTTGAACCCAGGATGCAGAGGTTGCCGTGAGCTGAGATCGTGCCATTGCACTCCATCCTGGGCAACTAGAGCGAATCTCCATCTCAAAAAAAAAAAAAATCTTCAGACCCAGAGTTATATCCCAGAATACTGAAAGAGCGTTAGACTGTGAGCCCAAAGTCCCTCTTATGGATCTTTAAGAAAATATGTTATAGTAGATGACATAGATTAAATATGAATTTTTGCTGTCTTGAGTTTAAAAGAAAAAAACTGGAAAAGTACAGATTGGAAAAAAAAAGGAAAAAAATATGTATTCCAGCTGAGCATGGCGGCTCATCCCTGTAATCCCAGCACTTTGGGAGGCCGAGGCAGGTGGTCAGGAGTTTGAGACCAGCATGGCCAAGATAGTGAAACCCCGTCTCTACTAAAAATACAAAAATTAGCCGGGCACAGTGGCGGGCACCTGTAATCCCACTACTTGGGAGGCTGAGGCAGGAGAATCACTTGAACGCTGGAGGCAGAGGTTGTAGTAAGCCAAGATTTCACCACCGCACTCTAGCCTGAACGACAGGGCGTGCCTCCATCTTAAAAATATATATATATATATATGTATTCTAGAAACTATGCCCTGATGAGCCTGATGTTTATTCCCAGGATGGGTTGTGACTATGGGGGAAAGGAGGGAGCGTTCAGTGGCTTACACCTATAATCCCAATACTTTGGGAGGCCAAGGCAAGAAGGCCGCTTGAGTGCAGAAGCATGAGACCAGCTTCAGCAATACAGTGAGATCCCATCTCTACAAAAAATTTAAAAATAAAAATTAGCAGAGCATGATGGTGGCACGCCTGTAGTTCCAGCTACTTAAGAGGCTGAGCTGGAAGGATTACTTGATCCTGGGAACTCGAGGCTACAGTGAGCTATGATCTCACTACTGCACTCCAGCCTGGGCAACAGAGCGAGACCCTGACCCAAAAATAAATCACTAGGCTGGATGCGGTGGCTCACACCTGTAATCCCAAGCACTGAGGGAGGCTGAGGCAAGCGGATCACCTGAGGTCAGGAATTCCAGACCAACCTAGCCAACATGGTGAAACCCCATCTCTACTAAAAATACAAAAAATTAGCCAGGCGTGGTAGTGCGCTCCTGTAATCTCAGCTACTCGGGAGGCTGAGGCAAGAGAATTGCTTGAACCTGGGAGGCAGAGGTTGCAGTGAGCTAAGATCACATGATTGCACTCCAGTCTAGGCGACAAGAGCAAAACTCTGCCTCAAAAACAAAACAAAAAGGCTGGGCTCGGTGGCTCACTCCTGTAATCCCAGCACTTTGGGAGGCCAAGACAGGCGGATCACCTGAGGTCAGGAGTTCGAGACCACCCTGGCCAACATGGAGAAACCCTATCTCTACTAAAAAACAACAATAACAAAAAAAAGAATATATCTTCCCTTCTCTCTTCCTGTTCCCTTTCTCTCCCCATCTTCCAGCCCCCAAATCTGAAAAGGGTATTTGCCTCACGTGGCCTTGCACCATTAGTTTTGTGGGTGACTGTTCTAGAAAACACTGGTAAAATTCCTCTTGCAGACTGAAGTCTCACACCAGTCAGTGTTCCTTTCTTTTTTTTTTTTTTTTTCTTTTTTTGAGATGGAGTCTTGCTCTGTTGCTCAGGCTGGAGTGCAATGAGGCGATCTTGGCTCACTGCAACCTACATCTCCCGGGTTCAAGTGATTCTCCTGCCTCAGCCTCCTGAGTAGCTGGGATTACAGGTGCCTGCCACTATGTCTGGCTAATTTTATTTTATTTTTTTTTGGTCTGGCTAATTTTTTTTGTATCTTTATTACAGACGGGGTTTTGTCATGCTGGTCAGGCTGGTCTCGAACTCCTAACCTGCCTCGGCCTCCCAAAGTGCTAGGATTACAGGTGTGAGCCACCATGCCCGGCCACCAGTCACTGTTCTTGGTTACAAACAACAGAAAGCATTTCTGGCTAACTTAAGCAGAAAAAAAGTTTTCTGAGAGGTTAAGGAGGGGAGAAGTTGGGTGTGGCTTAGAGGAAAGGAAGCACAGCCCAGGTTACACTGAGATAACGCTCCAAACATCTAAGGAACAGTTGGGTAAGATGCCACCATTTGGCATGTGCCTGTAGTCCTAGCCACTCGGGAGGCTGAGGCAGGAGGATCTCTTGAGCCCAGGAGTTTGACGTTATAGTGAGTTATGATTGTACCACTGGACTCCAGTGTGGGCAAGAGAGGAACACTTTGTCGCTACAAAAAAAAAAAAAAAAGAAAACAGGAGGCCAGCCACGGTGGCTCACATCTGTAATCCCAGCACTTTGGGAGGCCAAGGTGGGTGGATCACCTGAGGTCGGGAGTTTGAGACCAGTCTGGCCAACATGGTGAAACTCCGTCTCTACTAAAAATACAAAAATTAGCTGGGTGTGGTGGTGGGCGCCTGTAATCCTAGCTACTCAGGAGGCTGAGGCAGGAGAATCGCTTGAACCCAGGAGGCGGAGGTTGTGGTGAGCCAAGAATGTGCCATTGCATTCCAGCCTGGGCAACAGAGTGAGACTCCGTCTCAATAAATAAATAAATAAATAAAATATAAAAGCCACCATTAATGCTATGCCTCCATATCTTTTGCTCTGCCACCATGAAGAATCTCTGTCCCAGCATCTTTGGGTCATTCCTCCAAGAGGCAATAAATGCCTCAAATAAGAGCAGCCCATTGGCTGGGCCAAGGTCGCATGCCTGAATCCTCATTGCCAGGTGTCCAGGAAAATGAGGTGTATATCCCTGTAGGATTTCCCCAGAAGGAGGCTGGGCCCTGCCTAAACCAAACCTACCCAAAGAGAAAAATTCCCAGATAGAAGGGGAATCTGGGATAGGGCTAAAAAATGGAATAGAACAGCTAAAATATGGCAAATGTCAATAATGCCTCCCCACTTCCATTCAATTAATGTTTCTTCGTCTTTTGTGGGAAATGAGTAAGATTAGGTATACAATTTCAGTAAGCTCATATTTGCAACATTCCTGAAAGAAATCCCAGTCCAAATTAATGTTTACTTTCTAATTTTGCTACCAAAGAACAGAAATGGACCCACCTATGACCTCATCCCAAATGAGATAATGTAATCATGATTAGCTCTGACCTCAGCCTCTTTCTGAAGCACATGAAGTAAGAACACTTGAGTCTTTTTGAAGCAGTCAGGGATTGCCGACAAGAACCTCCGTTTCTTTTCTTTTCCTTTCTTTTTTTTTTTCTTTTCTTTTTTGATATGGAGTCTTGCTCTGTCACCCAGGCTGAAATGCAATGGCACAATCTTGGCTCACTGCAACCTCTGCGTCCCAGGTTCAAGCGATTCTCCTGCCTCAGCCTCCAGAGCAGCTGGGATTACAGGCGCATGCCACCATGCCCAGCTAATTTTTGTATTTCTAGCAGAAATGGGTCTTTGCCATGTTGGCCAGGTTGGTCTTGAACTTGCCTATGATCCACCCGCCTCAGCCTCCCAAAGTGCTGGGATCACAAGTGTGAGCCACCACGCCCAACCTCTGCTGCCTTTTCGTTTCCTAAATCAAGTCACTCCTATCTAGAATAGTTAAGATTAGAAAATATAAAATTGATCACCAACAGAGGACCAATCCCAGACCAACTGTACTGTACGTATTTCCCAGGGGTGCTATATGTAACAAATTACCACAAACTTGGTAACCTTTAAAAACCAGGAATTTATTCTCTCACAGTTCAGGAATCCAGAAGTCTGAAATCAAAGCGTCAGCCAGGTTGATTCTTTCTGGAGATTTGAAGGAAGAATCTGTTCCATGCTTCTCTCCTGACTTCTTCTGGTTGCTGGCAAACCTTGGCATTTCTTGGCTTATGGACACATCACTACAGTCTCTGCCTGTCTTCACGTCACTGCCTTCCGTGTGTCTGTATGCACCAATCTCTCTATCCTTTCCCTTGTAAGAACACTAGTCACTGGATTTAGGGTTCACCACAAACCAGGATAATCTCATGCTGAGATTTTAATTATATCTGCAAAGACCTATTTCCAGATCAGATCACATTCACAAGCTGAGGTTTAGTACATGGATATATCCTTTATGGGGGCACAGTTCAACTCACTAATCCAACCAAAAGCTGAAGGCACTGTGGTAATTTTTGTTTGTTTGTTTTTTGCAGGCTAAAAAGTGCAGTGGCGCAGTCTCGGCTCACTGCAACCTCCATTTCCCAGGCTCAAGTGATTCTCCTGAATCAGTCCCCCAAGCAGCTGAGAGTACAGGTGTACAGCACCACGCCTCGCTAATTTTTGTATTTTGGGTAGAGATGGGGCTTCACCGTGTTGCCCAGGCTGGTCTTGAACCTCTGGGCTCAAAGGATCCTCCTGCCTTGCCCTCCCAAAATGTTGGGATTCAAGCTTTACCCACAACACCCAGCCCCAGTGTGGTAATTCCTTAATGTTTAATAGTATAAAGAGAGAATAAAGGAATAGAGAAAAGCTTTGGGCAGGCTGGCTGTTAGTATTCTGGAATTTCTATTTCTTTGCTTTGCTTAGTTTTGTTTTTTTAATTTCATTACAACTTTTTTTCTTTTTACAGAGTCTTGCTCCATCCCCTAGGCTGGAGTGCAGTGGGACCGTGATCGTCTCGGCTCACTGCAACATTTGCCTTCCGGGTTCAAGCAACTCTCCTGCCTTAGCCTCCCAAGTAGCTGGGATTACAGGTGTGCACCACCACACTTAGCTAATTTTTGTATTTTGTATATTTAACAGAGACAGGGTTTCACTATGTTGGCCAGGCTGATCTCAACTCCTGGTGTCAAGTGGTCCACCTGCCTCAGCCTTCCAAAGTGCTGTGATTACAGGCATGAGCTACTGTGCCCAGCCTGCCTTCATGTTTTACAACCCCAAGAATAATCAATATTCTGAATTCTAACAGCAGAAGTTATTGTTTTTGTTTGTTTTTGTTTTTGTTTTGAGAGGAAGTCTCGCTCTGTTACCCAGGTTGTAGTGCAGTGCCACGATCTCAGTTCACTGCAACCTCCACCTCCCAGGTTCAAGTGATTCTCCTGCCTCAGCCTCCCAAGTAGCTTGGATTAGAGGCACCCACCATCATGCCTGGCTAATTTTTGTATTTTTAGTAGAGACAGGGCTTCACCATGTTGGCCAGGATGGTCTCGATCTCTTGACCTTGTGATCTGCCTGCCTCAGCCTCCCAAAGTGCTGGGATTATAGGTGTGAGCCACCACGCCCGGCCAGCAAAAGTTAGTTTTGTCTATATTTCTACTTAATATAAAAGGAATTATACATTTAAAATATCAGGCTCCTTTTGCTTAATATTCTGTTTGTAAGATTTATTCATATTATTGCATTTTGTTGTTGACCTACTTTTTGATTTAGCCATTGCACTTCTAGAAATGTATTCTACAGATATGGTGTAGAAGTAACATTTGAACTGATTTATTCATAGCAGTTATGCGATAGCAAGAGAACAGAAACAAATGTTCAGCAAAAAGGTCTACTTAAAATACAGTGTGTCCTCAAAGTAGACTACTATGTTGCTGAACAAAGGAAGGAAGTTCTTTCTGTACTCACAGGGAAAGAGTGCTAAGACCCAGATAAAGAAGCACAGTACAGAACAGAATGTACAGTATGCTGCATTTGTGTAAACAAGGTGGAAATGAATACCCACGCAAACAAATGCTTGCACTTACTTGTATAGTATAGATCAGAGGTTAGAAAATTAGCCGGGGTGCAGAGGTTCACACCTGTAATCCCAGCACTTTGGGAGGCCAAGGTGGGCAGATTCCCTGAGCTCAGGTGTTGGAGACTAGGTTGGCCAATATGGTGAAACCCTGTCTCTACTAAAAATACAAAAAAAAAAAAAAAAAAAGGCGGGCTGTGGTGGTGGTCACCTGTAATTCCAGTTACTCAGGAGGCTGAGGCAGGAGAATCACTTGAACCTGGGAGGCAGAGGCTGCAGTGAGCCGAGCTTATGCCATTGCACTCCAGCCTGGGCAACAAGAGTGAAAATGCACCTTAAAAAGAAAAAAGAAAGAAAGAAAAAGAAAACTATGACCCCTTTGGGCCAAATAGAGCCTGCCACCTGTTTTTGTAAATAAAGTGTTATTGGAACGCAATCATGCCCATTTATGTCTAGATTGTATGTGGCCACTTTTTCACTACTATGGGATTGAGTAGTTGCTACAAACATCATACCATCCACAAAAGCTAGAATATTTACAATCTGGCCCTTTACAGAAAAAGTTTGCCACCCCCTAGAGTAATGGGTTAAATAGTGGCTTCAAAAAAGATACATTCAAGTCCTAATGCCTGGGTATCTGTGGATGTCACCTGATCTGGAAACAGGGTCTTTGCAGATATAACTAAGATCTCAAAATGAGATCATCCTGGATTTAGGGTGTGCTCTAAATAGTTCAATGACTGATGTCCTTATAAGAGAAAGGGGGGAGAGATTTGAGTACGAGCACAAAAAGACAGGAAAGAAGGACATGTGATGATGAAAGCTTACACTCTTGCAAGCCAAGGAACTCTGAAGGTTGTCAGCAGACACCAGCAGCTGGGGAGACAGGCATGGAATAGATTCTCACTCAGAGCCCCCAGAAAGAAGCAATGTGGCCAACACCTTGATTTTGGATGTCTGGCCTCCTGAACCATCAGAGAATAAATTTCTGAGTGTTTGTTTGTTTGTTTGTTTGTTTGTTTGTTTGTTTTTGAGACAGTCTCACTTTATCGCCCAGGCTGGAGGGCTGTGGTGCGATCTCAGCTCACTGCAACCTCTGCCGCCTGGGTTCAAGCAATTCTTCTGCCTCGGCCTCTCCAGTAGCTGGGACTACAGGTGACAGCCACCACACCTGGCTAATTTTTGTATTTTTTTTTTTTTAATAGAGATGGGGTTTCACCATCTTGGCCAGGCTGGTCTTGAACTCCTGACCTAGTGATCCACCTGCCTCAGCCTCCCAAAGTGCTGGGATTACAGGTGTGAGCCACCACGTCCAGCCAAATTTCTGTTTTTTTAAGCCACCAAATTTATGATAAGTTGTTGGTAGCAGCCTTAGGAAACGAACATACCTAGTATAGATGATCTCTGGAAGGATATCTAAAAAATGAATAACTTTGGTTGCCAACGGGAAGGGGACAAGATGGCTAGCAAATGGGTATATGAAGGAGACGTCTAATCCATGTGCTCCTTTGTAACTTTTAAAATTAAACTATATGACTATACTACATCTTGAAAAATAAATAAAATATAAGTTGTTAATAACTCCTAATTGGTATAGCCCAGGGAAGAGAGTCACCTCTGGTTGTAGCAGTTGTCTAAAATAATCACGGTAAAGTGTGTTGCCTTTTTAGTCTGCTCAGCTCTGACCAGCTAAAATAGCCTCCCCTCCTGCTGGTGTGGCTTCCTGTGGATGGCCTCACAAGGTCACTTTATGTCAACAGCACACCTAGAGAAAGTCCTTCTGCTGAAGGCAGACAGGATCTTCTGTAGGCTGTGATGCAAAATAGATCCCCCATCTGTGTCCGTTTCACTTCTGCTCGCTGTTACTAGTCCAGGCCATCATCTTCTCTCACCAGGACAGTGCACTAACCTCCTAGTTTTTCATTCTACATCCATTCTTGCTATTTCCAATCATTCTCACCAAAGAGCCCATCATGTGACTTCTTTCCTTTGCTATCATTTCATAGCTTCTCTTTGCAAATGGATCAAAACCAAACTCCCATCCTGGCATGGTGGCACATGCCAATAGTCCCAGCTACTCAGGAGGCTGAGGTGGGAGGATCAGTTGAACCCAGGAGTTCGAGGTTGTAGCAAGCCATGATTGCACCTGTGAATGACCACTGCACTGCAGCCTGGGCAACACAGGGAGACCCTGTCTCTAAAATAAACAAATAAATGTTTAAAAAAAAATTATCCTGGCTGGAGGATTACAGTGGCTAATGCCTGTAATCTCACCACTTTCGGAGGCCTAAGTGGGCAGATCACCTGAGCTCAGGAGTTTGAGACCAGCCTGGGCAACATGGCAAAACCCCGTCTCCACAAAAAATACAAATAATTAGCTGGGAGCAGATGTGTGCCCTTATAGTCCCAGCTACTCCCAGCTACTTGGAGGCTGAGGTGGAAGGATCACTTGAGCCTGGGAGGTGGAGGTTGCAGTGAGCCTGAATCCCACCACTGCACTCCAACCTGGGAGACAGAGTGAGACCCTTCTCAAAACAACAACAACAGCAACAACAACAAAAACTCTATTGTGCTCTTGAAGCACACCATCTGGCCCATGTATACCATTCTATTCTCAACAGCTACTTCTCTAGCAATCAACTCTCCTCACCACATTCCAGAACAGTGTGACACAAATCACTCTGTGGGTAACAATCACCAGGAGACTTCCTGAAAAAATCCAAGTTTCCAGGACTTACCTCAGACCCATGAAATCAGGTTCGTCAGAGGAGGCACCTGAAGCTGTGTGCAGTGTGTTTATTTTTAGTTTTTGAGGCTGGGTCTCACTATGTTCCTCCAAGTGGTCTGAAATTGCTGGGCTCAAGCGATCCTCCCGCCTCAGCCCCCAAGTGGCTGGTACTACAGGCCCGCACCACCACACCTGGCTTTGTGTCGTGCGTTTAGTAAACTCCCTGGAGAATTCTATCTTTGAAGTTCTGGAAGCATTTTCAACTATTTTGGACTTCCTACCTCAGGGCCTTTGCACTTGTTCTTCCCATTCCCTGGAAAACTCTGCCAGTTTTTTGAAGGGCTGATTCGTGGACAACATGGCAAGTATTTCATGTGTTATATTTTATGTGTCATCTAAAATCAGATCTCAGACTGACCTTTCTTTTTGTTATAAGTAAAATGCTTGTTCCTCAGTACCATAAGAAAAAATTAACATTCAGACAAAAAGTTATCTCAGCAAGGTAATTTTACTTTCTGCAGAAAGGGTACTCCTCGCCAGCAGTCTTGCCACGAGAGTATAATGAATAAAAGAAAGGCAGGCATATTTATTCCTTACGCATCGAGTTCTTACTGCTGTGTCCAATCTCTGTTGGTTGGAGCCAGATCTCACAATCTAAAACTGAACCTGATTGGCTAACAACTTAAAACTTTTCTAAATAGGTAAAGGCAATGGAGAACAAAGAAAAAGAGGAAGTTGCTTGTGAAAGGACTTAGAAAAGTAATAACATTTCCAAATGAAGAAGGGGCATAGGCCGTGAGCTGGGACATGCCTGTGAGCACGTCTAGCATAAGTATCTTGGTTAAAGTACAAGGGCATAGAATGTACTATGTGCCTGTAAGCATGTCTAGCACAAATATCTTGGTTAAAGTACAAGGATATAGAATGCACTTACTCCCTTATGTCTGACAGCTACATAGGATAGGGCTTAACAAAGAGTTATTAGAAAAAACAAGAAGGTTTGAAGAAAGTTAGTCTTTGAAAGAAACTATTATTTCTAACATTTATTATTATTATTCTTTAACACAAGGGAAACTTTGAAGAGGAACTCTTTACTTTCCACACTTTTTTATTTATTTTTGAGACAGAGTCTCACTCTGTCACAAAGGCTGGAGTGCAGTGGTGTGATCTCAGCTCACTGCAACCTCCACCTCATGGGTTCAAGTGATTCTTCTGCCTCAGCCTCCCAAGTAGCTGGGATTACAGGCGTGTGCCACCACATCCTGCTAATTTTTGTATTTTTAGTAGAGACAGGTTTTTGCCATATTGGCCAGTCTAGTCTCGAACTCCTGACCTCAAGCAATCTGCCTGCTTCAGCCTCCCAAAGTGCTGAGATTACAGGTGTGAGCCATGGCTGGCCTCAGACTGACTTTTCAAGTCCACTGTATGTTTCCCTCCTCGTCCTTCAACTGCTCCCTATCACATAACCCTGTTTCATTTTCTTTATACCACTTGGTACAATGAAGTTACCTTGTTTATTTATTTCCTTGTTTATCCACTGACTACCTCTTAGAATGTAAACTCCCTGGGGAATTCTATCTTTGAACTCTCAGCTAATTTTTTGTATTTTTCATGGAGACAGGGTTTTGTGTTGTTCATTGTTTTACTCCCTGCACCTCAGACTATGCTTAGAATAAGATGGGGGCTCAATTAAAATTTCCTGAATAAACAAATCAAATGAGATGTTATATACAGTATATAGTTTTTTGTGTGTTTTGTGTGTGTGTGTGTAGATGGAGTGTCCATCATCAGTCTGGAGTGCAATAATGCGATCTTGGCTTGCTGCAACCTCTGCCTTCTGGATTCAAGCAATCCTCCTGCCTCAGCCTCCCAAGTAGCTGGGGCTACAGGCAGTTACCACCACGCCCTGCTAATTTTTTTGTATTTTTAGTAGCAATGGGGTTTCACCATGTTGGCCAGGATAGTCTCAATCTCTTGACCTCATGATCCGCCTGCCTTGGCCACCCAAAGTGCTGGGATTACAGGCGTGAGCTGCAATGCCCGGCCGGATATAGTATTTTTAAACCAAGTAATAGTAAACTGTGCTACTTTATTTTTTTTTTAACTGTGCTGCTTTAAATATTGTTTCTTCCTTTTTCACTGATGTTGGTTAAACAATTATTTTAAAGTTTTTTTCTATTGTAAAAGTGATACATATTCATGCAAGAAAAATCAGAAAAATTGTTTGGGCATGGTGGCTCACACCTGTAATACCAGTGCTTTGGGAGGCCATGGTGGGAGGAATGCTTGAGGCCAGGAGTTTGAGACCAGCCTGGGTAACACAGTGAGACCCCATCTCTAAAATCAGATTAGCCAGGTGTGGTAGCACACACCTGTGGTCCCAGCTACTAGGGAGGTTGAGGTGGGAGGATTGCTTGAGCCCTGGGGGTCAAGGCTGCAGTGAACCGTGGCTGTGCCACTGCACTCCAGCCTGGGCGACAGAACAAGAATCTATCTCGCTTGACACAATGGCTCACATGTGAAATCCCAGCACTTTGGGAGGCCAAGGCGGGTGGATCACCTGAAGTCAGGAGTTCAAGACCAGCCTGGCCAACATTGTGAAACCCCATCTCTACTAAAATACAAAAATTAGCTGGGCATGGTGGTGCATGCCTGTAATCCCAGCTACTTGGCAGGCTGAGGCAAGAGAATTGCTTCAATCTGGGAGGCAGAGGTTGCAGTGAGCCAAGATTGCGCCACTGCACTTCAGCCTGGGCGACAGAGCGAGACTCTGTCTCATAAAAAAGAAGGACTGCCAATGAAATGTGAGGTTCAGATAAACAACGAATAACTTTTTATGTGTCCCCAAACATTGCATTCATCATTCAGCAGCCACACAGTTTATTTTAAAAATGGGCATAAGGCCTAGTGCACAGGGGCTCACGCCTGTAATTCCAGCACTTTGGGAGGCCAGTGCAGGTGGGAGACATGAGGTCGGGAGTTCGAGACCAACCTGACCAACATGGAGAAACCCTGTCTCTACTAAAAATACAAAATTAGCCAGGTATGGTGGTGTATGCCTGTAATTCCATCTACTCGGGAGGCAGGAGAATCACTTGAACTTGGGAGGTGGAGGTTGGGGTGAGCCAAGATTGCCATTGCACTCCAGCCTGGGCAATAAGAGTTAAACTCCATCTTTAAAAAAAGAAGTCAGAATAAGTCAAACCTCTGTTCAAAACCTTGTGATGTTTTTTCATCTCAGAGTTTTGAACAGGTGAATTTGGGGGGCTGTAATAAAAGCCCCCAAAAGTTTCAAACAAAGACCCACAGTCTTGCAGGATCTGCTCTCAGTGGCTCTGCTCTCATTGGCCTCGCTGCTCTCCCCTTCCTGCTTCCCGCTTCTCTCTTCTCCCAGAACCATCTAACCTTTAGGCCTTTGTCAGACTTCTCAGCCAGACCTTCCCCAGTCACCCTGTTTAAAATTGCACTCTTCCCTCCCCCCTTCCTTACTTTATATTTCTCTGTAATGCATGCCACTTTAAAACTTTTACATTTAGTTTATTATCTTTCTCCTTCCACTAGAGTTTAAGTTCCATGAGGGCATTTTTGTTCTTTTTATTCACTGCTGCATCCCCCAGTGCTTAGAATAATGCCTGGCACATAATAGAGGCTCAACATATATTTAACAGATATTAAATTAATGGGCTGGGCACAGTGGCTCACGCCTGTAATCCCAGCACTTTGGGAGGCTGAGGCAGGTGGATCACTTGAAGTCAGGAGTTCGAGGCCAGCCTGGCCAACGTGGTGAAACCCCATCTCTACTAAAAATTAAAAAAAAAAAAAATTAGCCAGGCATAGTGGTGTGCACCTATAATTCCAGTTACTCAGAGGCTAAGGCAGGAGAATTGCTTGAACCCAGGAGGGGGAGGTTGCAGTGAGCCAAGATCGCATCACTGCACTCCAGCCTGGGCAACAGAGCAAGACCATCTCTCAAAAACAATTTTTTAATTAAATTAATGAACTGTAGTTGTCCAAATTAATAAATTGCTTTTGTTTGTTTCACTAGGATCCCTTGCACATTCTGATCATTCAGCTTGTTACTGAGCTGAAGTCAGGAGCTGGTCTCGAACTCCTGACTTCAGTTGATCCACCGGCCTTGGCCTCCCAAAGTTCTAGGTTTATAGGCATGAGGCATCCTGCCTACGGTTTCAAAGTAGTCAAGTAATTGCCATCTTAGAGAAGCTATTTTCTGTATTCTGTGATAACAGCAAACATTTATTGAGCACTTATTATGTGCAAGCAGGGCTCCAAGGTATAATAATAATACTTTAGGGCCTTAGGTATTATAATCGGAGTTACTTTCCAGTTAAGGAAATTAGGACCCGGATAGGTGAATAATTTGTTTAAGATCTTCCACGTGAGATGATCAATGGCAAAGATGGGTACAGAACCCGCGTCCTAACTAAACGATCACATTCCACTGGCTCGATTTTAGCTCCTTGCGTTTTCTTTCTTTTTGGTAGTTAACTTGTTTTCGTTAAGCCCTCAATTCAAAAAAAGAAAGAAAGAGACATCTCTTAAGGCTCAAAGTCAAAACCTGTCAAAGGTCAAGCGCTTTATTTTCCTCCAGTCTAGGACTGGCCATTTTGCATTTGAATTCAGGACGGCGGGAAGCAGCAAGCAGGTGTCAACAGAAGCGGGGAGGAGACGCCAGGCCCCGCCAGCCAATCAGAGCGCGCGGAGGCTTCCCTTCCCCCCTCCGCCTTCCCCGCGCCAAAATTCCAAACTGTACACGCACCGCTCCCGCCGTCTCCCTCCGCCGAGCTCAGTGAGCTGGAACTATGTGAAGAAAAAGAAGTCACCGTTGTCCCCCAGCTCTCCGCTCAGGTCTTAGATACTGTCGGCCCGTGTTCCTCTCCACGTCGGCCCGGCCTCCTTCGCTCTGCAAATGGGAGGAGAGTTTCGAGCCCGCTGTTCTGTGGTGGCGGCGTGGGCGGGACAGACGGCGGAGGGATTCCAGGCGCGCGCTCTGCGGCCGCTGGCGCGGGGCTTGTGGCGCCAGAATTCGGAGCGCGGAAGAGACCTAGCCGCGGCTGCTCGGCGCTGGAGCCCTCTTCGGCCGCGCACACCAAGGCTGTCAGGGAGAGAAGATGGTGGTTCTCCGCAGCAGCTTGGAGCTGCACAACCACTCCGCCGCCTCGGCCACGGACTCCTTGGACCTGTCCAATGAGTTCCTCAGCCTGGAGCAGATCGGCCGGAGGCGGCTCCGCTCGGCCGGTACGGCGCAGAAGAAGCCCGCGGTGACCGCAGCCAAGGCGGCTGTGAGTACCGGCCTGAGGCGGGCTCCCTGGGCGTTGCCCGGGGGGACTGCACGCAGCCCAGCGACCGGAGGGGATTGAGGATGGGCGGCGCCGGTCGGGGTGACAGTTGTCGGGGGAGGAGTGTGGTCGTGGACGAGTAAAATGGAAGCTCATGGGATCGGAGCCCGACGGGGTGCGGGTCGGGTCGCAGAGCTGAGGCTCGCCGGGAGAGGACTAAGCATTTGGTCACCACCTACTTTTACGCAAGAGGAAATCGAAGCCGGCCAGAGTAGAGTGCGGTCTGGGGCCAAGCCGCGGCTGTTCGGCCGCCCCCCACGACCCCCCTCCCTGACCGATCGATCGCTCTCCTGCCCTAGGTTCGCATCTACCTGGAGGCAGCACGCATCCCCTGACTGCTTTCGGTCTGCGCCATAAACATTTGGGGGGGGGGGGGGGCCTCAGGGACGGACAGATTGTAATTAATTCAGGTTCTCTGACCTCCATTTGCGATCCAGAGAGGTTCCATAATAAGAGCGCAATGAATAATACCAGGTTGCATAATGTGGAGGGACCAGGACCCACATTTCCTGAAACCCCCCTTCGAGGCCTCATCACAACCCTTTGAGAATGCATAGTTGTGAGATCTGTTTGACAGATGAGGAAACGGACTCAAAAAGGTAACCAGTAAGGAAAGGGTAGATCTAAAATTGGAACTCAGATGGCTAGCCTCCCCAAATCGTCCCCTTTCTATTCCGTCATGCTGCAGTTACAAACAGTGTCTATAGGGGAAGTTTGGAAGGGAGAAGGGTCCTCGTGAAAGAAGTGCTGCTTCTAGGTCTGAAGTACAGTTAGGGGTTTTGCAGGGCAGTTAGAGCTGAGCAGTTACTCCCCCTCTCACCCACCTCCCCACCCCAGCTGCTGAAAGAGGCCTAGGTGGAGGGATTTCAGCATTCGGAGAAGGTTGAAGAAGTGGAGGAAGCATCGCTAGTGAAGTTAAGGCAGCAGGTAATATAGTTGGATTGAAGGTGTTGGAGTGAGTGAGGGTAGGCATGGAGTAGGAGAAACAGAGTCCGAGAGAAGGTTAACTTTAGAGTGGGAATGAGAGGCTCGGGGAACTGTGTGGTGAAAGTGACAATGTCATCCTCTTCTGTTTGGCAGACGATTTCAGGGTCTTGTTTTAAGTCTTCTATTAAAATCTTGTATTTAGATTAGGCATCCCATTCTGGTTGCTTCTCTACTGAGGGGAATGGGTTAAAAACTATAGTCCTTCAATCTCTGAAACTGTGATTCTGAATTGAAAAGGCAAGTAATTTCCTGACTCTCAGGATTGGTTTCTCAATCATGTGCCAGGAATTGGCAGAGATCTGAAGAGACCAAACACTTCTGCACTGAAATTGGTCACTTGATTCACTAACCTGTGTTCAGAAAAGCTGTTTCGGTAGTGACTGATTATTTATGTCCGGGATAACACTAGATCCCATGAATATAATGATACTTAATGATATATTGAATACTGGCTAAATACATAGGCTCTTGTTTTTTTTTTTTCTTCAAGATAGAGTCTTGCTCTCTCTCACCCAGGCTGGAGTGCATTGGCACGATCTCGGCTCACTGCAACCGCCACCTTCCGGGTTCAAGCAGTTCTTCTGCCTCAGCCTCCCAAAGTGCTGGGATTTCAGATGTGAGCCACCCCGCCTAGCCAAATACATAGGCTCTTAAGAAAATTGTTAATTTCGAATTTCACTTTCAGCTTCTCAGGTTTACCAGTAATCAGCAGGTTTCTATACTTGTTAAATGGGGTGATACCCACCTGGTGTGAGGATTAAATGTGATCATACATGTAAGGAGATTAATTGAACAGTTAGCATATAGTTAGGACTCAGTCATTGTCAGCTATGGAGACCATCATCAATTTTAGTTAACAGCCACTGTTTTTTTTCTTTCAGTTCCTCAGGGGAAAAAAACCTTAGGTTGTTCTTGACTCCTCTCACATCCAGTGTATTAGCAAATTCTGTTGGCTCTATTTTCAAAATACATTCCAAGTCTGACTACTTCATGTGTCCTCCGGTGTTGTCATGCTGCTTCAAGCCATAATCTCTTTCTGGATTATTTATTATTTATTTATTTATTATTATTAGTTTGAGACAGTCTTGCTCTGTCACCTAGGCTGGAGTGCAGTGGTGTGATCTCAGCTTGCTGCAATGTCCGCCTTCTGGGTTCAAGCGATTCTCCTGCCTCAGCCTCCTGAGTAGCTGGGCTTACAGGCGTGCACAACCATGCCTGGCTGATTTTTGTATTTTTTGTAGAGACAGTGTTTCACCGTATTGGCCAGGCTGGTCTCAAACTCCCAGTCTCAGGTGATCAGCCCACCTTGGCCTCTCAAAGTGCTGGGATTACAGGCGTAAGCCACTGAGCCTGGCTATCTTTCCTGGATTATTAAAACAGATTCTTGATTGGCCTCCTTCCTGTTTTCCACTATTTTATTATATATATATATATGTGTATATGTATATATACGTATATGTATATATGTATATGTATATATACGTATATGTATATATGTATATGTATATATACGTATATGTATATATGTATATGTGTATATACGTATATGTATATATGTATATGTGTATATACGTATATGTATATGTGTATATGTGTATATATATATATGTATATGATGCTCCGCCCCTCCCTCAACACTCAGTTCTATTTATTTATTTATTTTTGAGACAGTGTCTTGCTCTGTCACCCAGGTTGGAGTATAGTGGCACCATGACAGCTCACTGTAGCCTCAACCTCCCAGGATCAAGTGATCCTCCCACCTCAGCCTCCTAAGTAGCTGGGACTAGAGGTACACACCACCACACCCAGCTTATGTTGTTTTTTCTTTTAGATGGAGTCTCCCTCTCACCCAGGCTGGAGTGCAGTGGCTCGATCTTGGCTCACTGCAACCTCCGCCTCCCGGGTTCAAGAGATTCTCCTGCCTCAGCCTCTCCAGTAGCTGGGACTACAGGCACATGCCACCGTGCCCAGCTAATTTTTGTAATTTTAGTAGAGATAGGGTTTCATCATATTGGTCACGCTGTCTTGAACTCTTGACTTCAGGTTATCCACCCGCCTCGGCCTCCCAAAGTGCTGGTATTACAGGCATAAGCCACCACGCCTGGCCTCATTTTTAACTTTTCGGTAGAGATGGAGTCTCACTGTGTTGATCAGGCTGGTTTCAAACTCCTGGACTCAAGCAATCCTTCAGTTTCAGCCTCCCAAAGTGCTGGGATTAGAGGTGTGAACCACCACACCCACCAATAGTCAGTTCTTAATGCAGTGAATCTTTTAAAAAGTCAAAACAGTTGATCACTCAAAACCCTCTTGAACTCCCTATCTAAGTAAAAGTCTATAAATTTGGGAGCAACCCTAAGCATTCCTGCCTCCTTTATCTCTGTAATGACATATTCTCCCAGCCCTTTATAAAACCCACTCTATTCCAGCCACATTAGCATAGCTACTCCTTTAATACCAGGGCCTTTCCATCTGCTATACCTCTGCTGGGAATACTCATCTGGATATCTACATGACCCAGTCTTTTATTTATTTTTTTATATCTTACATTATTTTAAACTAAAAAAAAAACCTCGGGAGCTATAGTACTTTAGTGTGGTCCAGAAATTGTACAAATAACTCAGTCCTTATAACCTTATGTGGTAGGTAAAATTATCTTTTTTTAAATATATATGAGAAAGCCGAGGCACTTAAATAACTTGCCAAATTCACCTTATAGTAAGCTGTGACTATGATTCAAATTTAGAAGTCTTCTTCAAGTCTTTGCTAAAATTTCACCTTTGCAATGATGCTTACTATAAGCCCCATATTTGAAATTACATACCACTTACCTGACATGCCCCTTTATTCTGTTTTGCATTTTCCTAGCACTTGTACCTTCCGACATTTTTTTTTTTTGAGACAAAGTCCCACTTTGTCTCCCAGGCTGGGTTGCAGTGGCACAATCTCAGCTTACTGTAACCTCTGCCTCCCAGATTTAAGCGATTCTCCTGCCTTAGCTTCCTAAGTAGCTAGGATTACAGGCGGCCACCACACGCCCGGTTAATTTTTGTATTTTTAGTAGAGACGGAGTTTCACCATGTTGGCCAGGCGGGTCTTGAACTCGACCTCAGGTGATCCGCCCGCCTCAGCCTCCCAAAGTGCTGGGATTACAGGTGTGAGCCACCACGCCCGGCACCAACATATTCTATCATTTTCTGTTTTTAAGTATTTTTCTCTGTCCCTGAATCAGAATGTAACTGCACAGGGATTTGGGTTTTGACTTTTTGTTTGGCAGTGTTATCCCAGCACCTAGAACAGAACCTAGCAGGTAGTACGTGTGTATTAAGTATTTGTTGTTGATTGTCCTTACTCTAAAGAGACATAAGTCTAGCAGAGGAGACCTAATGGCAATATACAGAGACTATTTGCCATAGATCCCATACTGTGGTATATGTGGTTGAGCAATTAGAATGCACTCTGCTGGATGTCAGGGTAGAACCCCCACCAGGATTCCCAGCAGGCATTGTACCTGAGACAAAGTACTCCTCCCTTCTATACATCAAGCTGTCTGTATAGACCAAATTATAATCACAGTGTTATTTAGTGAGCGTGCAATTGGATTCAAATAAATAGGTGGCCTTTAGGGGTAATATATTCATACTGACGAGCCCATCGGTACCAAAAATGAAACATGCCTCTGTGGTTGGAATATGTTTTGATTTGGGGGCTTTACATTCAATATATTTATATTTTTTTTTGAGATGGAGTTTCGCTCTTGTTGCCCAGGCCGGAGTGCAATGGCGCAACCTCCCTCTCGCAGGTTCAAGCGATTCTCTTGCCTCAGCCTCCTGAGTAGCTGGGATTACGGCAACCACCACCACACCTGGCAAATTTTGTATTTTCAGTAGAGACGGGGTTTCTCCATGTTGGTCACGCTGGTCTCGAACTCCTGACCTCAAGTGATGCACCCACCTTGGCCTCTCAGAGTCCTGGGATTATAGGCGTGAGCCACCGCGCCAGGCCTACATTCAATACGTTTAATTGGATTACACCTTGCTGTTCATATCAGTCATGAATTTTAGAGACTTTACTCCCTGATCACCCTGGTTATATTTGGATATTTTCTAGCCTCCCCAGCCACATATTTATTGACAAAGCATTTCTTAGGGTAGGTTACTTTTATGGGTGGTTACATTTATTCATATTAATTCATTGACTTGAATTTTTTGTAGTCTAATTTCAGGCTGACCTTTTTTTTCCTTCTCCTTCCATTATCTCTGATCAGGCTGACCTTATCTTCAAGTTCTGAAGTTACCTATAGTCATCTATTTATTAACTACATTATATTTTTACATTTGGAATATGCTCTCATTCAGCTGGGCTTATGGATTTGTGTTTTTGTTTTTTCCTGACTTGTATACGTTCCCTGAATAATATGGTGGTGGTGTTCTAAGTTTGTTTTTTTAAAACTTTTATTTTATCCTACCAACTTTATGACTTTGGATACCTTTTCTGTAGTTTCTTTTTCTTCCAGAATCAGAGTAGCCATTGTCTGTTCCTGTACTTTCACAGGTCTGAGGTTGTTTGGTGTCTGTAAAATAGGGTTGTTTCTCATGCTGAAGAGTTACTTAAGGATGGAGAGTAGGGTGTTGTTGTTTTTTTATTTGATCATCGTATATTACTTTTGGTTCTTTTTGTTTTATTTTTTTTCTTTTGAGACAAAGTTTTGCTCTTGTTGCCCAGGCTGGAATGCAATGGCGTGATTTCGGCTTACTGCAGCCTCTGCCTCATGGGTTCAAGCGATTGTCCTGCCTCAGCCTCCCGAGTAACTGTAAACATCTCTCGATAACAGGCGCCCACCACCACACCCAACTAATTTTGTATTTTTAGTAGAGATGGGGTTTCACCATGTTGGCCAGGCTGGTCTCAAACTCCTGACCTCAGGTAATCCACCCACCTCAGCCTCCCAAAGTGCTGGGATTACATGCCTAAGCCACTGCGCCCAGCCTACTTTTGGGTTGTTTACCTGCATTTTTATTCTTCCATATGTGAGGTAAAGTCAAACATGCTGCAGTATGTGGAAGATACTGTTTAAAAAATTGTATGTTGATTTAAAAGCCTGGAAAGATACTCAGAACTCAACACCAATATGTATAACATACAGTAGATTTTTTAAAATTTAAAGCATAACAATACAGAAAAATGAAAAATATACAGCTTAATGAAGTATCATCAAGCATAGACAGAGAGTTTTTGGGTGTGACAGTGAATGGTGCTCCCTGGAGTTGGGTGACATGGCAGCTCTGTATTTAGTCATAAGCAAGAAAGGGCCCTTGATTTTAGGTTTAGAAGTTACAACTTTATTTGGGAAACAGTGAAGGGCTAGAACAGGGATCTGATGAGACAGTTTTTAGGATGGATTATAGTTAACAAATCTAGAGCTTAGAAGACCAGTTTAAAAAGATTATAACAGTATGCTGGTTATGGTGGCTCAGGCCTGTAATCCTAGCACTTCGGAAAGCCGAGGCAGGTGGATCACTTGAGGTCCGGAGTTCGGGACCGGCCTGGCCAACAAGGTGAAACCCTGTCTCTACTAAAAATACAAAAATTAGTGGGATGTGGTGGTGTGCGCCTATAATCCAAGCTACTCGGGATGCCGAGGCAGGAGAGTTGCTTGAACCCAGGAGGTGGAGGTTGCAGTGAACCAAAATCATGCCATTACACTCCAGCTTAGGCAACAGAGCGAGACTCTGTCTCCAAAAAAAAAAAAAAAAAAGATTATAATGGTAATAACTACCACTTACATAGCTGTTGCTATGTGCAAGGCAGAGTACGTGATAGATACGTTTCTTTTATTTATAAACTATTATCCTCATTACCAGATTCTTAGTACCTAGTATCCATATACTAAGTATTCTAGATTAGTAGATCCTTAGTATATGGATAGCCTTAGTATATGGATATTAAGACACAGAGATCTTATGTAACTTGCACAAGATTACACAGTTCTAAGTGATGTGCCAAGAATCAAACCTAGGCACTCTGTGTCCAGAGTTTGAGTTCTTAACTAATGCATTGTTATCACATATACCAAAACAGAGAAAACTAGAGTTTAAGTTAAGGCGGTAGTAGTAGGAATGGAGAAAAATGCCAAATAATACAGCACAGGATCTGAGAGTTGTTTGAACACAGGGAGGGAAGACAGTGCTGTTTCCAGCTAAAGAAGTGAGTAGTAGACCATTGGGAGTATTATGGCAGAATTGCTAAGAGGTTAGGACTACTTATTCTTGAGGATGAATAGAAAACAGCAAATCACAAAAAGAATTAAGGAGGTCTGAAGCAATGCCTATATTTTAAAGGTGAGAAGTTGAATCATGGAACCAAGAGTATTAGGTAAACCAAGAAATCAAAGCATTTTAAGAAAGTGATGGCCAGTCACAGTGGCTCACACTTCTAATCCCAGCACTTTGGGAGGCCAAAGTAGGAGGACTTGAAGCCAGAATTTCGAGATCAGCCTGAGCAACATAGCGAGGAACCCCCACCCTAATCTCTAAAATAAAAATAGGCTGGGTTTGGTGGCTTACATCTGTAATCCCAGCACTTCAGGAGGCTGAGGCAGGTAGATAACTTGAGCCCAGGAGTTCAAGACCAGCCTGGCCAATGTGGCAAAACCCTGTCTCTACGAAAAATACAAAAATTAGCTGGGCTTGGTGGCACCTGCCTCTATAGTCCCAGCTACTGAGGAGGCTGAGGCAGAGAATCGCTTGAACCCAGGAGGCAGAGGGTGCAGTGAGCCGAGGTCACAACAGTGCACCCAGCCTGGGTGACAGAGCAAGACTCCATCTCAAAAAAAAAAAAAAAAAAAAAAAAAAAAATGCATTAGCCAGGCATGGTGGCACATGCCTGCAGTTCCAGCTACTGCTGGGGAGGCTGAGGCAGGAGGATCTCTTGAGCTCAGGAAGTTAAGGTTGCAGTAAGCCATGATTGTGCCACTGCACTCCAGCCTGAGTGACGGAGCAAGATCCTATCTCTGAAAATAAATAAAAAAGGTAGTGATCAATTCTGTAGAAGTCAGTGAAGTAGAGAAAAGGCTATTGGATTTAGCTATTGGGAGATAGTTGTGAATATACTACAAGAGCTGTAGAGGTAGAAACTAAATTGGAGTTTACAGAGTAGATCGATGGTGAGGTGATTTAAACTCATGTTTAAAGACAAAGCTAGAAGGATAGCACAACTATAGTGGTATAACATGCATACCATTGTCTATTGGAATATACTGCTATTTAAGTTTTCAAGGAGCCCAAAATTTGTATTGAGTGCATCCTATTTAAACCTTATTTGTTGAATTGGTATTTGAATTGACTCAAACAACTGGCCCCCCCATCCCCAAACTAACTTTCTAAAAAATGTAAAGCTTTTTTTATTTTTTATTTTTTGTTTGTTTGTTTGAGATGGGAGTTTTGCTCTTGTTGCCAGGGCTGGAGTGCAATGGCACGATCTCGGCTTACTGCAATGTCTGCCTCACGGGTTCAAGGGTTCAAGCGATTCTCCTGCCTCAGCCTCCTGAGTAGCTGGATAACAGGCATGCGCCACGACACCCGGCTAATTTTTGTAATTTTTTTAGTAGAGATGGGGTTTCACTATGTTGGTCAGGCTGATCTCAACCTCCTGACCTTGTGATCCGCCTGCCTCGGCCTCCCAAAGTCGGCCTCCCAAAGTCTGGGATTACAGGCTAAACCACCACACCCGGCTGAATTTAAAGCTTTAATAAGCTTGGTCTTCTGTGAAAAATAACTTAGGATATTTTTATTATGCAACTGTGTCTACTTTAGGAAAAGTTTTTTGTTATTGTTGCTTTTTCTCTATGCTAAGTTACTGATTCTGCCAGGTCGTGAGAGACTTAAAATTTAACAAAATACATATGTTTCCTCTCTTAAAACTTCACTTTTAAAAACTATCAATACTCTCAATATTAAAGTAGATTTTAGCCAAAGAATAAATGGGAATACTACATCTCCAGGTTAAAGTTTCAGATTAAATTTGTTTTCTCTTTGTTTTTTACTTTTTTGGAAATTTTTTCTGGTAATACATGTGAAAATGTGAAAAATAGAAAGTGAAAGTCCCCATCTCTGTCATCCAGTGTTAATTACTGTTAATAGTGTTTAACTTACCTCTTGGGAATTAGATGATTTCAATTTAATACCTGTGCTAG
Source organism: Ateles fusciceps (assembly GCA_036589455.1). NCBI lineage: Eukaryota > Metazoa > Chordata > Mammalia > Primates > Atelidae > Ateles > Ateles fusciceps. Next base: position 784,500 of record JAZHEH010002139.1, read on the forward strand.
TTTTTCTTAGGAAGTAAGATATACACAAGGTAATTCATCTAGAGGTATTTATAACATCAGAAAAAATTGCAGCAAACCTGTATATAATGCATTCAGCAATTTGTTAAATAGATTCATGTAACAGCAGTAAAGCCAGCCTGGGATGGGATCAGGGACTCAAATGTTTGACATTTTTTTCCTAAAACACTACCTGTTTTTCTAAACTGATCAGTTTTCAGAGTAGTAGGACATAAAATTATAGGGTTGTTAGGAACCTTTGACTTTGGCATCTATCGTTGGTTGGTTGGTCGCTCGGTCACTCGGTTGCTCGGTCAGTTGGTCGGTCAGTTGGTTTGTGATGGAGTCTCAATCTGTCACCCAGGCTGGAGTGCAGTGGCACAGTCTTGGCTCACTGCAACCTACACCTCACAGGTTTAAGCGATTCTCCTGCCTCAGCCTCCCCAGTAGCTGGGATTACAGGCGTGTGCCACCATGCCCAGCTCATTTTTGTATTTCATTAGAGGCAGAGTTTCACCATGTTGGCCATGGCCAGACTGGTCTCAAACTCCTGACCTCAAGTGATCCGCCCACCTTGAACTCCCAAAGTGCTGGGATTACAGGCATGAGCCACCATGCCTGGCCCTTTGTTTTTTGTTTGTTTGCTTGTTTTCTTTTGTTTGTATTTTAGGTACCTTTGACTTCTAATGTGAAAACACGCCGTATGATTTCAGAGCAGTGTATGAACTTTGAAATACTTTTTGACAGAATTTCTAGCTCATAAAGCAGCCCATTAACTTAGCCTCTAGTCTATTTATTTTACTAAAATGAAGTTACATAAAGCTGTATGGTTTTTACAGCAGATTAACATACCTAAACAGTTTTGTTTTATTTTGTTTTGAGGCAGGGTCTCACTCTGTTGCCCAGCCTGTAGTGCAGTGGCTTGATAACAGGTCACTGCAACATCCACCTCCCAGGCTCAAATTATCCTCCCACCTCAGCCTCCCAAGTAGCTGGGACCACAGGTGTGCTCCACCGTGCCTGGCTAATTTTTTTTGCAATTTTAGTAGAGACGGGGTGATGGGGTTTTGCCATGTTGCCCATGTTGGTCTTGAACTTGGTCTCAAACTTAAATTCAAAGCGATCTGCCCACCTAGGTCTCCCAGAGTGCTGGGATTAAGGCATGAGCCACCATGCCCGGCCTCTAAACAGTTTTTTAATTCAGCTATTGCATTATCTGGGTTAAACTGGGCAAAATATATAGTAATAACTCTTTTTCATTGTCCAAGCCAAAATTATAATTCTGATTGTTTAGTTATTTTGAGGTTGCTGCTGGTGGTTAGGTGACAGTATTTTGGTGTGTTTATATCTTTCTTAGGTCTTTCTAATTTCTATAGCCTTAAAATAAACGAGTACTAGTCTATAATAAACTATTACAACTTTTTGTAGGTGATGGAAAACTTCACTGTCTAGACTACTTTTTACACAGTGGTTATGAACTACTTGTTATGAACTTCAGTAAATCTTATATTAGCTGCTTCATAGACATTGCTGATACTTCTTTATCATGAAATGGTTATTCTAGATACTAACTTGTGGTTTCTTGGGGGAGATGCCAAACGATTCTACACAAAAAGCAGTTGTTATTAACTTGTAATCAGAGAAAACTCTTTGAAAGAATTTAAATTGGGAGTTTTGTAAAGAAAAACTTAGAAACTTAGATGGCTTTCTTAATTTTTCTTAAAGGATGGGTCATCAGTTAAGGAAGTTGAAACCTATCACCGGACACGTGCTTTAAGATCTTTGAGAAAAGATGCACAGAATTCTTCAGATTCTAGTTTTGAGAAGAATGTGGAAATAACGGAGAAACTTGCTAACGGCAGGCATTTTACAAGGTAATACAAGATGGTTGAACACTAATTGAAAATAGTTTTAAAGTAGTAATTTATCATTTGCATTTAATTTTTGAAGTGTATTTTTGACTGGTTATCAAGATTCCAGGGCTATAAGATATAATTTATTTGAAAAGAAATGATCACAAGTGATATTACTGAATTAAAAATTAATATGTACAATTCAAGTTTTTATTCAAAGATGATATCTGTGATATGTTAAGTACAGCTGACAAGGTTGGCTGATGTAGGATCAGTTCTCAGGTATTTGAGAATCTCAAGAGACTTTTTGTGACTATAACTTGCTGTGATGTGCGGCTCTGACTTATAGTCTATACAGAGCCTTCATTCATAATTGTAGTTCTGTTTCTGATTGCTTGCTATAAGATTTTCCATCAAATCTGAGTCATTTAGTCTATGAATTTCTATGTGTTGGTGTATTTCTAAAGCAGTCTGTACAAAGGAAGCAGAACATACGGTTTTTTGGTTTTGTTTTTTAGTGTAATAGAGGTGGCATGAACCCATTTTAAACTCAAGGAATCAATTTAATGGATTAAGTAGTTTGGCTAAATTCATGGAACTGAAATATCTTTAGTTCAGGGTGAAAAGCTCCAATTAGAATAAAACTTGTTTGATGAAATAATTGTTTTGGCCGGGCACCGTGTCTCAGGCCTGAGCACTCTGGGAGGCCAAGGCAGAAGGATCACTTCAATCCAGGAATTCGAGACCAGCCTGGGCAACATAATAAGACCCTGTCTCTACAAAAAATAAAAAAATTATCTGGGCATGGTGGTACACACCTGTAGTCCCAGCTACTATGGAGGCTGAGGCAGGAGGATTACTTGAGCTGGGGAGGTCCAGGCTGCAGTGAGCTGTAAACATCCCACTGAGAGTGAGACCCTGTTTCAAAAAAAGAGAGAAAGAATCATTTTTACATTAATTCTTCTCATAAATAAATAATTTGCAATGACTTAGAAGACTGGAATTTTCCTGCTCTTAAATGGAATTTTGATTCTTTTATTTTATATGGCATAGTTTCTAGATAAGTAAGGCTATGCCCTTTTGAGGTTTTTATTGTTTTTTCTCAGCTACTTAATCATTTTTTTATTATATATTTTTTAATTTGTATCTTATCTATTATTTATGGAGTGTTTTAGACTGTATTTTATGAAATCCATGTATCTAGTAGTTAAAACATAATGACAATTTTTATGAGACACTAAAAAAGAAAAAACACAGTAAACTGTGAGTTGCCATCAGTAAAACACATTTCAATTTCAGAGATGTTAAAATGTGGAAAAAATACAACTTTTAGAATCAATGAAGTGCAATATAAGCCAGCCCAGTATTTCTGAAATTTGAAGTCTTAAGGTTTATTCTTCTGAAGTGAGGAAGTAGTTCACTGTCTCTGAGAAGTTAAAATTGTTTTTCACTATCTGAAGAAAAAATGAACATTTTAGGCCCCTAAATTGTTGCCTTGTAGAGAATTGCCGTAAAATTTGAGGCCATATATCGTGTTTACAGTTGAATTGGCATTAAGTAGTACTACTTCAGTTATCTTAGGTTAATGAGATTAGAACAGAATCAGACCTTAATACATAAACGATTCATCTGCTTCTGTATGAAAGGCAATATGATGGGATATCGTGAGATACTATTTAAATGAATGTTTGGAACATTGCCAATAAAGAGAAGTGGATGAGTTGACTCATCGTAATACACAGCAGTAAATAGCACATATGGTACACAACATGCCAAACTCGAGAGAAACTGATAGCAGTCAATACCATATTCATACACCAAATGGTTATTTCATTTTAGCAAAACCCCTTATTATATTAATATTTTTGGTTGATAGTTGGTTTTTTAGTTTTATTTGTATAAAACTTATAAGTGAACTTTTATGTAGTTTGGTTTACATAGTCGTACAAAAAAATTAATGTTAGAAGTTCTGTTTTTACCTTTAAAAGGATCTCTACAGTATTCAAGTTTATAGAACATTGTGCTTGACTTTATGTTAGAAAGGTATTAAGGGAGCATAATAAAATAAATGCTTTTCTATCTGGATTTAAAGAGGAACGACTTGGTGTGTTTTGTTTTGTTTTGTTTTGTTTTGTTTTTGAGACGGAGTCTTGCTCTGTTGCCCAGGCTGGTATGCAGTAGCCCGATCTCAGCTCACCTCAACCTCCGCCTCCTGGGTTCAAGCAATTCTTCTGCCTCATTCTCCTGAGTAGGTGGAATTATAGGTAATACAAAAATTACCCTGCTAATTTTTGTATTTGTAGTGGAGACAGGGTTTCACCGTGTTGGTCAGGCTGGTCTTGAACTCCTGATCTTGTGATCTACCTGCCTCAGCCTCCCAGAGTGCTAGGATTATAGGTGTGAGACACTATGCCCGGCCGACTTGGTATTTTTAATTAGATTACTTCTAAAATATATTGAATTTCTATCCTTTTTATTCTTTTTTTTCCTTTTGAGAAAATTGCCTTGCTTTGTGCCCCAGGCTGGAGTGCAGTGGCATGATCATGGCTCACTGTGGCCTCAACCTTCCAAGCTCAAGTGATCCAGTGATCCTCACACCTCAGCCTCCCAAGTAGCGAGGACTACAAGTTTGCACCACACCTGGCTCTTTTTTTTTTTTTTTTTTTTTTTTTAATGGAGTCTCACTCTTTTTGCCCAGGCTGGAGTTCAGTAGTGCAGTCTCGGCTCACTGCAGCTTCTGTCCTCTGGGTTCAAACAATTTCCTGCCTCAGCCTGTGAGTAGCTGGGATTACAGGCATGCACTACCATGCCTGGCTAATTTTTGTATTTTTTGTTTGTTTGTTTGTTTGTTTTGGAGACAGAGTCTCGCTCTGTCACCCAGGCTAGAGCACAATGATGCAATCTTGGCTCATTGCAACCTCTGCCTCCTGGGCTCAAGCAACTCTCCTATCACAGCCTCCCAAGTAGCTGGGATTATAGACACATGCCACTGCGCCCAGCTTATTTTTGTAGTTTTAGTAAAGACACGGTTTCACCATGTTGCCCAGGCTGGTCTTGAACTCCTGACCTCATATAATTGACTCTTATTCTGGGCCTCAGCCTCCCAGAGTTCTGGGATTACAGGCGTGAACCATCATGCCCGGCCTAATTTTTGTATTTTTAGGAGAGACAGGGTTTCACCATGTTGGCCAGGCTGGTCTAGAATTCCTGACCTCAAGTGATCTGCCTGCCTTGGCCTCCCAAAGTGCTGGGATTACAGGTGTGAGCCACCATGCCTGGCCTCATTTTTAAATTTTTTGTAGAGATAGAATCTCACCTTGTTACCCAGGCTTGTCTTGAACTTTTTTGGACTCAAGCAACTCCCCCCCCCGACCCCCCCGCTTCAGCCTACCAAAGTGCTGGGATTATAGGTGATAGCCACCGTGCCTGGCCATATTATTTCTTAGTAACAGTCTTATTGAGATATATTCATATACCATAAAATTCACAATTCCAAAATGTACAATTCCATGGGTTTTAGTATATATATTTATATGTGTATTCTTTTGAGACGGAGTCTTGATGTATTATCCAGACTGGGGTGCAGTGGTGCATTCTTGGCTCGTTGCAACCTCTGCTTCCCAGGTTCAAGCGATTCTTCTGCCTCAGCCTCCTGAGTAGCTGGGATTACAGACACATGCCACCATGTCCAGCTAGTTTTTGGTGTGTGGGGTGTGTGTGTGTGTGTGTGTGTGTGTGTGTGAGATGGCGTTTCGCTTTTGTCACTGGCACGATCTTGGCTGACTACAACCTCTGCCTCCTGGGTTCAAGCGATTCTCCTGTCCCAGCCTTCTGAGTAGCTGGGATTACAGGTGCCTGCCACCATGCCCAGCTAATTTTTGTATTTTTAGTAGAGACTGGGTTTCGCTATGTTGGCCGGACTGGTCTTGAACTCTTGACCTCAGGCAATTCACCCATCTCGGCCTCCCAAAGTGCTGGGATTACAGGCATGAGCCACCACCCCCTGCCCAGTACTTATTGCTGAATAAGAGTCAATTGTATGGATATAACATATTTTGTTTATTCATTCATTAGTTGGTGAGCATTTGGATTGTCTTCACTTTTTGGTTATTATGAATAATGATATGAATATAGGTATACACATTTGTGTGTGGAGGTAGGTATCAGTTCTTTTGGGTATACAGCTAGGAGTGGAATTGCTGAGTCAAATAGTAACACTAACATTTTGAGGAAGTAGCAAACTTTTGCAAAGCAGTTGCACCATTTTCCATTCCCACCACCAATGTATGAGGGTCTGTATATCCTCACCAACACTTGTCATAGTCTGCCTTTTTGGTGTTAGCCATTTTAAGGGGTGTGAAGTATCTCATTGTGGTTCCAATTTACCTTTGCCTGATGGATAATAATGTTGAGTATCATTTTATGTGCTTATTGGCCATTTGTATGTCTTCTGTGATGATTTCCTATACAAAAATCCTCTCTCTACATTCAGGTCATTATTACAAATAGTGATTATTATTTTATGTAATGGTAACATCAGGATCTGTTTGCATACAGCTTATATAAAAGAGCCTACAGTATTTTTTGAGTCCTTCTTTTTTATATACTTTTCTTGTTTCTTACCTTTGTCACTGTTGTCAGCATGCCTGACTGTAGAAATCTCATTTCCTTCTTATTTACCTTTTATTTTCAATCTATTTGAGGTTCAATGACCAGAAGATCAAGATTGTTGGAAAAAGAAAGATATGAGTAACTGTGTCATGAGGGCAGGATCTACATACTTACTTGATCTTGGGGTTCTTAACTAGGGTCCAGTGATTATATATAGTCTTCACAGAGGGTACTCAAAGCCTCTGAAGTAATGTTTAAGTTTGTGTGTACGCATAGCTTTCATCAGATTTGCAGCGGTTAACAAAGTCCAGCTGCCTATTTTTGTAGATAGTTTCTTTGGAACACTGCCATGCCCATTCATTTTGTATGTAGCTCTTTTCACCCCATAATGTTAGGTAACTGTGACAGAGGAGACTGTATGGCTCACAAGCTTAAAATATTTACTGCCTAGCAATTGCCCTTGGAAGGTTGCTTTCCTCCTGCAGGCAAAAAGAAGGCAGTGGGGGTGGGGGTTTAGAAAAATAATGCTTTAGTATTCTGTTCTGGCATCTGAAAGGGAACTGGTATATGAAATGTATAGACCTACATGGTGTGAAGGGAGGATCTCCTTTATGAGAAAAGTCTATGAAGAAACTAAGCCTTTACCTGTAGATGGACTACTCAAAAGTTTGTTTGTTTGTTTGTTTTTGAGATGGAGCCATGTTCTGTCGCCCAGGCTGGAATGTAGTGGTGCAGTCTCGGCTCACTGCAGCCTCTACCTCCCAGGTTCAAGTGATTCTCCTGCGTAGTTGGGACTACAGGCACCTGACTGGCTAATTTCTTTTCTTTCTTTCTTTCTTTTGGCTGGCTAATTCTTTTTTTTTTTTTTTTAATAATGAACGTGATTGCTAAATTGTTTATATTTTTATTTTTAGTAGAGATGGTTTCACCATGTTGGCCAGGATGGTCTTGAACTCCTGACTTTAGGTGATCCATCTGTCTTGGCCTTCCAAAGTGCTGGGATTACAGGTGTGAGCTACTGTGCCCGGCCAAAAGTTTTATTTTCTTCTTAATTCTTACCTGTCTTCCAAGAGAGATGAAGAGTTAATGATGACTGACTTTGTTACGAGAATATATGAGTTAATTCATCTGGGGAAGTTGGTTTTATTTTACTTTAAATTGTAATGTTTGAAATTCCATGTATAAGCCAGCCCACTTGCAAATAGCTTGATACATAGGTTGATTAACAGATGCAGCCTAAGTATGGAAAATTGAGTCACTAAAAATAAATTAATGGCACATACTGTTTCTCTCAGTGAATTTTTAGAAAAAAGATGAGGAAGATGCTTTTTTGGGGCTTGGAAGATGTTTCCAATTCACAAGATTATGTTTGCCAGTTTGTAGATGGAATAGATCATTCACAAATGGGGCTATTTCTACATATGAATGAAAATCATGTCATGTAAAGATTGTAGCCAGCAGTTTTTTTTTTTTTTTTTTTTTTGAGACGGAGTTTCACTGGACACTGCACAGGCTGGAGTGCAGTGGCGCGATCTCGGCTCACTGCAACCTCTGCCTCCTGGGTTCAAGCAATTCTCCTGCCTCAGCCTCCCGAGTAGCTGGGACTGCAGGCATGCGCCACCACGCCCAGCTAATTTTTGTATTTTTAGTAGAGACGGGGTTTCACCATGTTGACCAGGATGGTCTCAATCTCTTGACCTCATGATCCACCCGCCTCAGCCTCCCAAAGTGCTGGGGTTATAGGCGTGAGCCACCGCGCCCGGCTGCCAGCAGATGTTTTTAAAAGGCATAAAAACAAATAAATAATGCTTGCAAAAATGCTGACAGGAGATGAAAAAAATTTTTTTAATTAACATATCACTAAGAGGCATTATTTCTGTTTATAGTAATACATTCCTCAAGGATATGGGACCACTATATCCTTGTGTCATAAAACGTGTCTTGATTTTGCTCAGTTTAGTTTGATTATATTTAAATAGTTAAGCTAAGGATTTCATTTCTTGTTTCAAGATGCTTTTGATGTATTCTGTTTAGCTAAGAGTTAATACATATGTCATTGAACTTCAAATCAGAGTTCTTAGACATTGTTTAACCATAACCCATAATTTATATATGTATTCCCAAGCTGTTTGTTTGTTTGTTTTTGAAACAGAGTCTCTTTCTGTCACCCAGGCTGGAGTGCAATGGCGTGATCTTGACTCACTGCAACCTCTGCCTCCTGGGTTCAAGCAGTTCTCCTGCTTCAGTCTCCCGAGTAGCTGGGATTGCAGGCACCGGCCACCACACCCAGCTAATTTTTGTATTTTAGTAGACACAGAGTTTCACCATGTTGGCCATGCTGGTCTCGAGCTCTTGACCTCAGGTAATCCACCTGCCTTGGCCTCCCAAAGTGCTGGGATTACAGGCGTGAGCCACTGTACCTGGCCTGTTTTTTTCAGTATATTTTAGGTTTTTTAGGTATCTCAGTATTTGTTCTCCAGGCTGATTTAACTTTTTGTCTTGGTTGTAGTATTATGGAATATAAGAATTAAAGTTATGTCAGTTATAGCCAGCTATGGTGGCTCATGCGTATAATCCCAGCAGTTTGGGAGGCTAAGCTGGGAGAATTGCTTGAGGCCAGGAGTTCAAGACCAACTTGGACCAAAAGCGAGACCTCCCATCTCTACAAAAAATGTTAAAAATTAGCTGGTGTAGTGAGACATGCCTGTAGTCCTACCTACTAGGGAGGCTGAGGTGGGAGGATTGCTTGAGCCCAGCAGTTTGAGGCTGCAGTAAGTCATGATTATGCCACTGCAGTCCTGTTGGGCGACAGAGTGAGATCCCATCTAAATAAATTTTTTAAAAATACAGTTTTGTCAATTGTTTTGAATTATCTAATTTTTTTTTAAATGTAGGCAGTTGGCCAGACAGCAAGCTGATAAAAAAAAGGAAGAGCGCAAAGAAGGTAAGTAATGTTCAAGGCATTTCAGATTTTAAAATGTGTAATTAATATTCTGTTTACATGTTTCATAAGGTACATACAATAAATTTTACATGTTTAAAGTGTATAATTTGTTAGGTTTTAACAGAAATATATGCCATGAAGTCACCCACAATAAGATAGTGAAGGTATTTATTACCCCCAAAACTTCCCCAGACCCCTTTATAATTCCTCCTGGCTCTTCTAGCTTCTCTCTTCACTCTTGGATATTACCACCTCCCAGATTCCTGAGCAAGTAGTTTCATTGGAACATAGCTATGACCATTCATTTTGGAACCTGTTCTCTGTTATTATAGCTTAGTTTGTATTATCTAGAGTTTTATATAAATGGAATCATACAGTATTTATTCTTTGTTTGCCTTCTTTCACTCGTCATAATTACTTTGAGAATCTATGCGGTCGCTTTTTTGTTGCTGAGTAATATTCCGTTATATGGATATACAACAGTTTATCTCTTCATCTTTTGATGGACTTGGGTTGTTTCTGGTTTGGGGCTATCACAAAGCTGCTTTGAACATTCACATACAAGTCTTTGTATTACATATCTTTCCTCTTCTCTTGGGATTAGAAGGGCTAGATTGTATGGTAGGTGTGTGTTTTAACTTTAGTTTTGTTTTCTAATGTTTTTAAGAAAGATAAGTTTAAGATACTGTAATTTTTTTACATGCAAGTGTAGCTTTTCAATTGTTCATTTTTAGAATTGTTTTATAAATACTATTACTTCAAATGTTTCTATTTATTTTTATGTATGCATTTGTGAAGACAAAGTGATTCCAGTTACTCGGTCACTGAGGACTAGAAACATCGTTCAGAGTACAAAAGAACACTTACATGAAGAGAATGGCGATGTTGAAGTGCGTCGAAGTTGTAGGATTAGAAGTCGTTATAGTGGTGTAAACCAGTCCATGCTGTTTGACAAACTTATAACAAAGTAAGTAAAAATTCCTCAGATCAGAAGGAATTATCTCTCAGAAACCTTGTGTTGGGGAAGGATCATGGCTTTCAACATTTAATCATTCCACTTACATAAAGCCTAAACATTTAATCATTCCACTTACGTAAAGCATAGAGGAGAATGATTATTAGAGGTCTTTGTGACAATTCTATGTATGTCTCTATTCTTGGAAATAAATTTTAAAATATTTTTATACAAGTAAATCAATGCTTCTTATAAAAACATTTAAAACCCTAGTGCCAAAAGATTGCAATGGAAGAAAAATAAAGTTTTTAAAATTCTGCTACTCTTTTACAATTTTGGATTATATTTATATCTTTTTTTTAAAGCACTGCTGAAGCTGTACTTCAAAAAATGGATGACATGAAAAAGATGCGTAGACAGCGAATGAGAGAACTTGAAGACTTGGGAGTGTTTAATGAAACAGAAGAAGTAAATATATTCTTGCATTAAGGGAATTATTTAATAATACTCAGTTTAATTTTTTTTGTACCTAATCTATTTTTGGTTAAATATCACTTTTCCAGTATTTATTTGGTCAGTCATTAGTTACTGCTGGAATTGTAAAGAGTTTATGGTTGTAAATATCTTCATTTTAAACAAGATTGGAGGATCCAACTTAATTTTTTTAATAAATAGATTCACCACGTTAACGGCTTTTATTTAAACATTTTTAGAGCAATCTTAATATGTACACAAGAGGAAAACAGAAAGCTATTCAAAGAACTGATGAAGAAACAACTGATAATCAAGAAGGCAGTGTGGGTTAGTCTCTTCTCTTGTTCTGTCTTCTGGGATTTAATATAAGAACTTTTTATTAAGTAGAAAATAGCCTTTTTATTTAGAAGGTGTGACAGTTTGTGAGAGATCAGAGGATTGGTAACTTAAAATGGGGACGGGAGAGCTTAAAAGGATAGTATGTTTTGTTTGGAAAAGTAACTGAAATCAGCAATCTAAAGCTAATAATATTGGTTTGCCTATATAATACATCTGGTATAGAAAACATGTATCTCTTTTAGTTAAAAAATGATTCGAATTATGTTTTGCTATTCCATTTAGGACTTATTACCATAATCTATTAGAACTTACCTTGAGTGAAAATCAGTTTTCTGAAATGCATTTTAAATGTTTGATGAGCATGTTTTACCATTATCATAAGTAGATTGAGTTTTGCAACATGTAACTCCGTGACAGCCAGATGGGCTGGATGAAATGTCACACTTAAGTTTAGAAAGCAAAAGCCTAATGAGGAGATTTGAAAACTTGTCAAAAAGGTACATTAACTTGGAAGCTTAAGTTTAGTCACCTATATTAATGAAATTCACAGAAAGACTATAAACTTTAGTTTGGTACTTGCTTAACAGTAGTAGCCTTCAAACTTCTTACTTTTTTTTTTTCCCGTCCTCTTGTTTTTAATTCTACAGTTTTTTAATATTGGAAAATAATTACAAGTTCTTCCTATGAACAATCTAGGAGTAGATAAGTGTTTAAAGGGTGGGTCTTTCTCTTCCAACTCATCTATGTTAAAAATTGTTAACATTTTGCTGAGTATCCTTCTGGAAGTAAGTATCTCTTAATTGTAGAATCATCTGAAGAGGGTGAAGACCAAGGAAGATGAAGATGATGGTGAAGATGAAGATGATGGTGAAGATGAAGATGATGAAGAAGATGATGATGAAGAAGATGGAGAAGAAGATAATCAGAAACGATATTATCTTAGACAGAGAAAAGCTACTGTTTACTATCAGGCTCCATTGGAAAGTAAGTGCTATATATACTCTTTCCAGGTAATGTAATTATATTAGCTTTGTATTTACTGTTTCTCCTCTGTTATTCTTGGGTTTTTGGGTTTTTTTTTTTTGGTATTTTTCATATTTTCATTTTGTTGGATACTCATGACTGTTGTCTTTACCTATCCTAAATTTGTAACAAATAATTTCTCTGAAAGAAAGTTAAATGTTAGCCTTGACCAAAGGAAATAATAGTAAAATAAAGCAAATAATTGGGCTGTTTTTGAATTTTATGTCTGTCTTTATTTTAGATTGCACAGCTTTCTACTTAATTTGTCAGTTTGTATAGATAGGACTTCTCTTGATTTACGTTAATATTATACCTCAATACTTGTGCGAGCATTAACATACAAGGCTGATAATCACCTGTTATACATCTCTACAGTCACAGTGGTTGTTTATGGCCAATGTGTGTTTTGGTTGGTTGGTATCTGTGCTATACATGTTATCAGCTGCAACCCTCTAGACATAAATGATTTAAAACATAAACAGCAAAATATTCCATAGTAGATATTTACTAGTACTTCATGGGAGGCAGTAAGCACCTTTGTAAGTATTTAGATGAAGAGCAAAATTATTTTCATACATATTTATATGCCATATGTTTATTTCTTTTTTTAGAACCTCGTCACCAGAGAAAGCCCAACATATTTTATAGTGGCCCAGCTTCTCCTGCAAGACCAAGATACCGATTATCTTCCGCAGGACCAAGAAGTCCTTACTGTAAACGAATGAACAGGTTTGGTTCTGAAATACTGATTAATTTATGACAACATAATTGTAATTATGTTAGGGCTGGACTCTGGACTTTTAGGATTGGGTGTATTAGGATAAAATTCTAGAATTGTGTATTTGGGAGAGCTTAGTTTCTATGCCTTTAGTAGTCTAATCCCAGTACCACTGACTAGTTTTTGTTTTTGCTTCCACTAATAAGAAGTGTTAGTAACTACCTTAGTAAGGTAGTTTATTCCATCATTCCACACTTCAATAATAGAGCTACCATTGACTCAGGGTTTACTGTAGTCCTGACTCTGTGTTAAGCATTTTACATAGACTGTTTTATTTAATCTTCACATTAAGTTAGAGTATAGGTTTAGTCTTTGCATACTGTCACAGATGATTTTCCTGCTATATTAGATGTTCTAAGCTACATGGCCTCTAGACCTCTCATGACTCCTGGTTATCTTTTTCTGGATCTGTTTTATAATTTGTTCCTCTTCTGTTGTAGGAACCATTCATTTTCTTTGACTGTTCAGTATGCGTTGATTTCTTTTCCTTCTACATCCCAACAGTTGTTGGTGGTCAGATTTAAGTCCAAAGAGATAATTCTTTTACTTTTATTTTATTTTAGGATGGAATCTTGCTCTGTTGCCCAGGCTGGAGTGTAGTGGCATGATCTTGGCTCACTGCAACCTCTGCCTCCTGGGTTCAAGCGATTTTCCTGCCTCAGCCTCCCAAGTAGCTGGGACTACAGGTACCCACCACTATGCCTGGCTAATTGTTTTGTATTTTAGTAGAGACAGGGTTTCACCATGTTGGCCAGGCTAGTCTCGAACTCTTGACCTCAAGTAATCCACCTGCCTCAGCCTCCCAAAGCGCTGGGATTACAGGCATGAGCCACCACACCTGTTCAAAGGGATAGTTTTGATACTTCCTCATCAATGCATTGGGACAATCAGGGTAATAGTAGCATTTTGGTAGTTCATCAATGAGAGAGAATACTAAAAAAGCAGGAAAAAAATTATATTTGTATGGGTAATGGTACTTTTTCCCCTTAATATTAGAATTTTCTCAGAAGTAAGACCAGAGCCTCAGGATATTTCAATTATTTGAACAGTTTTTGGAAGTTTTCTTCTAGAAACAAACCGTTTGATCATGTTTTGGTCGTGAAAGGCAGCACCTTTATAAATGCTGAAGGTTAATTTCTTTTAGGAAAAATAAGAAATACTATTTGTGTCTCTAGATCTCTTCATTTCATTGTAAGAATCACAAGTGTACATCTAGATTTCATATTTCATCATCCTATTTCACATGACCAGGGTCCAGAAGGATGGAGAATCAGGAAGACAAACTCAACCTCTCAGGGCTTCTCAAGATTAATTGCGCTTAAAAGGAAACTGCATGTCAGGGACCCTTAGTGTAAATACCTCTATTTTGGTGGTGAAATGTAATGATCTTCAGGAAAGGAAAGGAAGATATAGTGTTCCCTATAATAGAATCCCCACCACCACCAGGCACAAGACCAAGGCACTGTTATGGTTACCTAACTCAAGGGGTAGATCTCTATTTGATCCAGCAGAACTAAGAGGTCCAGCTACCGTGGGATTTTATTTCTTTTCACATCCACCCCCCCACATCCCCCTGCCGTCCCGACAAAATCTCGCTCTGCTGCCCAGGCTGGCGTGCAGTGGCACAATCTCAGCTCACTGCAACCCCCACCTCCTGGGTTCAAGCAATTCTCCTGCCTCAGCCTCCTGAGTAGCTAGGATTACAAGTGCCCGGCTAACTTTTGTATTTTTAGTAGAGATGGGGTTTCACCATGTTGGCCAGACTGGTCTCAAATTCCCAACCTCAGGTGATCCATCTGCCTCGGCCTCCCAGAGTGCTGGGATTTCAGGCATGAGCCACTGCACCTGGCCTCTTCTCACATCTTTAATGAATGTACGCTTCTGGAAGTAACATACTTGTTGGTTGACTAACTCTACAGTTAAACCTCCAATGTATGTCTCTTGCAGAGGGTAGGTTTTTTTTTTTAATCCATGAGTTTCCATACTTGGTTCACAGTATCTAGTCTTCCCCTGTGGAAAATGCCTCACATCGTTGAGTAACTCCTTGTTACAGGATTTTTTTCTCCTCTAATTATTTGTGGGGTTTTTGTTTATTTGTTTGTTTTTTGAGATGGAGTCTCGCCTGTCACCAGGCCAGAGTGCAGTGGCGCAGTCTCAGCTCACTGCAACCTCCATCTCCCGTGTTCAAGTGATTCTCCTGCCTCAGCTTCCTGAGTAGCTGGGATTATAGGCCTGTGCCATCATGCCTGGCTAATTTTTTTTAAAGGTAACATTACCTTTGAATAAGGTAACATAATAGTACAATTGCATCACCAGTATTTCAGTATATTCTTTATCTGTTGTGAAAGAACTAGAACTGGCAAGAAGTTGAAGTTCTTGGTTAGATTCAAAGTGCTGATCCAGTGTTTGTGGGTGTCAGATTTTTCATTGGCTTTCAGTAAAATGTGAGTTGGGGGATGATGAGCACATGTGGACAGATAGTGTGTTTAAAATGTTTTTTATTTTTATTTTTTCATTTTTTTTGAGACAGAATCTCACTCGTGTCGCCTAGGCTGGAGTGCAGTGGCGCAGTCTCAGCTGACTGCAACCTCTGCCTCCTGGGTTTAAGCTGTTCTTCTGCTTCAGTATTCCAAGTGGCTGTCACTACAGGCATGTCCCACCATGCCCAGCTAATTGTTGTATTTTTAGTAGAGACAGGGTGTCACCATATTGGCCAGGCTGGTCTTGAACTCCTGACCTCGTGATCCGTCCACCTCAGCCTCTCAGAGTGCTGGGATTACAGACATGAGCCACCACGCCTGGCCTAAAATGTTTTTTATTTTTTATTTATTTTATTTTTGGTTTTTGCTTTGCAAATTAAGGAAACATTTCCTATGAAGGTGGATTATACTGACTTGCCTCAGTCCCTCTTTCCCTTTTTTTAAAAAATTTTTTATTTCCATAGGTTTTTGGGGAACCGGTGGTATTTGGCTACATGAATAAGTTATCTTTTTTTTTTTTGAGATGGACTCTTGCTCTGTCACCCAGGCTGGAGTGTAGTGGCATGATCTTAGCTCACTGTAACTTCTGCCTGCTGGGTTCAAGCGATTCTTATGCCTCAGCCTCCCAAGTAGCTAGGATTACAGGTGTGTGCCATCACACCTGTCTAATTTTTGTATTTTTAATAGAGATGGGGTTTTACCTTGCTCTTTATTTCTTTCTCTTGTCTGATTGCTCTGGCCAGGACTTCCAGTTCTAGGCTGAATAGAAGTGGTGAGACTTGTCTAGTTGCAGTTCTCAGAGGGAACGATTTAGGCTTTTCTCCATTCAGTATTATGTTGGTTGTGGTTTTGTCATAGATGGCTTTTATTACATTGAGGTATGTTTCTTGTATGCCGATTTTGCAGAGAGCTTTAATCATAAAGGGATGCTGGATTTTGTTGGATGCTTCTTCTGCATCTATTGAGATGATCATGTGATTTTTGTTTTTAATGTGATGTATCACATTTATTGACTTGAGTATGTTAAACCATCCCTGCATCCCTAGTATGAAACCCACTTGATCATAGTGGATTATCTTTTTGATATCTTGTTGGATTCGGTTAGCTAGTATTTTGTTAAGGATTTTTGCATTCGTGTTCACAGGGATGTTGGTCTGTAGTTTTCTTTTTTGGTTATGTCCTTTCCTGGTTTTGGTATTAGGGTGATACTGGCTTCATAGAATGATTTAGGGAGGATTCTGTCTTTCTCTACCTTGTGGAATAGTGTTTACAATGTTTTTAAACTGAAGTAATGACCTTTCTACAGTATAGAGTAATTGCTAAGAACCTGGAGCCATGAGTAGGGCTGTCTAGGTTTGAAGCTAGCTCTACCACTTATTAGTGGCCTTTGTCAAATTGCTTAACTCTCTCTGTTTCAGTTTTTTTAATTGTCTGTAAAGTGAGGATAGTAGCACTATCTCATAGTATTGTGAGAATTCCATGAGTTAATACATGTAAAGCATTTAAAGTAGTGTCTGCCATATATTAAGTGCTATATGTATTTGCTATTATAACTGTACTTTGGTGTTTAAAAATAATCTCCATTTTGCAAATCAGAAATTTTATGTTGGTCCACAGGTTGTTACTGTTTGCTTTTAACTTTACAGGTTTGTGAAATAAAAAACTGGAAATCATCAGTGTAGTAGTGTATAAAAATGCAGATTTTTTGAATAAACATGTAGGTTTGAATTCTGACACCGTCAGTGAATAATACTGATATTTTTAGTAAATTATTTAACCTGGGAGCCTCACTGGTCCTAACTGTAAATTGAGCCTACTACTAATCTACTTTTCCAAAATTTTGATTCTTATTAAATAATTTATCAAGCACCTGGTACAAAAAGCAGTCAGTTAATGTTAGTCTTTTTTATTAATTGAGAGGTTAGTCTGAATTCTGTGACTACATACTGAGTTCACATAAAATTAAGTAATCATGTGGATTCATTAAAGTCTGTACTATTAATGGTAATAATGAATAAGTTAGTCTTTCATATAAAGTTGCAGACTTATGCTGGATATAATAATTTTAGTTTCAGGCTGGTCACAAAAATAGTCTTGTGTGTGTTTGGGTAGGTGGATGGGTGAAAGATTATTTTCTCGTTTACTTCTATGTTTCCACAGCCCCTTATCCAAAACCCTTGGAAACATTTGTGTTTCAGAATTCAGACTTTTTGGCTGGATTTACAGATAACACACAACATATGTAGTATGGCAACATTAACATCTCCAGGATCTTCAAGCCAGCACTGTGTAGTCAAATATGTTAATAATTCTGTAGTAAAACATATGAATAACCATAGTAAGTGGGACAAAATGGAAACTAAAAATTGCCTTGTACTATTTTAGGTTATGTTTGCTGCTAAGTGAATAATGGAAAAACTTCTTTTGAGAATTTTTTAGATATATATTTCTGGAACTACGTTATACAGATCATAGATTGCGAACCTTTTATATTTTTGGAAATACCTACTTATCATTGCATTCTGACTCATAAAAGTTCTAGACCCTGGGCAAGTATTATAATTACAGTTCTTCCCAGCCAGACTCTGATTTTTTCTGTGAGTCTTTTGCAACATGCAAAGGTTAACATGATTAAAAATTTTCTTGTATAGTTGTAACACCTGGCATCTTATTTGATATTACCAACCAGACTAAGTATTTGATAGTATTTTTTTCTTTTTTGTGAGTAAGAAAACTTGTAGGTTGAGTAACTCCTCCACATTTACATAGCTGTTAAGAGACAGTTGTGAATTTACAGTGGATGGTATACTGTTGATAAAAAGCCATCTTATTCTTCACTGTTTCATAGCATTTAAAAAGTCTTTCTTGATACCCTTTTGTTTGCATAAAATCTCATGTCTTCCTTTTAAAGTTATTTGATATTTTAAAATAGGTGATTTCCTCCCAAATGTGAAATTATCTATAGTATAATATTGAAAATAGTTTCAAATTACATCCCAATTTTTTTTTTTTAAGAGGCAGGGGCTCACTTTGTCACCCAGCAGGCTGCAGTGCTTTGGTGTAATCATGGTGCACTACAGCCTCATCCTCCCAGGCTCAGGCAAATCTCCCACCTCAGCCTTTTGAGTATCTGGGACGACAGATGTGCACAACCATACCTGGCTAAACTTTCTGATTTTTAGTAGAGACAAGGTCTCGTTACCTTGTTCTTGAACTCCTGACAAATGATTCTTCTCCCTCAGTCTCCCAAAGTGTTGGGATTACAGGTGTGAGCCGCCACGCCCAGCCCCAAATATTCTAATACCCTCTTAACCTACCTTTCTCTTTGAGAATAACTGATTTATATCAAGACTAAGAAGTCACTCTGCCTTCTTCTCCTGTCTTCATGAACATTTGATGTTCAGCTCTGCCACAGCCTTTAGTCTTTTTTCCTTTCCTCTCAGTTGTTTAAGTCTTTTATTCCCTTTGAAAGATTCAACCCAGAAAGTTTATGTCAGTGGGTCAGCAGATGTATTAATTTTGTGATAAACCTTTTTGGATCTTTAGATATTTCTGATGCTTTTCTTATGCCTTTTCTTTTTCCTGTCCTCCCTTATCATGATTTCAATTTTCTTTTTTACTTTAGACGAAGGCATGCAATCCACAGTAGTGACTCGACTTCATCTTCCTCTTCTGAAGATGAACAGCACTTTGAGAGGCGGAGAAAAAGGAGTCGTAATAGGGCTATCAATAGGTAAGTGCCATATTGATGCTTTTTAAAACTAGCAGATACCTTTTTTAAAAATTGATAAGAAAACAGAATAATTTGGGTATAAGTATAGGCTGGTTGATTGAAAAGTTGCACAACATGTTAATGTATAAGCTAGAAGGCTGTCTTGTTAGAAATCTCTATAGTTGAAACAGAATAACGGGTCGGAATATATGACTGATTTCTTGCTAGATCTTTCTTTTTTTTTTGAGACAGAGTCTGGTTCTGTTGCCCAGGTTGGAGTACAGTGGCGTGATCTGGGCTCACTGCAACCACCACCTCCTGGATTCACATGACTCTTCTGCCTCAGCCTCCTAAGTAGCTGGGACTATAGGCGTGCATCACCACACCTGGCTCATTTTTGTAGTTTTAGTAGAGACGGGGTTTCGCCATATTGGCCAGACTGGTCTCAAACTACTGGCCTTAAGTTATCAACCCGTCTTGGCCTCCCAAAGCTCTGGAATTACAGGCGTGAGCCACCATGCCCAGCCCGCTTGCCAAATCGTTGTGTACAGCTCACAGTGGTTCTTGGCAAACAGTGACTTAAGGAAATAATCATTTGTTTTATCATTTCATGCATGTTTATTTGCTTATAATAATAAATTCTGAGGAACTCTTTTTTTTTTTTTTTTTAATTAAAGCAATTAGTTCAAGAATTCTGAGGAACTCTTAAGGAAAAGGGAAGGCTTTAGGCTTTACTCATTCATTTTATAACTCCTTGTAGTATAAGTCCACATGTACTAACCAACTTATCAATTTGATTTTCTCAGTAATTACATAAGGGAGATAGAGTGAGGATTATTCTCATTTTACAGATGTGGTTGAGCGAATGAAAATGCAGTGCTTAGGTGTTGGCTTGGTTTTTGTTTTTTTTGTTGTTGTTGTTGTTGTTTCTTTTTTGTTTTTTATAGAGACAGGTTCTCTTTCTGTCACTCAGACTAGAGTGGAGGCTAGGCTGGTCTCAAACTCCTGACCCCAAGTGACCTGCCCACCTCAGCCTCCCAAAGTGCTGAGATTATAGGTGTGAGCCACCACGCCAGGCCATAACTATTTTTGAAAGTAGTTAGGGAGCTTCCAGCCTGTCCAACATGGTGAAATCCCATCTCGACTAAAAATACAAAAATTAGCTGGGTGTTGGTAGTGGGTACGTGTAATCCCAGCTACTCAGGAGGCTGAAGCAGGAGAATTGCTTGAACCCAGGAGGCGGAGGTTGCAGTGAGTCAAGATTGCCCCACTGCACTCCAGCCTGGGCGATAGAGTGAGACTCCGTCTTAAAAAAAAAAAAAAAAAAAAGACAAAACAAAAAAAGGGAAGTAGTTAAGGAACTTACTTGAGAGGATTGATGTTGGATCCAAATGCTGATAGACTACGAATATTTTTTCTGAGAGGTATTGTAGCAGAGTTGTTACAGGTCTAGAGACAGACTACTTGTGTTTGATTCCTGGCCCTGCCATTTACTAGTTGGGTGATCTTGGACAAATTAATTAATCTTGCTATGTCTTGGTTTTCTTTTAAAATAGGGAAAATAATAATACCTTCCTCATAAGACTGTGGTGAGGATTTATTGACTTAATTTGTAGAAAGTGCCTAAAACTAAAACAGTGTCTGGCAAATGGTAAATACCCTATGTTAGACACCTCCATTAAAATGAAGGTTGGTCCTGTCTGATTTCACTACCGTGAATCACTTTATGGTACCTATGGCATCTTGATATTTTTATTTGATTATATATCTTTAATTTCATAACAAAGCTCAGATATAAATATTTCTAACACTTAAGTTCTGGACCTATTAAAACGAGGAAATTAAAATAACATTTCTTAAGATTGCTCCAGTTGAAATTTAGATTTTTTTTAAACTTAAATGTTTATATTCAAACATGGAATTTGGAAAGGCAAGTGAGTTGATGGGTTTGTGTGGTTTTAAAAAATCTTTTTAAATAGGTGCCTGCCACTAAATTTTCGGAAAGATGAATTAAAAGGCATTTATAAAGATCGAATGAAAATTGGAGCAAGCCTTGCCGACGTTGATCCGATGCAATTAGATTCTTCAGTGAGTATTCTGTTTTGAAACATGTGCTTGAACTATAATGTGCTTTGTTTTAGTTTTTAAGTTAAAAAAGGAACCAATGATCTTTTTAGTCAAAATTCTAACCTTTACAGATGTTTTTTGTTAATCTTCAGGTTACAATTAAGATATTATTAGTTGACTATGTGTGGGTTAGGTATAGTTAAGGTGTGGGGTGACACTTTAATCTGGACTCCAAATCTAAGAATGAAAATGTTCACTTCCATTACCAGGTACGATTTGATAGCATTGGTGGCCTGTCTAATCATATAGCAGCTCTAAAAGAGATGGTGGTGTTTCCGTTACTTTATCCAGAAGTCTTTGAAAAATTTAAAATTCAACCCCCAAGGTAATTTAATTATATTTTTAATTTTAGCTGAAAATCTGTGCTATTCTTTTTTTTTTTCCCTTTTTCCTTTTCTTGAATTTCTCCTCAGAAATCTGTGCTGTTCTTGCTTCTTTTAGTTCTTATGCTTTATTAACCTATTTTTAAGCCATAGTCCCTTTTTCCCTTTTCATTATACAACTTTTCGCTCATCACCTTTATAGAAGCAATAATTTAAATAAACTTTCAAAAATTGGTAAGCTTCCCCCCCATCATAAAAACAATATACCAGTCCGGGCACGGTGGATCAAGCCTGTGATCTCAGCACGTTAGAAGGCCGAGGTGAGTGAATTGCCTGAGCTCAGGAATTCGAGACCTGCCTGGGCAACATGGTGAAACCCCATCTCTACTAAAATGCAAAAAATTAGCCCGGCATGGCGGCATGCGCCTGTAGTCCCAGCTGCTGGTAGGCTGAGGCAGGAGAATTGCTTGAACCCAGGAGGTGGAGGTTGCAGTGAGCCAATATCGAGCCATTGCACTCCAGCTTTGGCAACAGAGCAAGACTCCATCTCCGAAAACAAATAAAAGTAATATACTGTATGTCAATCACAAGTAAACACTGGTGGGTTTTAAATTAAATTTTTTAATTTAAAAAATTAGTGTCAGGCATGGTGGCTCACACCCATGATTCTAGTGACTTGGGAGACTAAGGCAAGAAAGTTGCTTGAGCTCAGGAGTTTGAGGTTGCAGTGAGCTATGATTGTGCCACTGTACTCCAGCCTAGGTGACTGCAAGACCTCCATCTCTAAAAATAAGTCGGGAGGTTATTAATATTAAATAACATTTACTTCTTTTTTTTTTTCTTTTTTAATAGAGATGGGGTTTCACCATGTTGGCCAGGCTGGTCTTGAACTCCTGACCTCAGGTGATCCTCCCGACTTGGCCTCCCAAAGTGCTGGGATTATAGGTGTGAGCCATCACGCGCAGCCCACCGTTTACTTCTTACAGGAAATGCTGGAATTGCCTAGTTAAAGTAATTTAATGAATTGAAAGAACAAATTTCTTGAATTTTCTTTCACATTTCTTATATCTTACAATGTATATTTTTCCCCCCATAAAAATTGAATTATATGATTGTGATATATGATTACATATGCAGGGTAAGGTAATATGATGAACATGATAAATGAATTTTTTATTTTGTCTCAGTTTTATTTACAGTTTCAATATTAATTTTACAATATCAGTATTAACTTCCAGGTTTTAAGTTGTGCTTTGTGGCATGAAACTATATAGTAATTCGGTTCATTTTAATTTTCTAATTAAATGAATCATGAAAGTGGTTTCTAATTTTTGTTTTAAAAGTCTGCTTTTTATATGTAATACTAAAATGTTAATGTATTATTTTACAGAGGTTGTTTGTTTTATGGGCCACCTGGAACTGGAAAGACTCTGGTTGCCAGAGCACTTGCCAATGAGTGCAGTCAAGGGGATAAAAGAGTAGCATTTTTCATGAGGAAAGGTGCTGATTGTCTAAGTAAATGGGTAGGAGAATCTGAAAGACAGCTGCGATTGCTCTTTGATCAGGTATGATATTAAGATTTTATGTTTGTGGATAGTTCTGTAATCTATGCAGATGTGTGAGAGGATTAATCTTATGTTTAATTAGTGTTCTGAATAAACCCAGAAGAATTAGACTAAATATATAATCTTTCTAGATTATTTTCTTTTATATGTTAAGATGACACTGACCTACAGTGAACAGTTTTATAGTAAGAAGAGGAAGAAATAATTGGATCTTAGTTCTTTGGAGTCTTAGGCCTCATACCTAGGAAGAGACTGGTAATCTCATATTTGGAGAGATAGTGGTAGTGAATTATGTCTCAGTGTGGGAGTTGAAGACTAGTTCTACCCTAGAGAGACTTTCATTTTCAAATCCCAGATTGTATTCACAGCCCATTGTGAGATAATACATTCTTATCTACTGAGGCATATTGCTGCCAATGGTTTTAAATCTCTTTTTGGAACTCTCCTGAGATTCTTTTTAATTTTATGTTTACAGAAATGGATAAAAACTGTGGCATCTTGATAAATAATATTTTCCCATCCTGACATGGAGGAAGACTATGTCACTATCTTCTATTCTTTGTCTTATTTCTATAGTTAGTCTTCAGCAGATGTTTTTGTGTGTGTTCAGGAACAATGGCTATATGAAATCTCAGGTGTATAACCAGTGGAGTGTCTTTTGAATACTTCTAGTTAAAAATGAAAATGAAACCATATGTCATTATAATTTACTTTGAATTCTTAAAACATGGTTATTGGAACTTACATTCAAATTTATAAATTATAAATAAATTGAGGCTGAGGCAGAATTGCTTGAACCCAGGAGGCAGAGGTTGCAGTGAGCCGAGATCACGCCAGTTTTTAATATATATATATATATATATATATATGTGTGTATGTGTGTGTGTATATGTATATATATGTATATATACGTGTATGTATATATATATAAATTCTGGTAAGCAAGTTTGAGAAAAGTTGATTGAAATAGTATGTATTCAGATTTATAAATTCTGGTAAGCATGTTTGAATGAAAATTGGTTAAGATGGTTTATATGAAGTCTGTGTTTGAAACTTTTTATGCTAATAAATGACCACACAACCTACTTTCTAGGCCTATCAGATGCGCCCATCAATTATTTTTTTTGATGAAATCGATGGTCTGGCTCCAGTACGGTCAAGCAGGCAGGATCAAATTCACAGGTAAAACTTGCTTGATGGTACTTCAACATTTCTTCCTATTTCTTGAGTAGTATTCACATGTGAGAGATAGAATGTTAAGTGGTGAAAGAAGCTTTATAAGCTAGTAGTTCTTTTTCTTGGTAGTAGAACCCCAGTATATAGTACAAAAATTAAAAGTGTGGACGGGCGCAGTGACTCACGCCTGTAATCCCAGCATTTTGGGAGGCCAAAGTGGGTGGATCACTTGAGGTCAAGAGTTGAGACCAGCCTGGCCAACATGGTGAAACTCTGTCTCTACTATTAAAAAAAAAAAAAAATTAGCTGAATGTGGTGGTGCACACCTATAATCTCAGCTCCTTGGGAGGCTGAGGCAGAAGAATCACTTGAACCCAGAAGGCGAAGGTTGCAGTGGGCTGAGATCATTCCACTGTACTCAGCCTGGGCAACAGAGCAAGAATCCCTCTCAAGAAAAAAAAAGTAAACCTGTTCTAAGTGACAGAGTGTTGTAAAGCATGGTTTTAAAATGTTGGTTACAGAAGATTTAACTCATGATACAAACAAAGGTCTGCGGGCCGGTGATGTTAAGCCAATAGCAAGAGTAGGACCATGGTGAGAAATGTGGCTGAATTTACTATCACAAGAGCATATCCAGTTGTCTTTATCTCTGACCTGTTACTGATGTGCAGAAGCTGACTCAGGCCTGAAAAATTGATTTTTTTTCTCAGATTTTATGTTCAAATTGTTAAGTATCAAATTTTGCCAGCTAATTTGGATGCTTTTAAGAAATTGGCTGGGCCAAACAAAATCTGTCTTAGGGCATTACTGCTAGTTTAGGATTCTAATACTAGACCAATCTCCTCATTTTAAAGATGGATAAATTGAACCCCCAATCTCCATAATTAGTTGCTTATCCAAGGGAGCACTTTTACTAGTGCTGCTGTCTCAATTACTTTTAGTAATTGCTAAATCACTTTTAGTCCCAATTCATTTCAGTTTTTCAGTGTGTCTTTTTAAATGATTCCTTAATTATGTATAATTGCTTAATTAATTTAGAATATCCAAAAGGAAATATTTTCATGCCTTCATATATGCTAGTAGTATTGTTTTATATTGTAGATAACATAGAAGATGTGTGTGACTGAGAGGTAGGTTTTGGCTTTTCTAACATCTAGCAAGATTTACTATATTCTAATAGCCTTTTAAACTTGATGATGAACAATGTTATTTGTTGCTGTAAATTAAAATAAATGTTAAGTACCATGGTAAAAGTAGCTTTGTCTCTGCATATCCTATTAGTAATCAAATAAACTTTTTATTTGTGACACATTTCATTATTGGTCATACTATATTCATTGTGCTAACAAGGTGAAACATATTAACAATACTTCTATCACTTTGTAATCAAGTAAGTTGAGTACTTACTGTATTTTGGGACAGTTCCAAAGGTACTGGAGGAATTTTGGCAAAAAAATTACAGAGTAATTGTAGCAGAACTATGCCATCTCAAATATATATACATATACATACATATGTATTTATTTTTATTTTTATTTATTTATGTCTTTTTGAAACAGAGTCTCGCTCTCTCACTCAGGCTGGAATGCAGTCGTGCCATCTCAGCTCACTGCAACCCCCACCTCCCAGGTTTGAGCGATTCTCCTGCCTCAGCCTCCCAAGTATTTGGGGCTACAGGTATGACCCATCATGCCTGGCAGAATTTTTGTATTTAGTAGGGATGGGGTTTCACCATATTGTTCAGGCTGGTCTCAAACTCCTGACCTCAGATGATCAGCCTGCCTCAGCCTCCCAAAGTGCTGGGATTACAGACATGAGCCACTGAACCTGGTCAAATATAAAATATGTATCTGTATAATTGCATATTATGATATATTATATATATATATATTTTATATATAAATATTTGGTTGGAGGGACAGAGTTTCACTCTGTTGCCCAGGCTGGAGTGCAGCAGCACGATCTTGACTCACTGCAACCTCCGCCTCCCAGGTTCAAGCAATTCTGCCTCAGCCTCCCAAGTAGCTGGGATTATTACAGGTGCCTGCCACCACACCCAACTAGTTTTTTGTGTTGTTGTTGTTTGTTCTTTTTTTTTAGACAGAGTCTTACTCTGTCACCCAGGCTGGAGTGCAGTGGCATGATCTCAGCTCACTGCAACCTCTGCCTCCTGGGTTCAAGCAATTCTCCCGCCTTAGCCTTCTAAGTAGCTGGGATTACAGGCGCACACCAATAGGCCTGGCTAATTTTTTGTATTTTTAGTAGAGATGGGATTTCACCATGTATTTTTAGCAGAGACTGGGTTTCGCCATGTTGGCAAGGCTGGTCTTGAACTCCTGACCGTAGGTGATCCACTAGCTTTGGCCTTCCAAAGTGCTGGGATTACAGGTGTGAACCATCACACCCAGCCAAATATAGCTATATTTTTAAGAAAAATTTAGTATTCAAGTTTTGTTTTTTTTTTTTTTTTTTTTTTTTTTTTGAGATGGAGTTTTACTCTG
Organism: Ateles fusciceps; assembly: GCA_036589455.1. Classification (NCBI taxonomy): domain Eukaryota; kingdom Metazoa; phylum Chordata; class Mammalia; order Primates; family Atelidae; genus Ateles; species Ateles fusciceps. The sequence goes on from JAZHEH010002139.1 coordinate 811,358, forward strand.
TCGCCAGACTGGAGCACACAGTGGCACAATCTCGGCTCACTGCAACCTCTGCCTCCTGGGTTCAAGGAATTCTTCCACCTCAGCCTCCCAAGTAGCTTGGACTACAGACACGTGCCAAACGCCCGGCTAATTTTTGTATTTTTAGTAAAGACGGGGTTTCATCATGTTGGCCAGGATGGTCTCGACCTCTTGACCTCACAATCCACCCACCTCGGCCTCCCAAAGTGCTGGGATTACAGGCGTGAGCCACCGCGCCCAGCCGTATTCAAGTTTTTTTAAACGAAAAACTTAAAAATTCTGACAGTAAGCCGGGCGCAGTGGCTCACACCTGTAATCCCAGCACTTTGGGAGGCTGAGGCGGGCGGATCACCTGAGGTCAGGAGTTCGAGACCAGCCTGACCAATATGGTGAAATCCCGTCTTTAAAAAAAAAAAAAAAATTCTGACAGTAAACATTTATGTTAAATTAAGCTTTTTTAGAATTTAGCAGACTGAAGGTGATTAAACTGTATTCTGTATCTTAATTTTAGTAATAATAATGTAGAATAATGCAAATAAGTAATTATGTGAATGTCATTAGGTAATATTTTCAGCCTAAGAGAAAGAAGATACAAATGTAAAATAAAGAAGTCAAATTAAAACCCTGAAAGTCTTTTTTTTTTTTTTTTTTTTTTTTTGAGACAATGTCTCCCAGGCTAGAGTGCATTGGCACAATCTCGGCTCACTGCAGCCTCTGCCTCCTGAGTTCAAGCGATTCTCCTGCTTCAGCCTCCCTAGCATCTCGGATTATAGTTGTGCACCAACACACTCTGCTAATTTTTTGTATTTTTAGTAGAGACAGGGTTTCACCATGTTGGCCAGGCTGATCTCAAACTCCTCACCTCAGGTGATCCGCCCACCTTGGCCATCCGAAGCACTGGGATTACAGGCATGAGTCCCCGCACTCAGCCTAGAACTCTGAAGGCCTTTACTTTGAATTGTAAATATCAATAGAAACTTACGATGTTTTTTGTTTTTGTTTTTTTTAAGAAAAAAAAATTCTTAACTCTGGACAATATAAAAAGGCCTAAAAGCGATCACAATCCGGTAGCAATTAATATCCATCCCTGAATGTGGTCTCTAAATATTAGGACTCAGGAGAGATTGTGGATTGTAACATTGAAGTAGAAATGAGCAAGACAAGCCTGGAACACCTTGTAATGCCTGAAAGCAAAGAAGGAATAAAAAAAAATACTGGAATTGTACTTGAATGACATAGGAGCTGATTTTGAGAGATCTCTCACTGGCCAAAGATTAAACAATTTGGGCATCAAAAAATAATGACTACAATAGATAGAAATGTGTTAAATACCTAAAAACCATGAGTTTTTTTATGTTGTTGGTTTTTTGTTGTTATTGGTTTTGGTTTGGTTTGTTGTTGCTGGTTTTGTTTTTTTGAGACAGAGTCTCTGTCACCCAGACTGTAGTGCAGTGGCATGATCTCAGCTCACTGCAACCTCCATCTCCCAGGTTCAAGCGACTGTCGTGCCTCAGCCTCCCTGGTAGCTGGGATTACAGGTGTGTGCCACCACTCCTGGCTAATTTTTTTACTTTTAGTAGGGATGGGGTTCAAGCAGTTCTTCTGCCACAGCCTCCTGAGTAGCTGGGACTACAGGTGCACGCCACCACACCCAGCTAATTTTTGTATTTTTAGTAGAGATGGGGTTTCATCATGTTGGCCAGGATGGTCTTGATCTCTTGACCTTGTGATCCACCCGCCTAGGTTCTGGGGTGCATGTGCAGATCATGCAGGATTGTTGCATAGGTACAACAGGGCATGGGAGAGCAAGGAGCTGACGGGAGAAGATAGCCAGGGGAACCAGAAAGTGCAGGATGAGCCTTCTCCCCCATCACTACCAACCCCGCCCGCACTGCTGGCAGGGAACACACCAAGATCTTAAAAATTATCAGTTTTTAATAACGGTTTTTTAAAAAATTCAACTGATTACCCAAAGTTGCTGAGTTGTGTCCTACTATAAAAATTGCTAGCAGAAAGAATCAAACATTTCTTTTTCATGTCTTATACAGGCCATGACTGAGGATATTTCAGCCGTTGATGAAGTAATATAGTTCTTTATAGGAAAATCACAGCTAACAAATGCATAAGCAATGATTGAATTAGAAGGTCATCATTTTGCAGCCTCTTATGAAACAGTGGATCTAGACCTGTTGTTTTTTAAACAGGGATGATCCCATCCCCCCTCCCCCCCAGGGACAGATATCTAGAGACAGTTTTGGTTGTCACAACTGGTAGGGGGAAGCCACTTAGCATCTGGTAGATGAAGACCAGACGTGCTATTAAATGACCTACACATACAGGACAGCTCTACACAACAAATAATTATCTGGCCCAAAATGTCAGTATTGCTAATTTGGGAAACCTTGATCTAAACAATAATTATCAGTGGCCACTCAAGCAGTAAGATAAAAAAGAAGGTTGATGGGGATATTTATGATGGGGGGGAACAAGCTGATAACACCTGACCTAAACTGAACCCGCTGGTTGACCTTAAATGGGAAACTGGTATTAGGTGCCTCCTGTGGGGATATAATAGGAAGTGCATGGTATCTTTCTTTGAAATATGCCATCCCAAATGGTTTAGCCAGCATCCATTAAGCTTCTAGATCTAGCTACCAGTTCCAGAAAATATGAAAGATAGAGGGGGCAACTTAAATGACCCTATGAGGAAGCAGTCAGCCCAGTCTGGAATGTGGGAAGGAACTTCTACAAGTCAAATGACCCAATTTCTTCAACAAATAAATGGCATGGAGGGGGAAAAAAAGTGAGAGGCACAGTGGGAACTATCAAGGAATTGAGTGACAGATGATCAAGTGTAGTGTGTTTATCCTGGAATGACTAAGTCAAATGTAAACAGATAACAAGGAAAATTGAGTATTAGATGTTAAAGAATTAGTCATTTACTTTAGGATGATGATACTGTTGGGTTTGTTGTAAGTCCTTATCTCTTAGAAATACATATGTGAAGTACTTACATGAAATATTTATGAATTAAAATATGTGTCCCAGGTTTTATTTTGTTTTTCTTTTTAAAAATGGTCAGGTAAAGACATTTAAAAAGGCATACTGATAATTGTTGAAGCTGAGTGCTGGAGATTTGGAGATCATTTTACTATTCTGTCTTTATACTAAAAAGTTTAAAATGTAATTAAAATTCTGTTATGCTTTATGTACATTCTGTTTTATTTTGGTGTCTTTTGATAATGTATATACAATGGAAATTTTATTATTTTTAGATACTGTGTGTCCTACCCGGTACTACCAGCACTTTTTTTCTTTATATATTTTTTTTCTTTTCTTTTGTATTTTTTTAAGAGACAAGGTCTTGCTCTGTCTGTTACCCAGGCTGTAGTGCAGTGGTGCAATCTTGTCTGACTACATATAACCTCAGCTTCCCCCAATAGTAGGACTGCAGGCAAATGTCATGTCACCATGCTGGCTAATTTTTTTTTTTTCTTTAATAGAGACGAGGTTTCCCTATGTTGCCCAGGCTGATCTCAAACTCCTGGCCTCAAGTACTCTCCTACCTCAGCCCCCAAGTTCTGGGGTTACAGGCATGAGCTACCAGGCCTTGCCCTTTTTTTCTTTTTGATGTTGTATATTGTTTGGGAACTCTTAAGTTCCTTTGTGAAATGAGGCTTTATGAAATGTCTTCTAGGATTCATTTGTGGCACTCTAATGACCATCTGTTTGCCATTGATTTCCATTTCTGTGTGCCATTTAGTATGTTTTAGATTTTTAAAAATCCATTGGAAATAGATGCCGTGAGAAAATTTATTCACATGTGTAATGCATTAAATGTTACCAAAAGAAGAAATATTAATGATATAGACTGTGTTCATAATATTAATCTCTTCTCTCTTGTTTTTAAAATTTAGTTCTATCGTTTCCACCCTGCTAGCTCTTATGGACGGATTGGACAGCAGAGGGGGAGATTGTGGTCATTGGTGCTACCAACAGACTAGATTCTATAGACCCTGCTTTACGAAGGCCTGGTCGCTTTGACAGAGAATTCCTTTTTAGCCTACCTGATAAAGAGGTAAGAATTTACTGTCACTCAAATTTTGACAAAAATATGTTGCTGTTTATTAGTAATAAGTGTTGGTATAGTAAAAATTTGGAAATTCTTGGGTTTTTTTTTTTTTAATTCTTGGGTTTTGTATCATGGTTTTGTCAAGTGATAGTTATTAGTGAACAACTCAAATGGGGACAGATTTTTACTCTTTTCTTTAAATACAATAATGCCTTCCCAGAATTACTCTTAAAATGTTTACAATTTGAGCATAGCCTTTGGATATTGTAAGTTTTGCTTCAGAACATATGACTTAATGCATAATCAATCCTTAGCCAGTTTGCTAGCCTTGACTTTTTCATGAATACCATCATATAATCCTACTCAGTTTTTTTAAGTCTACTTAATCTTCTGGGAACCAAAGAGGAAAATATGTGTAGAGCTGTCTGTACTCTTAAAAGCAGCTCTAAATATGCGCTAGAATGAATAGCTACTTTAGTAGTTTCTTAGTTTCTCTTATGTCTATTTATGACAAATATAACTTTAGTGCTATAAATGCAAATATGTTTAATAATGAGACTAAGTTCATTAAACTCTTAAAAGTACATCCTTTTTCTTATTTTCACTTTCATATTTCTATTTATATTAAGTTGTTTTTTTGTTTTTTTGTTTTGAGATGGAGTCTTGCCCTGTCACCCAGGCTGGGGTGCAGTGGTGCAGTCTCAGCTCACTCCAACTTCCTCCCCTGGGATTGAAGTGATTCTCGTGCCTCAGACTCCTGAGTAGCTGGAATTACATGCACATACCACCATACCCAGCTAATTTTTGTAGTTTTAGTAGAGAGGGGGTTTCACCATGTTGGCCAGGCTGGTCTCAAACTCCTGACCTCAAGTGATCCACCTTGCCTCGGCCTCCCAGAGTGCAGGGATTACAGGCATGAGCCACCGCACCAGCCAATATTAAGTACTGGTCACTTCAAAATTTTAGATAATCAGAAGTATTTTTAATTGAAATTAATGTAATCTGAATAGAACTTATTAATAGTTGTAAAAAATAAATTGTTTTTATTCATAGGCTCGAAAAGAAATTCTAAAGATTCACACCAGGGATTGGATCCCAAACCACTGGACACATTTTTAGAAGAGCTAGCAGAAAACTGTGTTGGTAAACATTGTTTTAAGCAATTAAAAGAACAAATATGAAACAAGTTGTATTAGGTTATTGCAAAATATGGCAGTTTTTGCCTATAAAAGTAATGGTAAAAACCGCCATACTTTTGCACCAAATTAATAAAGAAATGCAAGGTTAAATATGTGTTTCATATCTCTTGTTTATGGCATTTTCTTCTCACAAAGTCTTGATATTAAATAGAGATATTTGACAAATTGGCCATCAGGAGCAGAGTATTTAATTGTATAAAATACAATATTATTTTTATATCATCAGTATATTAATAGTATTATTATAATAGCTATCCTTTACTGACCATTTTCTAGTCATCCTGTTAAGCATTCTGCATATATTATTTCATGTAATTCTCACATGGTTCCTGTGATGTACATAGCAATATCTCTACTTTACAGATGAAGAAATGGCTGGAGAACATTCTGTGAATTTTCTAAGGTCACACAGCTAGTAAATGACAAACTGGAATTTGAACCTAGTCTATGTGACTTTAAAACTCTTGCTCTTGACCTCTGTGCTGTACTTAGTGCTTGTGTAGTGCACTCGTAAAAACTGATTGATTGTTGATGGCTATTACTACGCTATAAGTTTACTGGGTAAAAGAGATTTTGGTCTTAAATACTCTTAAATATTTGCTAACTATATTGATAGGGTGATTTTTAACTTTCTTTTAACCATGGTCATGCTAATAGAGTTTTGTGTTTCTTTGTTTGGTTGGCTGGTTCTTTTTTTCCCCTGGTTGCTTTGGATAGGATACTGTGGAGCAGATATTAAATCAATATGTGCTGAAGCTGCTTTATGTGCTCTACGACGACGCTACCCACAGATCTATACCACTAGTGAGAAACTGCAGTTGGATCTCTCTTCAATTAATATCTCAGCTAAGGATTTCGAGGTAGCTATGCAAAAGATGATACCAGCCTCCCAAAGAGCCGTGACGTCACCTGGGCAGGCACTGTCCACCATTGTGAAACCACTCCTGCAAAGCACAGTTGACAAGATCTTAGAAGCCCTACAGAGAGTATTTCCACATGCAGAAATCAGAACAAATAAAACATTAGACTCAGGTATAAAACTTGGTTGACCATTTAGTTTTTATAATCAGTAAAGTGAAATGTTTTATACATACCAGAAATATTTCTTTGTAAAAGAATCTCTGAAAAGAATTTGGTAATGCTTTACCTGGGATATATGAAGGAAATTCACTCCATGGATTGCCTTTAACTTAATTTGTTGTAAGTTTGGGATGTATTTTTACGTTTACTTAATTCATATCTACACAAATATTTTTGATTCTTTGAAAAAATTTCATTGAAGTATGCTGACTTGAACTGAAGCAGTAAAGATTTGCTTTGCAATCCAAAAGTTACTAATGTACAATTTTTTGGTTTTATAGATATTTCTTGTCCTCTGCTAGAAAGTGACTTAGCTTACAGTGATGATGATGTTCCATCAGTTCATGAAAATGGACCTTCTCAGAAATCTTCTAATAAGGCAAAAGACAATTTTAACTTTCTTCATTTGAATAGGTATATTTTTCTTGCAAATCAATTTTTTTGCATGTGTAAATTTTCTAAAAATAAATGAGATTGTGGTTGAAAAAGTAAAAAATGCTAACCAATCTGTTTTTTATTTAAATTAAAGTGCCAGAAATTTTTTGTTGTTATAGTTGTCACAATAGTAGAAATTACAGTCTACAAAAATATTCCTAAATATCTATGGGGATCAGTTGTTTCCAGAAACTATGTGAACCATGTTGTTAGGATTGGTTGGCCTTATTGGCAAGACTTTTTACTTATGAGAGTTTATAGTTGACAATTTAGGGATTGAATTTAAACCTTGTTTTTTTCTAAAACGTAGCTTTTTAATCATTTCTCTTTCAGAAATGCTTGTTACCAACCTATGTCTTTTCGACCAAGAATGTTGATAGTAGGAGAACCAGGATTTGGGCAGGGTCTCTCACTTGGCACCAGCTGTCATTCATGCTTTGGAAAAATTTACTGTACATACATTAGACATTCCTGTTCTTTTTGGAGTTAGTGCTACATCCCCTGAAGAAACATGTGCCCAGGTAATTTGTTGGTGCCCAAACAAAATAGAAGACAAAACAGACTTCCAGAGACAAAAGCTAAAATTGCCTAATTTTTTTTGTATTATGTTTTTTTGTCTTTCTGATTTGTAACTTCAGGTTTACAAAATAGAATTATACATGATTGCTTAGTCATTAAAGAGAATGAGTTTAAATCCCACATTCACCCTTAATATCTTTGTGACCATAGTAAAGTTGTTAGATCTCTGTAATTTCCCCATTTGGAAAATGGAGATGATAGTACTTGCCTCATATGGCTGTTGTGAGAATTAAATGAGTAAAGTACTTCAAATGGTGACTGCTCCTTAGTAAGTACTCAAATATACTGCCGTTTCTGTTTTGGTATTTTTATATTAACATTTTTTTAATATAAAATATTTTATATTTGTTGTTTTGTTTACTTTTGATTACTACAACAGAAAAATCTTCTAGATTTCTCCAACTGTTTTCTAGTTGCTTGAAGAAATTGTTTTCCAAAAAAAATGAAACTTTTAAACAACATTTAAAAATAAGGTTGTGGGATTTTGGAGAAGCATTTTAAAAACATGAGGACTTTATGTGATAGTTCTGGTTAAACTTTGTTTCAGACTAATAGAACTAGCATTATTAACATGTTGAGTCTAATTGAATTTGTTTTGTTCCCTACATACTAGGTGATTCGTGAAGCTAAGAGAACAGCACCAAGTATAGTGTATGTTCCTCATATCCACTTGTGGTGGGAAATAGTTGGACCGACACTTAAAGCCACATTTACTACGTTATTGCAGAATATTCCTTCATTTGCTCCAGTTTTACTACTTGCAACTTCTGACAAACCCCATTCTGCCTTGCCAGAAGAGGTAATTTATGTGGGGGGGGGAGTCATTATACTTTAAAAAGACAGCTGTTTGTACCAAAATAATAGTAACCTATTGTAAAAATTCAAATGCTGCAAAAGTGAATTAAAGGGTAAATTTTCTTATCGAAGATACCATTGTTAACTATTTGGTATATGTGCTCGTTGGGTAAGACGGTATATGTGTATGTATATATTAAGGATACGTAAATTTTTTCTCTTAAAAAATGGGGTTGTATGATACATACTATTCTGCAATTTGCTTTATTCACTTAACAATAAATATATCTTGTGTATTTGCTAGTGCTAAAATCTCTTGAAGAGCTTCATGGCTATTCAAAGCCCTGTTGATAGGTTTTTTGGTTGTTTTCCAGTTTTTTGCTGCTCAACTGTTATAGTGAGTATATTTGTATTTTATTTAGTATGAGCACTAGTATATGGATTTTTCTAGTATTGGTTCCTAGAAGTGGAATAGTTGTAGTTGAATCAAAGAGTATTTTACATTTACAAGTTTTAACAAACTAAATTACTCATTCAAGTTTGTGCCAGTTTAGACAGTTGCCAATAGTGAACAAAAGGCCATGCTGCTTCTGCCTGGAATACTCTTCTCTTACACACTTCCCCTGGCATCATTTTTTACTTTTCTTTATTTTTTTTTTTTATTTCATTTTTTACTTTTCTCAAATCTCTGCTCAGATATCACCTCAGAGAGGTCTTCTTTGATCAGCGTTTCTCAATAATAGCAATAGCTCTCTGCCCATCACACTCTTTTCCCTTTTCCTGCTTTATTTTTATTGCCCCTGCCATTAAATATTGATTTGCTTGACTCTTTCCGCTATCAAAATGTAAAGTACATGAAATTAGGGACTTTTTTTTTCACCTCTGTGTCCATGGAGCACATAACAAGCATATTGTAGGCTTCTGTGTATTTTCTTTTAATGAATGAATTTGATGTTTTTTTTCTACACCTTTGACAGAATGGTTTGTAGTTTTTAGAACACTAATAGGAATATAAGCTCAAATCAAATACTTATTAAAGGAATATTTATTGAGTGCTTATTTTCTACCAGCCATGGTTCTAGGCACTAGGGATGTATCAGTGAATAAGATAGACAAAAATGTATATCTTTACACATATAGGGCTAACATTTTAGTTGAGTGGGGGGAGAGAAGTTTTAAAAAATTTGTAATACTATAGTGGAGAAAAGTTTAGCTAAGGGGTATCAAAAGAGCATGGGTAGGTCACAGTGTGAAATAGGCTAGATAAGGCCTCAGTAAGAAGATATTTGGCCGGGCACAGTGGCTCATGCCTGTAATTCCAACACTTCAGGAGGCCGAGGTGGCTGAATCACCTGAGGTCAGGAGATCAAGAGCAGCCTAGCCAACATGGTGAAACCCCATTTATGCAAAAATACAAAAATTTGCCAGGCTTGGTGGTGCATACCTATAATCCCAGCTACTTGGGAGGCTGAGGCAGGAGAATCACTTGAACCCAGGAAGCAGAGATTGCAGTGAGCTGAGATTGCACCATTACACTCCAGCCTGGGCGACAGACCGAGACTCAGTCTCAAAAAAAAAAAAAAAAAGAGAGAGAGATGATATTTGAGGAAAAACGTGGAAAAGGTAAGGTAGTGAACCATTGGAGTAGCTGAGGGACAAAGGTCCTAGCAGAGGAAAAAGCAACTGCAGAGTCTCTGAGGCAGATCTGTGTCTTGCATGTTGGAAAAATAGCAAGAAGGCCAGGGTGATAGAGCAGAGTGAGTGAGGGGCAATCTAGGAGGAAAGGAGGCCAGGGTTATCAAGGGATCAGACTGTGTCCTGATGGCTCTGTATAATGATGATAATTGATTATGAAACCTACATAAGGAAATGAATTCATAGGAAATGAATATTAAGTATATATTATAAACTCTTTGAGTGGGGAAGGTCCTTAAAGGTTTTCAGTTTAGTTAACTATCTAGTTTTATACTCTATACTATCTCCTTAATGTGGATATTGCACTGATGTTAAAATACTTTCTACACTCTTGTTAGCTCTGACTCCTAAAAATCAACTTACTGGTGGAGGCTTTCATTTTTTATTTTAACTTAGAAAGTGGTCATGCTAATCTTCTATATTGTTCCAATTTTAGTATATGTACTGCTGAAGCAAGCACAAATCTTCCACTTCTTAATCTCCATTTCCCAGATAACATATAGAACTTGTCTAATACATCTTCATCATGACAAGTCTTTGTATATTTAAACACTCTTTTATGTCTTGCTGACCTAGGCCTTTTCACATTATACAGGGTATGTTATATTCATTAGGACTATTAATAAAGTAGAAGTTTATTTTTTACTCACTTTAACAATACTAGGCAGGTTGATTACATTGGCAGGTTTGTCTTCGGCTATGCAGTCATTCAGACACTCAGGCTGAAAGATACTGTCTTATTTTCTTTTTTTGGAGATGGAGTCTCACTCTTTTGCCCAGGCTGGCAGTTCAGGGGTACAGTCTTGGCTCACTGCAGCCTTAGCCTCCCAAGTTCAAGCAGTTCTCCTGCCTCAGTGTCCTGAGTAGCTAGGATTATAGGCGCCCGCCACCACGCCCAGCTAATTTTGTGTTTTTAGTAGAGACGGGATTTTAACTGTGTTGGCCAGGCTGGTCTTGAACTCACCTCAGGTGATCCTGCTGTCTTGTCTTCCTAAAGTGCTGGGATTACAGGTATGAGCCATCACCACACCTGTCTTCTTTTCATCATGTAGCCTTCCAGATTGCTTTCATTCCAATCAACTGAAAGGACTGGCTCTTGCTTGTGCCTGACCTGGAAGTGGTGTAAATCATTTTCTCTCATATTCCATTGGCTAAAGCTCAGTCACATAGCCATACTTCATTGCAAGAGGGGCTGGGAAATGTGAAGAGCCATGTGCCCAAGAACAAGATACAGATTGTGGTAATAGCAGGCTTTGTTACACAGCACACCACGTTGTAGTTTCTTCATAATTCTAGTCACTCTCCTGATCTCCTGAATGTCTTTCTTTTTCTAGTTCTTTTGGAAGACCAGAGTCAGAATGAATGAAGTACTCTAGCAGTGTTCTGATTAATACAGTGTAAAGAAGGATTGTTAGCCATAATATTACTGATTTATTATTCTATCAACTAAAACTATTAATCATTTTCAGATTTGAAATAAAGATAATGAATTTATGATCTGAGTAACAAACAAGTAAGACAAACTAGGTGAACTTCCTTTATATGAATGTGGAGAGGTTGAAAAAACATCAGTTTAATCCGGGGAACTTTGTCAAGGACATGGAAATTTTATACTAAAAGATCTTTCTTAAAGGATAGCTTTTCTCTTTTCCTTAGGATAATGTTTCCTAAGCATATTAATTGTAAATTGAGCAAAATATTTTAATACCACATTCTATAAGTAGGGAAGAATGGGCCTGGGACTAGGAATTGCTGCCCGTTTTTATAAAATGAATAGTCCGTATGCATGCAAATAAGCAAGCCTTGTATAGCTTTCAGTGATTTAGTGATACTGTTGATTTAACATTAGACAATACTATATGAGAAATACTGTATAGTCCATTATTAGGCACATTAAAATAGCTCTCAATATGCAAGAGCACAAGTGGACTCAGGCCAGTATGGAAAGATGAGAAAGAATGCTGTTAGCAGATAGGAGTTTTAATGAATCCAGGAAAGACAAAGTCGTGAGGATTAGATTGATAAAGATGACCACAATTCACAGCATATGCATGAAAGGACTGCTTTGAAAGGCAAAAGTGGTTTCTAGCTGAGGAAGAGCCTTTGGGCTGGGTGTGGTGGCTCACAACTGTAATACCAGCACTTTGGGAGGCCAACGCAGCGGATCACTTGAGGTCAGGAGTTTGAGACCAGCCTGGCCAACATGACAAACCTCCATCTCTACTAAAAATACAAAAATTAGCTGGGCATGGTGGCGCATGCCTGTAGTCCCAGCTACTTGGGAGGCTGAGGTATGAGAAACGCTTGAACCCAGGAGGTGGAGGTTGCAGTGAGCCAAGATCATGCCACTGCACTCCAGCCTGGGTGACAGAGTGAGACCCTGTCTCAAAAAAAAAGAGCCTTTGGACAACCCTGGAGTAATTGGCTTTCTTCCCCTTCCAGTCCCTATACCAAGCAGTAGTCAGCAGGGTGGTTGTGCCGCAGAACTAGCATAACAGAGCTTATATATGACTGCTGATATCAGAAGAAATGGGGAGCCCTTGTGCCCACAAGACAAATTATAGGCACATTTCTACTTCTAGTATAGACTAGCTTTCATAGTCACTGGAGGTAGAAGCTAGAATAAATAGAAATAGCACCTATGGACAGTCAGAGATTTTAAAAGCAAAGATGTGGTTATAAATAAACATTTGAGGAAGGACAACCTCATGAATAATGTCCATGTATCGCTAACACACTGTGACAGAGAACCAATTGGAGACAAATGAAATAACCCCTGTAAAAGGGAAATAAAATCCTTTATAGGCTGAGAAGGGAGCAAACACAGATGAAGAGCAAATTAGCAAAGTGGAAGATCATGAGACCAGTAATTCTTAGAGTATGTGATACAAAAGTACAGACTTGAAAAGCATAAGAAATAATTAAAAGAAATGGAGGAGATAGGTTAAGGTCTCATGGGATTTATGGGAGGTAAAAATAAGTGTAGGAGAGAAAATATTCTTCACATGATAGAACATTTTGTACAGTTAAAGAATACCATAAGTCTTCTTAAGATTTAAAAATGTTCTTAAGATGTAATGTGTTCCAGGTACTGAGTACTGTATGATGACTATAGTTAACAAAATTATATAGTTCTAGGCCGTGCGCGGTGGCTCACGCCTGTAATCACAGCACTTTGGGAGGCCAAGGCAGGTGGATCACCTCAGGTCCGGGAATTCGAGACCAGCCTGACCAACATGGAGAAACCCTGTCTCTACTAAAAATACAAAATTAGCTGGTCATGGTGGCGCATGCCTGTAATCCCAGCTACTCGGGAGGCTGAGGCAGGAGAATTGATTGAACCCTGGAGGTGGAGGTTTCGGTGAGCCAAGATAGCACCATGCACTCCAGCCTGGGCAACAAGAGCAAAACTCCATCTCGAAAAGAATAAAAAGATTATATAGTTCTGAGTAGCTGGAAGAGGGATGTTGAATGTTTCCAATACAAAGAAATGATAAATGTTTGAGAAGACAGATAGGCTAATTACCTTGATCTGATCACTATACATTATATGTATTACAACATCAGTATGTACCCCATGTACAGTTATTATGTCATTTTTAAAAAGTAATTTTAAGCCCACGAATTTGAGATCAGCCTGGGCAGTACAAGGAGACCCTGTCTCTACAATAAGTTTAAAAATTAGCTGGGTGTGGTGGTGCGTGCCTGTAGTCCCAGCTACTCAGGAGGCTGAGGCCAGAGGATTGCTTGAGCCCAGTTTGAGGTTGCAACGAGCTATGATTGTGCCACTGCAATCCAGCCTGAGTGACAGAGCGAGACCCTGTCTCTTTAAAAAAAAAAAAGAAAAAAGTAAAATATTATCAAATCAGTTTCTTTATTAATTGTAATGTGGATTCTTGAATTCTCATGATTTTTAATTCCTAATCTATTGTAAACATGGTTTATACATAAATCCAATATTCTTAAAAAACTTGTTTAAAAAATAGTTTATTATACAATTTAGATTGTCATTTTAAATGTGTATAATAACCTACTATTGTATTAAATGACTAACACATGCATTTCATATGCATGTGTGTATATATGCTGCATATATATATATATATATATATGTTTAGATACTGTACAGAACTCCTTGACATATGATGGGTTTATCTGGGCATAACCCGATTGTAAGTGGAGGATCATACTGAATACATATCACTTTCATGCTGTTGTGAAGTTTAAAAATCATAAATTGAACCATTGTAAGTTGGGGATCATCTGTATATATGATATAAATTGCATTTATTTTCCTTTTTAAGGTGCAAGAATTGTTTATCCGTGATTATGGAGAGATTTTTAATGTCCAGTTACCAGGTAAAGAAGAACGGACAAAATTTTTTGAAGATTTAATTCTAAAACAAGCTGCTAAGTCTCCTTTATCAAAAAAGAAAGCAGGTTAGTTTCTATATCAAAGTTAATACTTAATAATTTTGAGAAAGTGGTAATGAAATAGTTAATGGCATTGACATGTGTCTGTCAACACAAGCTCAAAACCTCACTCATGAGGTTGATGCATTTGCTGCTTAAAAATCTCTGTCCTTGACTTAAGCATATCCTTAAAAAATAAAAAAATAAAAAAAAAATCTCTGCTTCTCATTAAAATGGACTACAGTTCTTAAGGTACACAAGGTCTTTAATAGTATAGCCCCAATCTGTGTTTCTAAGCTCATTTTGGGCACTTGTGTTCTGCTCAGCCCTCCACACCCCACCTTTTTTCTTATAAAATACTATTTTATTGAGATAGGGTCTCACTCTGTCACCCAGGCTGGGGTGAAGTGGCATGATCACAGCTTACTATAGCCTCAGCCTCCTGGGCTCAAGCAGTCCTCCCACCTCAGCCTCCCAAGTAGCTGGGACTGCAGGCTCATGCCACCATGCCTGACTGAATACTTATTTTTTTAGTATACCTCATTTATTCTTTATTATGAAGCCTTTCCTTATATGGGCAAAATGAATGGCTTCTGCCTTCATGACCCATCATACTTCTAAAATACTACTGATATTTTATCCTGAGTACTCATTGTATATCTATTTAAACAAAATAACCTTTTGTTATAATTGAAATATATTACACATTTTCATTAGTTCAAAACTAGTAAAGAAGGCATTTTATAGTTAGAATATTTTTGTCCTGGAAATAATGCATTTTCAAAGTTTAATAGACTCTTAAATTATCTTAAAATGGAACAGAGGTGATGACTTTTAGGAATTAGCATTCCAAATTACAAGTTACTAATGATTTCTGGAGGGGATATAGGGTTAGAGATTATGGTAGTATTTTTGTATTCCAAATCTTTGGATTCTTGGAATATTTATGGAAGATAATCCCTCAAATCCTGGCTCTATTTTCACTAAATCACTTGTCACCCTCAATATTATGAAGGAATAGTAACTAAACTTTTCCATTCATGTGAAGTTTTGCAGGCTTTGGAGGTATTACCGGTAGCACCACCACCTGAGCCAAGATCACTGACAGCAGAAGAAGTGAAACGACTAGAAGAACAAGAAGAAGATACATTTAGAGAACTGAGGATTTTCTTAAGAAATGTTACACATAGGCTGGCTATTGACAAGCGATTCCGAGTGTTTACTAAGCCTGTTGACCCTGATGAGGTATTAATTTAATCTTTAGATCAAATATGTTCTAGGCCATAATACTTCACAATCAGAGGATATTTGAAGAGTTTATGTGGTTCTGCCCACACTCTGAACTAGTTTCCTCTATTTGGAAACATGTACCGAGTTAGTGTCCTAAGCACATGGAGACTTTTAAGAGCAGGAAGACACATTTTCCTTTCCTGTAGACAATTACCTCTGTCTGCCCAACCTAAACATTGTAGAAGTAATTGAGAATGTCTTATTTTATTTTATTTATTTTAGAGATGGAGTTTCGCTCTTGTTGCCCAGGCTGGAGTGCAATGGCATAATTTCGTCTCACTGCCGCCTCCACCTCCTGGGTTCAAGCGATTCTCCTGCCTCAGCCTCCCAAGCAGCTGGGACTACAGGCATGTACCACCACGCCTGGCTAATTTTTGTATTTATAGTAGAAATGGGGTTTCTCCATGTTGGCCAGGCTGGTCTTGAACGCCTGACCTCAGGTGGTCCACCCGTCTCAGCCTCCCAAAGTGTGGGAATGACAGGCGTGAGCCACCACACCCAGCCTTTTTTTTTTTTTTTTTTTTAGGATTGGGGCTTCACTATTGCCCAGGCTGGAGTGCAGTGACACAATCTCGTCTTTCACTGCAACCTTGTAGAGATAGAGTCTTGCTATGTTGTCCAACCTAGTCTCAAACTCTTGGCCTCAAGCAGTCTTCCTGCCTCAGCCTCCTGAAGTGCTGGGGATTATAAGAATGAGCTGACCAAAAATGTCACTTGCCACATGATATTATTATGACCTCCACAATTGGAAGAGAGCTGTAGAGCCAGACCTTAAGTTGCCCTGAAGGACTGGTGGCAATTGGATGAGGAAAGAATATAGGATGTTACTGGAGAATACA
This sequence comes from Ateles fusciceps, assembly GCA_036589455.1. Lineage (NCBI taxonomy): Eukaryota > Metazoa > Chordata > Mammalia > Primates > Atelidae > Ateles > Ateles fusciceps. The sequence goes on from JAZHEH010002139.1 coordinate 827,773, forward strand.
GCTGCCCAAGAATAAGAAACAAATACAAAACACAAATAGTCTTAGATCAAGTCTAAGTTTTTATGTTAAACATATTATCATAATCTTTTACATATTTATTTTCTATCCCCTATATTGCCTGGCAGAGAAACTTGACTCACATGTTATATTTAGAGTTAATTTCATGATCTGGTCATTTGCTTGAATTTTAGGTTCCTGATTATGTCACAGTAATAAAGCAACCAATGGACCTTTCATCTGTAATCAGTAAAATTGATCTACACAAGTATCTGACTGTGAAAGACTATTTGAGAGATATTGATTTAATCTGTAGTAATGCCTTAGAATACAATCCAGATCGAGATCCTGGAGGTGAGCATTAGTGAATTTTTTTTCAGGGGGTGGAGTTGGGGGCAGCTAACACTTAGTGTTGATTTTTGTGTCAGGTGCCATATTATAAACATAACCAAAATACTGTTTAATCCTCACAACAAACTTATCCCCCATTTTACAGATGGTAAAAATGAAGTTTAGAAAGGTTAAAAACATTGCTCAAGGTCACACTTCCAGGAAGGGGCAGAGTAAGAATTTGAATGCAGGTTTCTCTCGTTCCCAAATCCCGTTTTTAGGAATTGCATGATATGTCCTCTAATGTCTCATATAGGATGAGATGGCTTGTTTTCTTTGTATTTCAGTGCTCTTCCTCAAAGTGGAAAAGTAGACACTCTGTAATACGATAGGTTTAAAACTATTTTATTAGTTATTACAAAAGCAATATAATATAGTGCTTACTAATAGTAATATTTAAAAAATCTAGTCCCCCATATCCTTTCTCCAAAGGTGGACGCTGTTAAGTTTGATGATATCTTTTCGGACTTTTCTGTGCATATACCCCTTCTGCTCTCACCTATCCCCCTCTGTTAATATAAAATTTAATGGATATAATGTATGTTATTTGGGTGATGGATACCCCAAAAGCCCTGATTTCATGTGCAGTCTGTGCATATAACAAAATTACACTTGCACCCCATAAATTTGTACAAATTTTAAAAAATAATGTATAAAGTAAATCATTTTTAATGTTATGTTTGTTCTGTATCTTGTCCATTTCCAAGAAATGTTCTTTCTTAGGTGCTTATTTAATTTTCTGATAGCTTCCTGTTCTTATGGATGCAGTGCTCTTTAACTCTTAACAATGGATAAAAAAATACATTTTAAAAATAATTTTGTTTTCTGTATTAATTTCTCCTCCAGTACATTGGCTTTTTGTTTTTAAATTGATGGTGCTTGTAAGTTAGATTGATTAGCATAGGGATCTACTAAAACTTTCTTTAACAATTGAAAAGCTTACTATTCTTTTCCTCCCAGTCCTCTAGCTCACCTTCCCTAAGCATTTCCCTGTAGTTCAGAGTTCTGGAGTTAAGCAGTGGGAAACAGACTAGGAAGCTGAGAACGCTCCTTCATTGTATGTAGGAAGAAGGAACCAGGTATTCTGGAGGCAGAGGACTTTCTCTGTCACATTGCAGTCATGCTGCTGCTGCTCCCTTTCTGTCTATTGCGGCAATCTAAAATTTTCTCAGGCTAGTGGTGTCAAATGTTAGTGGACATCAGAATCTCCTAAAGAACTTCATAAAATACAGATCACTGGATCCCATCTCTAGGGTTTCTGATTCTGTAGGTGTAGGCCCTGAGAATTTGCATTTCTAATGAGTTTCCCAGTGTCACTGATGCTGCTGGGTTCAGGAAGCACTACTTAGAGCTTGCCCTGACTTTCTTCAGGCCCAAATGCCATGTTAGAAAGCCCACTTCAGCATTCCTAATGTAATGTAGCTATTCCTGTATAACCTGGGAGTGAATTTTGCAGTCTCTTGGCCTTTGAGGAGTATCGATCTGGCAGTTCAAGCAATCCTGCATTTGCTTATTCCGTCTGCTGCCTCAAATCATTATTTTCTGTTGATTCATTTTTTTTTTCTTCTGATATTTCAAAGGGATCTGAACACTACAAGAGCAGTAAAATTGTTTGGGTTTAGTCTGCCATGTTGAATCAGATGTTCAACACGTTAAGATTAGCACCAGAAACAGAATAGGACAATTCCAGTAACTTACTATTTGTGGTAAAAGTCAAAATGAATTGTAAGAGCTACTGTCTTAGCCCAATATGCTGTTTATTTTTGGTACATTAAAAGGGGGAAATTAATTATATTTTTTACTCATTTCATAGATCGTCTTATTAGGCATAGAGCCTGTGCTTTAAGAGATACTGCCTATGCCATAATTAAAGAAGAACTTGATGAAGACTTTGAGCAGCTCTGTGAAGAAATTCAGGAATCTAGAAAGAAAAGAGGTAGGAAAGTGATTTGGTGTCAGAAAAGGATGCTTCAGATGTATTGAGTATTTTCAGTTAATCCTTCATGTAATTTTGAAATCTAGAAATCCTTTTGACATCCCACATATCTATTTATAAGGTTGTAGCTCCTCCAAATATGCCCCATCTTACTACCATGTGATGCCAAAGCAAAATTCCACTCTTGCTGGTGATAAAGACCAGATCCAGAGCAGAATGAAAAGCTAAAGACACTGAGTATTCCCATGGCTTGCAGCACTCCTGGTAAGTACTCGAGTAGTTTTCATTTATGAAATTGTAACCTTTATTCTTTTCTAATGTCATTAACTTTCTCCCTCATTTTCCTTCATTTGTGTTAATACAGTGAATTACATTGATTTGTTATTATTAAGACAACTTTACATTCTTGAAATAAATCCAAGTTTATAATGTACCTACACTTGCAATCCAAAAGTTCACCATCTAATTGTGGACTGACTTGATTTGAAACTGATGTCTGTAAATTCTGGTCTATTTCCTACTCCCCCTTATTCTTAGGATGTAACTCCACAGGTTAGCAATTCAAAGCTTGTAGGGTTTTCTAAGGCCTGCCTTCCTTGGCAGACTTTTAATTCCAATTCTTGTTTTTTAAGCCCCATCATTGTCAGACTCTGCTCAGCTTCTCAGGCTCTGTTATTCATGTTTTCCCAGATTTTAGCACCATAATTCCTCATTGCTTTATCAGATCTGTGTGTGTGTGTGTTAAGGGTAGGGTTAGCGTATTTGCTAGGGTTAGAACCTTCACTTACTATATTGCAAGTTTGTCTATCCTCAGGTAATTGATTTGAGATAGATAAAGAATAAGCCCTTCTTTTGAAAAATTGGGAGGAGGCAGCTGGGAAAGGAAAGATATGAGAAGAAAATGAGCACGAGGGCTTCACTACCAGAATGCTCACAATCAAATCAACTTAAAGCAAGAATATATATGTATGGAAACTAGCTCCCTTAAAACAATCTGAGAATGTATTTTAAAAGGAAAAAAAAGAAAAAAAAAAAACAATTATTTGATATGTACCTAAACAGGATTACATATTTTATGTCCACCAAAACGCACATCTAAGAATATTCAAAGAAGCAATATTCATATTAGGTTTGTACAAAAGTAGTTGCGGTTTTGCCATAAAAAGTCATGGTTTAACACTGTGAGTAACTCAAACACCCATCACCAGTAGAATGGAAAGATATGAATTATTATACACTGAGAATCCTTAATGTCAACTACATACAACTGCATAGATGAACCTCCCAAACAATGTTGAGTAAATCCTAGCCACGTTCACGTGACAAAATTTTAAAATATATATTTAAAATTTTCATGTATGTATGAAGTCAAAAATGGACAAAACTAATCCATGGTGTTATAAATCAGGATATTGTTTACTTTTCAGGATATTATGACTAGAATTAGAATAAGGGTAACTTTGGAATGTTAGTATATGTTCTGTTTCTCGATCTGGGTGCCGATTATGTGAGTTGCTTCTGTTTGTGGATATTCATTCCATGTTTATGTTCTGAGTACAATTGACCCTTGAATAATATGAGTTTGAAGTGCACAGGTCCACTTATGTGTGGATTTTTCTCAATAAATATCTTGGAAAATATTTTGGAGATTTGCAACAGTTTGAAAAAACTTGCAGACGAATCGCACAGCTTAGTGAAAAGATTAGGTATGTCATAGATGCATACAATATGTATAGACAGTATTCTATTTTATCATTCACTACCATAAAATATACACAAATCTATTTTTAAAAGTTAAGATTCATCAAAATTTAACACACAAACACAGATCGTATATAGCACCATTTACAGTCGAGAAATGTAAATAAATATAATGATTCAGTAGTAAATCACAACTGCATAAAATTAACTGTAGTACATGACTGTACTACTATAATTTTGGAGCCACCTCCTGTTGCTGTTGTGGTGAGCTCAAGTTTCGTGAGTATCTGTTTAAAACGATGTGTGATGCTTATCATCTCCAAGTGAGCAGTTGGCCAAGTAAAAAGTGATCTTGTAGTTCTCAGGTTTTTTTTTATTGCGCTTAGTACAGTACCAGAAACCTTGAATAACACCATGGGACACACAGGAAGTGCCACTAGTAATGATGGAAGTACTCCCAAGAAGCAGAGAAACCTTCTAAGATAAAGTTGAATTGTTTAATATGTACTATAGTTTGAGGTCTGCAGCTGTAGTATCTTGCCCTTTCAAGACAAATGAATTCAGTGTAAGGACCATTGTAAAAAATAACAATAATAAAAGGGGCCAGGTATGGTGACTCACGCCTTTAAACCCAGCACTTGGAGAGGCTGAGGTGGGTTGATCCCTTGAGGCCAGGAGTTTGAGACAAGCCTGGCCAATATGGTAAAACCCTATCTCTACTAAAAATACAAAAATTAGCTGGATGTGGTGCCAGGTGCCTATAATCACAGCCACTGGGGAGGCTGAGGCACAAGAATCACTTGAACCCAGGAGGTGGAGGTTGCAGTAAGCCAGACTGTGTCACTGCACCGCAGCCTGGCCAACAAAGCGAGACTCTCGTCTCAAAAGAAAGAAAAGAAGGCCGGACACAGTGGCTCACGCCTGTAATCCCAGCACTTTGGGAGGCCGAGGTGGGCGGATTGTCTGAGGTCAGGAGCTCAAGACCAGCCTGGCCAACATGGTGAAACCCTGTCTCCACTAAAAATACAAAGATTAGCTGGGCGTGGCGGTGCGTGCCTATAATTCCAGCTACTCGAGGATCTGAAGCAGTAGAATTGCTTGAACCTGGGGTGAGGGGGGTGCAGAGGTTGCAGTGAGCTGAGATCGCACCACTGCCCACCAGCCTGGGCAATAGAGCAAGACTCTGTCTCAAAAAATAAATAAAAAAAAGAAAAGAAGGAAATTTGTCAAGCCATTGTTGCAGCTACACCAGCAGATGCAAAAACTTTGTACTTTCTGTGAAATACCTTTTGTCTCATATTGAAAATGCAGCTTTTATCTGGACGCAAGATAGCTATAAGAAAGTTGTACCTGTAGACTCTAACACGATTTAAGAAAAAATGGAGTCATATGACAAAGCAGAAGGAATTTAATGGCAATAAAACATGGTTTGATAATTTTAGAAAGAGGTTTGGCTTAAAAAATATCAAGATAACAAGATAAGCAGCTTCTGACAACCAAGAGGCAGCAGACAAGTTCCCAGACACCATTAATAAAATCACTGGACAGAGGCCAGGCACTGTGGCTCATGTCTGTATTCCCAGCACTTTGGGAGAAGCCAAGGTGGTAGGATTGCTTGAGGCCAGCAGTTTAAGACCAGCGTGGGCCACAGAGCAAGACCCCATCTCTAAAAAAACCAAATAACTAGCCAGGCATTTGTAGCCCTAGCTTCTTGAGATACTGAGGCAGGAGGATCTCTTGAGCCCAGTAGTTCAAGGCTGCAGTGAGCTATGATTGTGCCATAGCACTCTAGCCTGGGTGACAGAGGAAAACCCTGTCTCGAAACAAAAAAAGAAAAGAAAAAAAAATCACTGGGTGAAAGGTAATCTTTCATTCTCCTTTGTCATTCTACTGCATAAAAGTTTTACCACTTCTTTCCAGGACTACTGCTGTGTGATTATACTACATCTAATCTAGATAGAATATTTAACCTCTCTCTGTACCTTAGTTTCTTCTTCTGTAAAATGGCAATGATAATGGTAGCAAACTTCATTGGCTTAAAGAGAGATTTTAATGAATAAGCATACATAAGGGCTTAGAAGAATTCCTAGTATATGCTTGATGCAGTGGCATGTGCCTATAATTGTAGCTACTCAGAAGGCTGAGGTAGGAGGATTTCTTGAATCCAAGAGTTTTGGGTTGTAGTGCGCCATGACTGTGCTTGTGTATAGCCATTGCACTCCAGCCTAGGCAACATAGTAAGGGAGTTTCTAGTATATGATAAATGCTCAGTAAGTGCAGCCTATTTCCATTTTTGCCCTTCTTCCAGTTCGTTTCTCATACTGCTGCCAAAGTGATCTTTGCAAAATACGCATCAGACAGATTATGTCAGTACCCTCCTTAAAAGTATTCAAGATTAAAAGTATTCAAGATAAAATCAGTATTTTTTTTTTACCATTTTATCCTCTGGGCCTTACCCACTTCGCCACCTTCTCATAGTATGCTCTATTCTGGTTTCTATATTTTAACCATACAAAATTAGTGTGGTTTCTCACTATTAATCCTTTCATATATCAGGGTTTTTTTCACTCTTAGAATTTTAGAAAATTGTTGAATGTTCTTTCATCATTTTTCTTTAAATTTCTTGAAGCTCAGTTGAAGAGAAAAATTCGCAAAAAGTCAAGATGGTACTTAGGCACCATAAAAAAGCGAAGGAAGATTTCACAGGCAAAGGATAATAGCCAGAATACCACGGATCACAAAATTGAGAGTGATACAGAGGAAACTCAAGACACAAGTGTAGACCATAATGAGACCGGAAACACAGGAGAGTCTTCAGTGGAAGAAAACGAGAAGCAGCAAAATGCCTCTGAAAGCAAACTGGAATTGAGAAATAATTCAAATACTTGTAATACCGAGAATGAGCTTGAAGACTCTAGGAAGACTACAGCATGTACAGAATTAAGGAGAGATAAGATTGCTTGCAATGGAGATGCTTCTAGCTCTCAGATAATACACATTTCTTATGAAAATGAAGGAAAAGGTAAGTCTTTTCAAATTAAAATAATTTACTAATTTTAAAAGATACTGCAAAGTTTCTAAATAACTAATTGCATCTCAGCTTACTGCTTTTTGCTTGCCTTTCAGAGCACAGGTGTTAGTTAATTAGAAAACAATAGCATTCTAAAACCTAAAATACAATAAAATATATATATATAAAAAGAAAGAAAACAATAGCATTATCTTTACTATTGAGCTAGTAAGGATGTTACCAGCTGTGGCATCAAACAGACCTAAATTTGAGCTTCCAGTTCAGTACTTAGTAGCTTGTAACGTTGGGCAAGATGCTTAACTTGTTAGCCCATTTGCTCATCTACAGAATTGAGGTGGAATAGATAATTGCTTGGTAATGAGATATTTTGAAGATTAAATGTAACAAACTAAAGCATAAGATACGCTTTCATTTTTAAGCAAGATAAGAGTGCTTTGATTATTGCTGAGTGGTATGAACAACTCTTATCCACTCCTTTCATTTTTCTATCCCTTATTGTAGGTTAAGTCCAAGATTATTTGTATTTACTACACTCATCCTGCTCCCCAAATTTTCTATTTAGAATTGTCCTCATTTGGATCTTCTGGAGCCCTTAACAGTAAATTTGTTTGGATTTTAGAAAAGCCAAATATTATTTTAGTCATACAAAGCAAAATAGTGGATAATGGGGTCAAAAATTTATTTTGGTCAATAATAGTTATTGACTAAGTTAGTGGACTTTTTTTTTTTTCCCCAGTGGATGATACACTGAATGCAAGCCTTTTGCCAGGACTTCTTTGACATGAGTTCTGAGTGGATTTGAGTAATTAACAATAATAGACTAGGAAATACTTTCTAGTGTGAATATTTTAAGTGTTAATCTTCTGGCTTTATAATATGTTTTGGTTTGAATCAGAGTTTTATTTTCCTTTTATCATAATCTTTTTTAAAAAGAACACTATTTAGTGGGACAGGTTCTTGCTTAGATACCAAGAAATCTGGGTTCTTGTTCTGGCTCTCACAACAATTAGATGTATATCCTTAGAAAAGTCTCTTCACCTCTCTTGGCCTCATTTTTCTCATTTTTCGGTGAGTAAATTGTTCTAAATCAAGGATCAGCAGACTTCTTTAAAGGACCAAATACCAGAGTTAAATACTTTAGCCTACACAGGGGCCCATACAATCTCGGTCTCTGTGGCAGCTACTCAACCCTGCTGGGAAAACTGTATTGACAGTAGGTAATATTGATGTGGCTGGGTTTGTTTGTTTATTTTTTTATTTGTTTGTTTGTTTTGAGACAGAGTCTTGCTCTGTCGCCCAGGCTGGAGTGCAGTGGCGTGATCTCGGCTCACTGCAAGTTCTGCCTCCTGGGTTCAAACGATCTAACCTCAGCCTCCCAAGTAGCTGAGACTATAGGTATGCACAACTATGCACAGCTAATTTTTTTTTTTTTTTAAGAGACGGGTTTTGCCGTGTTGCCAAGGCTAGTCTCCAGCTCCTGGACTCAAGGGATCCACCTGCCTCGGCCTCCAGAAGTGCTGGGATTACAGGCAGGCTGTGTTCTAATAAAACTCAATTTACAGTGGTAGGCCAGATTTTGACCATGTGTGGCATTTTACAACCCTGTTCTAGATTATGGGGGTCCCTTCTAGCTTTTCAGTTATGTGTGTCTTGTGCCCAAGTAAAAGACATTCTAACCTGTTGAGAATCCCCTTGAAACACTCAGTATGTGACATACTTCTCAAACTGTCCTTAGTTTTTGAGTGTGTGTGAGTGGTGGTATCTCAGTCTTACAATAGAACAAGTTAATAAGCCAAAATTGCTGTTTATGTTCTTAGTAAACATGCTCTATTTAATCTGCCTGATGTTATTTATTTTAGGCATCACAATATCTGTGGTGGACCAAATAAGAGTTATTTAATTTTTCATTCTAGAAATGTGTGTTCTGCGAATGACTCGAGCTGGACGTTCCCAGGTAGAACAGCAGCAGCTCATCAGTGTTGAAAAGGCTTTGGCAATTCTTTCTCAGCCTACACCCTCACTTGTTGTGGATCATGAGCGATTAAAAGTATGTATATTGAAATCATAATGCTTATACTCTGCAGATTAGTAATCCCTAAACACTGGCCTGTGACTAGTATCATTCTGGCTAAATGGGATTTACATGAAAAAGTAAAACTTTTTCTTCCTCCAAGCTTCCCTTTATTTTTCTTCTCCTCCCCCTGTTCCAAATTAAGAATTAGGCCAGGCACAGTGTCTCACACTGGTAATCCTAGCACTTTGGGAGGTCCAGGTGGGTGGATCTCCTGAGGCCAGAAGTTCGAGACCAGCCTGGCCAACAGTGTGAAACCCCATCTCTACTAAAAATAAAAAATTACTTGGGCATGGTAGCAGGCACCTGTAATCCCAGCTACTTGGGAGGCTGAGACAGGAGAATCTCTTGAACCCCAGGGAGGAGGTTACAGTGAGCCTAGGTCACACCACTGCCCTGGGCGACAGAGCAAGACTCCATCTCAAGGGGGAAAAAAAAAAAGAAAGAAAGAATTATTACTATTATTTTTTTAATATAAAGTAGATTTTTGATTCTTAAAAAATAGGTAAGTCTCACTATGTTGCCCAGTCTGGTCTCGAACTCCTGAGCTCAAGTCATCCTCCTGCCTCAGCCTCCAAAATGCTAGGATTATAGGCATGAGCCACCATGCCTGGCCCCAAATTAAGAGTTATTTCTAAGGATCTGCAGTAGGAATCAGAGGGGAAAATAGCTAAGTGATTCTGATAGCTGCCAGCTTATCTGTTGCTCATCGTTCTTTCGCCTGCCTATTCCCCTAGATTCAGCTTTCATCTGAACCACTGTAATAAAATGACATCCTAATAGCTAATAATACTTGATTTTGCTAAACTGAATTCTTCTTGCTATATCTGTAACACTTGACACTATGGATAACTCTTCTTCCTTGACTGTTGTGTCCTTAAATCATCCTTGCCTTCAACTACTTTTGTAAGCTCCTCAGAAATTTTCTGACCATTTGCTCTATTTTTCTGTACTTTTGGAATAGCCATCACCTCTGTAAGCGTGATCCTACATCTGGAACTCCACACCCTGACACACCTAAACAACAGTCTTATCTCCTCAACCAACAACTTGGATGTGTTACAGTCACCTTAGCATATATTTGAAATAAGATTGATTTCTTGCCCTTTTCCTTCAAAAGTAAAAACATTTTGCATCCCAATTCCAATTTACCTGTTTATTTTGGCCACATTTCAAGGCTGAGAACATTATACGTTTATCAAAGATACATTATTTGTAATACAGATAAGAGTTTTGGCATTTTAGAGGGAAATCTTCCTTAAGTACAAAGTGAACCTGTTAGTACGAATGAACTTAGGAACGCCTGTCTCTTGAATGTAGCAGAGCTAATAAAAACTTGATGTCTACACTTACTAGAGAAGGAAGCAGCCGTATTCCTGGAGCAGATTCTCTCAAAAAACTGTAGTCTTTCTGAAAAAAATCTATTAAAAAATATGTGTGGAACTAAAAGCCCATATAAATCTCATGACAGTGAAATGGTATTCCTAGTGCTGAAATAGGAAATTGTGTATAAGTTCACTATGTTATGTTGTTTAGGGTTAAGAGTAGCAATTATTATTCTTAATTTTCCTGAATTTTACAGCTTTGTTCTGTTCAATGTACATATATATCATTCAGAGTAAATTAAAAAAATTCATTACTGAGACTTTCAATTTTTACTTTTTCTGATAATATGACCCATCAAAATGGACTATGTACAGTATATCCATTAGGCATGCAATAAATAATGGCCTTTTATGAGAGGATATACTTGCTATAGAATAATATGCATAAAGGCTGTAATTAGAAGTGACTATGTATTAAATTGCAGTTTTTAACATGCTGATCTAAATTATTGGACCCATACATTGTTTTGATGACCATTAATGGCCATTTTAGTTGCTTTTTACTTAACTATAATGGTGTGTTTTGTTAATTATGAGGTAATGATCCTACAACAAAGCCACAGAAAAAAAAAAAAGAAAAAAAAATTATGAGGTAACAGCAGCATATCCTGGTACAACCAGACTTGAAGAATTACAGAAATCCAGTAAGTCCACCATTTTAGTCATGAGAAAAAAAACACTTAGCAGATGGAAAATCCTTTTTAAAGAACCCTGAAGTGGTGAGGTAGTTCACCATTTATGTAGTATCTTTTTTAGTTTCATATAAGAAAATTAGTTAAAATACTATCATAAAATATGCAAATTTTGCTTTTCTCTTATTAACCTAAATTGAGGTTAGTTTTTAATTTGTTTAGAGATGCTTATGGCTAGAGTTAAAATTGGCAATCCCCTCAGCTGTAGTTTTTAGAATAGGAGTTACTCAAGGTCCAAGCCAGGATTATAGATAGAGTTAACTACATTGAAATGTCAGAGGCAGCTCTGTGTCATCAGATGGCTTGGTCTACCCTCTGTCAGGCTTATAACAATTCCCAAAACCTTCTAAATTAAATATCTTGTCTGGGAAAGTTTCTCTCTCACATATATTGACACTCATATTTTCTTTTAGAATCTTTTGAAGACTGTTGTTAAAAAAAGTCAAAACTACAACATATTTCTGTTGGAAAATTTGTATGCAGTAATCAGCCAGTGTATTTATCAACATCGCAAGGACTATGATAAAACAACACTTATTCAGGTAAACTATTGAGTGGAAACTTTTTACAAATGCTCTTTCGTGGTCACATTAATGTATCACTTATGTAGGATTGTTAAGGCTTTATCTATATAAGAAACTGATTATAAGAACTTAAAGACCATTTTTCTATTTCCAAAACTGATGTCCCATTCCATAAAGATGATTGTAATACATGGATTATCAATTATTTCTAAGTGCAAGTGAGTTTAGTATTTTTTCCAATCTGGAACTTCATTTGTATCTATCTATCTGTCTGTCTGTCTGCCTGCCTGCCTGCCTGTCTTTATTTATTTATTTATTTTGAGACAAGCCTCTGTTACCCAGTCTGGAGTGCAATGGTGTGATCTCAGCTCACTGCAACCTCCGCCTCCCAGGTACAAGTGATCCTCCTGCCTCAGCATCCCAAGTAGCTGGGACCACAGACGATTGCCACCATACCCAGCTAATTTTTGTATTTTTGGAGAGATGAGGTTTCGCTATGTTGCCCAGGCTGATCTTGAGCTCCTAGGCACAAGCCATCCACCCACCTCAGCCTCCCAAAGTACTGGAATTACAAACATGAGCCACTGTACCCGGCCAGTAGTTTGTGTCTTTAATAAATAGTGGAACATAAACTATGAATACTTTTTTGTCTCTGTGTATTAATGAAGAATAATAGCTTCTTTTAAGACTTGTTAGCCAGGTACAGTGGCTCATGCTTGTAATCCCAGCATTTTGGAAGGCCAAGGCGGGTGGATTGCTTGAGCCCAGGAGTTCAAGACTAGCTTGGCCAACATGGTGAAACCCTGTCTCTACTAAAACTACAAAAACTAGCCAGATGTGACATGCACCTGTAGTCCCAGCTACTTGGGTGACTGAGGCATGAGAACCATTTGAATCTGGGAGGCGGAGGTTGCAGTGAGCCGAGAGCAAGCCACTGTACTCTAGCATGGGCAAAAAAAAGATTTGTCTACTTAGTCTTTCTTTATAGTAGGTATTTGGGTGTTAATTAGAGCATTAATATTTATTTTTGAGACAGGATCTTGCTCTGTCACCCAGGCTGGAGTGCAGAGGCAAGAACATAGCTCACTGTAACCTGGAACTCCTGAGTTCAGGCAATCCTGCCTCAGCTTTCCAAGTAGCTGAGATTACAGGCAAGCGCTACCACACTGGGCTAATTTTTAAATTTTTTGTAGAGATGGAGGTCTTGCTATGTTGCCTAGGATGGTCCCAAACTCCTAGCCTCAAGCAGTCCTCCCACCTCAGCCTCCCAAAGTGCTGGCATTAACAGGCAGGAGCCACCATGCCTGGCCTTATTATTATTTTTAATAACAGATCATTTGACTAGATAGAGTGCTAAATTTAAAAAAAATAGATATTACATATGCATATTATTTGTAACTACAAAATATAAAAATGATACCCATTAGTGTATATATATATACACATAATAGTATTTAGTTTACCTACTAAGGTATACTATGTAGTAATAATATATATAACATTGATGCCTACAAAGGGTAAAACTCTCTAAATACATCAGTACCTTGATTAATACTATTTGAATTTAACATAAGAGGAATGTACCCCAGACTTATTTCAAAATTATTTAAATAATGAAGTCCTATAGGGAAAATCAGTTTATGTGGCAGTTTTAAATATTGAACTAAATGTTTATTTTCACTATCAAATATATACATGAATATTAATATTCTTAAGGTTGTTTACTGAAAAACAAAACAGTAATGAAATGTTTCTTAAGCTTATTCCATATTGAAATGTACTATTTTCTCTTCCTCCCCCTTATCTAGAAAATGGAGCAAGAAGTAGAAAACTTCAGTTGTTCCAGATCATGATGTCATGGTATCAAGTATTCTTTATATTCAGTTCCTATTTAATTCATTTTTGTTATGTCCGCCTAATCGATGTAGTGTGAAACCTTGCATCTTTAAGGAAAAGATTAAAATAGTAAAATAAAATTATTTAAATTTTCCTGATATTTATGTACATATTAAGATAAATTTCATATGTAAGATAACTGATAAATATTGGAACTTTGCTAGAGCAAGGCCCTGTAATAATAGTTGAAGTTTGGCCAACTCTTAATAAAGTTATTTTGGTAACTAATATTTTACGGCACTTACGAATAATTAGCAGCATTAAATTTTTTTGTATTAAGCACTTTTAATTTTATCCTTCCTAAAAATAGTTTACTGTATCAGACAAGAAACTTACCTAACCATTGTGTCCTTCCCATCTTTTTTGTCATCTTCGTTTTCTTTAATGCCCGCCCCCATCTGCCTTTAGATTCCCTTGTCTTCACTTAAAAACCAGAGTGCAAGTCATGATTTGTGGGGAGGGCTCTTGAACAACTTCTGGCTGCACCACAGTTCTGTACTTAAGTATCACAATTACTGTTTTTGAGATAAACATTTTTATAATTCTAATTTGGGTTAATAAAGATTTAAAATATTTCTTGGTTTACTTTTGTAATTATATACACAACGAATGTATTAATAACTACCTTGTTAAACATCTTTGAATAGCACAAAGTTGTTATATTTGCAAGCTGTTTATATGTCTTTCTAAAATTGTGTTTAGGTTATATTCTATTGATACTTTTTATATACAATTTTATAAATATAAATATTATAAATTTTATATTAATGATACCAAAAATACATTTCTTAAAGTTAAAAGCATGCACTTCCATGCATACTTACTTTTACAGAGAGTGGGGGAGAAGACATATTAGTTTGTAAAATAGCTTCTGTTGGAAATCTTTTGAGAGGAATTAGGAATGGTCATCTGAAATGAGAGATTCTGGATTCTAATGCAGTTCAAATTTGAGCTGTATTTTTGTTGTTGATTTATCTGGATGTTGCTTTTAAAGCCTTCTAAAACCCAGTAAATTCGATACCTTACTTAGTAGATACTGTCTTATGTAATGCATAAAGCAATGGCAGTCACTGAAAACATTTAAATATGTCTATATTCCTGGAGATATACATACATATTCTCATTTTTGTTGGTTTATTATAAATTATTCTTCTAGATGCATCTTTTATTCCTAGGATTTCATTTTGTGTTTATAGCTTACCTAATAAATTTTAAAGGTGAAAACTGTCTCTTAAATTTGTTTCTATTTCTTAAGTATTTTAAAACATACCAAAGATAATTCAGTGCAGAAGTTTAAAGTCCATTCTTTCATATATTACTGTGCATAAAGTGCTGTTGAAATTGGAATGTTTATATAGTACATGTACTTTAGTTACAAAGACTAAAGTGCTTCCTGAAATGTCATCTACAGATTTTAGAAGTGTTATGTCTACATTCCTATGTAGAGTTAGAAAATCATGCTGAAATTGCAATATTAAATGCCATCTCTCATTTGTTTTTCAAAAGTGCAGTTTAGGCAAAAAAAAACAAAAGGCACCCAGAATAGAAAGGAAGAAGTGAAACTCTCTTTATTTACAGATGATATGATTTTATATGTAGGAAATCCTTTTTTTTTTTTTTTTTTTTTTTTTTGAGATGGAGTCTTGCTCTGTCACCCAGGCTGGAGTGCAATGGCACAATCTCTGATCACTGCAACCTCTGCCTCCCAGACTCAAGCAATTCTCCTGCCTCAGCCTCCCGAGTAGTTGGGATCACAGGCACATACCACCACGCCTAGTTAATTGTTGTATTATGTAGGAAATCCTAAAGAATCCACCAAAAATCTGTTAGACCTAATAAAAGAATTCAGCAGGCTGTGTGTGGTGGCACATGCCTGTAATCCCAGAACTTTGTGAGGCCAACACAGGTAGATGGCTTGAGCTCAGGAGTTCAGGGCGAGCCTGGACAACATGGTGAAACTCTGTCTCTACAAAAAAAAATACAATAATTAGCTGGGTGTGGTGGCACATACCTATAGTCCCAGCTACTTTCTGGGAGGCTGAGGCAAGAGGATTGCTTGAGCCTAGGAGGTCAAAGCTGCAGTGAGCCAAGATTGCACTACTGTACTTCAGCCTGGGCAACAGAGCGAGACTCTGTCTTTTAAAAAAAAAATCAGCAGAGTTACAAGATAGAAAACATACAAAAATCAGTTATATTTCTATACACTAGCAATGAACAGTCCAAAAGGAAAATTATGAAAGCAGTTTTATTTACAATAACAGCTAAAATTGTAAAACACCTAGGAATAAATTTAATCAAGGATATGAAAGAACTTAACACTGATAACTACAAACTGTTGCCAATAGAAATTAAATAAGATCTAAATAAACAGAAAAACAGCCTATATTAATGGTTTGGAAGATGGTATTGGTAGATGGCAGTAATCCCCCAAAGCAGTCTACAGATTCAATGCAATTTCTATCAAAATCCCAGTGGCCTTTTTTTGAAAAATAGGAAAGTCAGTCCTAAAAGTCATGGTATTGCAAGGTACCCCTGAATAGCCCAAAAATCTTGAAAAAGGAGAAAACTCACTTCCTGGCTTTGAAACTTACTACAAAGCTACATAAAGCAGTGTAATTCAGGCATAAGGTTAGATATATAGATCAATGGAATAGAATTGAAAGTCCAGAAATAAACCAATATATCTATGGTCACTTGATTTTCAACAAGAATGCCCTCATCTCTTCAATGGGGAAAGAGCTATTATTTCAACAGATGGTACTGGGACAGCTGGATATCCATATGCAAAAGAATGAAGTTAGATCCCTACCTTAGAATAGCTAATGCATGCTGAACTTAATACCTAGGTAATGAATGGGTTGATCTGTGCAGCAAACCACCATGGCACACGATTACCAGTGTAATAAACCTGCATACCTTGCATATTTACCCTGAAACTTCAAAGTTGTTTTTTTGTTTTTGAGACAGAGTTTCGCTCTTGTTGCCCAGGCTGGAGTGCAGTGGCACTATCTTGGCTCACTGCAACCTCCGCGTCCCAGGTTCAAGTGATTCTCCTGCTTCAGCCTACCGAGTAGCTGGGATCACAGGCATGCACCACCACACCCAGCCATATTTTTAGTAGATACAGGATTTCTGTATGTTGGTCAGGCTGGTCTTGAACTCCTGACCTCAGGTGATCTGCCCGCCTTGGCCTCCCAAAATGCTGGAATTAACAGGAGTGAGCCACCATACTCAGCCAAAAGTTGATATTAAAAAAAAACAACAACAAAATGGATTAAAGACCTATGTTGAATAACTAAAAGTAAAATTTTTAGAAGAAAACAAGGACATTTTCATGATCTTGAATTTGGCAATTAGATAAATTAGACTTCATCAAAATTTTAAAACTGTGCTTCAACAAATAATATATATAACTCCTAAAACTCACCAACAAAAAGACAACCCAATGGATGTGGATATTTTTGATGACATTAACAATATTTAGGATGCCAGGCAAATACTTTAGAAGATACCTATTTTGGAATAGTCCGTTTTTCTCATGACCAGACCAGGATTATGGGTTTGGGGAAGGGAGATCACAGAGGCAAAGTGGTCATATCAAGGTTGCCTACTAGTGATGTGATTTTTGACTATTGGTTGACTTTAGTCACCAACTGAAGTTGTAGTTCTCGGGTTTCTCCACTGAAAAATTAACCTTTTCTGAACTGTACTTCTCTCTTTTGAACTGTACTCTAAAAAGAAGTCACACGATGGACAGCCCACTCTTAAGGAGGGGGGAGTTATACTCTGCTTTGCCATTTATTTTTAGTCCAGTTCTATCAGTTATCCCTAAAGGTATGCATTGTAGAGTTCATTGAGCTTATTTTAGATTCATGTGTCTTCTCCCTACTACTCCCTCTTATATACAGAGTATTTTAGTGTTCAAAGTAATATAATTAAGAGATTGGTCCCTGACCTTGAGGAAAAGATTGCCAGCTTGCCTCCTAATATCCGTTCTTTCATTATTTGTAACAAAGTCCCATTTGGAAAATTACGTTTCATCCATTGCAGCAAAATATGGCCACGGGACTAAATTCTAGCTAATGAGATAGAAAAGGAAGTTGCACGGTTTCTAGGAAAACTCTGGAAGGGCAAGGATGAGAGTACTTTCTGCCCTTCTGCCTTCTGAGCTTCCTATACACACACACACACACACACACACACACACACACACATACATACATACATACATACATACATACATATATACACACACAGTTAAGAAGCATCTCCCTGTGTGTGTGTTGATAATTTTAGGGAATTGCTATTCAGTATTTTTGGGTGGATCTCTATTGATAGTGGACTATAATTCTTAACCAGTAAAAGCATATAAGATAAATACATATTTTTTCAACTTTCATTTTCTATAAGTAGCAGATCCTGAACAAGGCCTTTAGAGACCCTTAGGCATAAAAAAATTGTCTCCAATTCTTATGTGTATTTTTTTTATTGTTAACAGCTTTATCAAGGTATAATTTATATATCATAAAATACACTGATCTTAATAATACAATTTAATGATATCAGCATGAATCAGTTTTTGAACATTTCCGTCTCCCCAAAAGAGATTTCCAGTCTCTTCCTCTTGCCCATTTGTAGTCAGTCCTACTGACCCCAACCCCAGGCATTCCCTAACCAACTTTCTGTCTCTAGATTTGCGTTTTCTGGACGTTTCATGTAAATGAAATCATATATAGTCTTTTACATCTGGATTCTTTCACTTAGCATAATGTTTTTGAAATTCACTATGTTGACCAGCCTGGCCAACCTCAGATGATTCGCCCACCTCGGCCTCCCAAAGTGCTGGGATTACAGGTGTGAGCCACCGCACCCGGCCATGCTGTCACAAATTCTAAAGAATCTAGACTTGAGTGAAAATTTTTTATTCTGAAGATATAGATCTAAGAACAGAAGGATAACTGTGTGCTAGCGTATATATATAGTTCCTTGTAAAAATGATACATAAAAAAACAGTAAAAAATAAAAATCTGAAAAGTTATCTGACATCTGAAAATGGCAAGCAGTTTCCTCTACATCTTAGTTCTGATCACTTCTGCAAAATAAGCATATTTGGGTGAAGAGAGTAATTACTCTTTTTTTTTTGAGACCAAGTGTTGCTCTTGTCAACCCAGGCTGGAGTGCTGTGGCATGATCTCAGCTCACTGCAATCTCCCTCTCTTGGGTTCAAGGGATTCTCTTGCCTTACCCTCCCAAGTAGCTAGGATTACAGGCCCCTGCCACCACACCAAGCTACTTTTTGTGTTTTTAGTAAAGACGAGGTTTCACCATGTTGACCAGGCTGGTCTCGAACTCGTGACCTCAGGTGATCCCCCCGCCTCAGCCTCCCAAAGTGCTGGGATTACAAGCATGAGCCACAGCACCTAGCCACATTTATTTTATTTACCGTCTCACACCGACATCCTTAAGGCAGTGAACTATTTCCTCAGATACAAGGGTATTCTGAAGTTCCTCACCTTCAGAGGGTGTCTCAGCTGAAATATCAGATGTTGGCATAAGATTCACATATGCATTCAAAATGACAGTGTCTCTAGTTCCTTGGACTTTGGTTTGAAAGTGAATTCTGTTTCCTTCCTTCCACATCTCAGTTTGTAGAGTTGCCTGGGTACACTGGTTTTGCGAAACAAGGCTTGATCACCTTGAATCTGCAACTATTATCTGCAACACATTATCTGCAAACTGCTATAAAACATGCCTGGGAAAAAATCCAAATGTACTTAATCTCTGTACATATAATCTATGTACACATGTCAAAACGTGCTAGGCTAGCAAAATTAGGATCAAAGTGTAAAAGATTCCAGTCTCTGCTGAGGCAGTACAAAGAAGAATCCTGATTAAGAAGGTGGTACTGGTTGGGCGTGGTGGCTCACGCCTGTAATCCCAACACTTTGGGAGGCCGAGGCAGGCAGATCACAAGGTCAAGAGATCAAGACCATCCTGGCCAACATGGTGAAACCCCATCCCTTCGAAAAATACAAAAATTAGCCGGGCGTGGTGGTGTGCACCTGTAGTCCCAGCTACTTGGGAGGCTGAGGCAGGAGAAACGCTCAAACCAGAGAGGCAGAGATTGCAGTGAGCCAAGATTTCACCAATGCACTCCAGCCTGGTGACACAGCGAGACTATCTCAAAAAAAAAAAAAAAAAAAAAGAAAGAAAGAGGTGTGGTATCTGTAAGTACAGCCTCAGGTGGTCTATTAGATACGGCTACAGCTACCTTGACTTTCAGGTCCATTTTCCACCAAAGCCTCCAGAGCCAACGAGAGAAAAGAGAGAGAACTGATTATAGCACATAAGTTTCTTCTCAGAATAAGAATAGACATCCATAAGAATTACTATACGAGATCCTTTATCTAGGACATCAGCAACAACTGTTTCACATTTTCATTATTCTGCTCTGGGAAGTGGTTTATATAACTCCCAAGTATTGCTCCCCATAAAGAACCTTTGCAAAGTTCATCGAAAGCCCAGGAACTTCTGCTCATTCTCCATCCATTATAGATCTCTGACTTGTGATAACTCCAAAGGTAGACAAACAGGAGAAATCAGAGCTTTCTTCATGAACAAATTTCTTTTTTTTCTCTGTCACCAGGCTGGAGTGCGGTGGTGCGATCTGCACTTACTGCAATCTCTGCCTCCTGGGTTTGAGCGATTCCCCTGCCTCAGCCCCCAAGTAGCTGGGACTACAGGCACGTACCATCGCACCTGGCTAATTTTTTGTATTTTAGTAGAGCCGGGGTTTCACCATGTCAGCCAGGATGGCCTCGATCTCCTGACCTCGTGATCTACCCACCTTGGCCTCCCAAAGTGCTGGGATTACAGGCGTGAGCCCCCACGCCTAGCCATGAACAAATTTCAAATCTTTTTTTTTTTCCTCTGAAGTGAATGAATTGAAAAAAATTGCAAATCTTTTGGATCCTTGATTGATTCTACCGCTCCAAAGGCATACATATAATAGCTTCCAGTTATGTGTAAGCAGAAGAAAATGGAGGGAGTTTATGGCCAATAGCTCCAGCACATGCTCATGTTGCATGACTGATAGGATTTGTTGAAACTCCTCCTTCTGAATCTATTTCACTTAGAACTACAATTATACTGCCAGTTGATTTTTGGATACTCTGAGGCTTACTGCATTCTCGAAGTCACACGTCTTCTTCCAGTTAGCCTTCATTGCTTCAGGAGTTATTGGCTGATTTTGTCTTACAACCACTCCAAGGGGCTGCTCCCAGAATAATTTTCCAATCCATCCTGCTCCAACCTCAAATAAGCCACCATTCTCCTCACGACTGTCATGGCAAAACCAAAGGACCGGTGATGCGATGTAATCTGGCTTTAGGGCTTCCACGAGATCTTCAGGCATAACTGAGTCATCCCTGATTCAACATTAGGAGAAATAGTGTTACAGTGAATATTGTTTTTCCTGCCTTCAACTGCAATAGAATTTGCAAGGACCAGAAGACCAGACTTCACAGCACTATAATTTGCCTGGCCAAAGCTGCCATATATTCCTGAAGCTGATGAAATCATAATGATCCTAACATATTTCTGCTTCTTCATGTGATCACATGCTTTCCAGGGTCACTTGGAATGAGCCCCGCAAGTGAACTCTATAGATGATGTCTCAGTCTTCATCACTTAACCTAGCAAAAGAGTGGTCCCTCAGAATTCCAGAATTGTTGACCACATCTATTCTAAAAGCATTTACAACCTTCTCCCGTTTCCACTGAATCATAGTTGGCCACTTTTCCACCTTTGTTTTTTATTTCTTCAACAACCTTATCAGCAGTTAAGGAGGCTTCACCAACTCCCTTGAAGTCCTCTCTTAAATAATTCACAACAATTAATGCTTCTTTTTCTACAAAAGCCAGGGCATAGACTGGGCACAGTCCTCCCCTACACCACTCACCAGTATCACCAGGTGTTGAAACTCAGTGGTGAGACCGTAAGTCCAGCCTGCAGTGACACATACCTTGAGTAAGTATTTTTAATGCTTATTTATTTGTTTGTCTCACTATGAGATCATAGGTTCTTTAAGGAACTAAGTTTTTGTTTTGTTTTATGTTTATAGATCTAGCTCCTACCACAATCAGTTCACAGTTGGCACTAAATAAAAATAGTTGACTTAATTGCTGGACAAATAGAAGAGGATTAAGAGCCAGGCTCAGTGGCTCATGCCTGTAATCCCAGCACACTGAAAGGCTGAGGCAGGTGGATAATGAAATCAAGAGTTCAAGACCAGCCTGGCCAATGTGGTGAAAACCTGTCTCTTCTAAAAATACAAAAATTAGCCAGACATGGTGTCAGACGCCTGTAATCCCAGCTACTCAGGAGGCTGAGAGGCAAAGAATTGCTTACACACGGAAGGCAGA
Source organism: Ateles fusciceps (assembly GCA_036589455.1). Taxonomy (NCBI): domain Eukaryota; kingdom Metazoa; phylum Chordata; class Mammalia; order Primates; family Atelidae; genus Ateles; species Ateles fusciceps. Next base: position 849,819 of record JAZHEH010002139.1, read on the forward strand.
GGTTGCAGTGAGCTGAGATTGTACCACTGCACTCAAGCCTGGGCAACAGGGCAAGACTCCATCTCAAAAAAAAAAAAAAAGAAGAAGAGGATTAAGAAAGCAGAATAGAAAGACATGAGTTTAATAAGACATGGAAGCACACATGGCTACAGCGAAGGGAAGCCCATACTTCAGAAAAGGAGAGAAGCATCTTGCTATTAGTGGCTTATTTTTAAAAAGATACAAGATCATCTTGATTATATTTTTAGAAGATGCTTCTGTTAGATGTATCTCATTCCAAGGCCATGAAAGAACAAATTTTCAGTTTGATTTGCTTACAGTTAATTGTTTACATATTGGGCACCTTCCTGAGATTGAAATCCATTTAGTCATGATTCTCTATTCTAAGCTTTACATAGTCAGTCAGCAAAATAACTGCAGAAAGGACTGAAAGGTTGTGGGAGTTTTATTTTGTTTCTTTTACTAGTTCTGGGAACAAGTATAAAATACCAAGAAATACTATATTTATATATAACTATTGATAAAAGAAGAGTGCATCCAGCAGTTAGATTATTAGGTTAAAAACAGATGGGGCCGGGCACAGTGGCTCACACTTGTAATCCAAGCACTTTGGGAGGCCAAGGCAGGCTGATTATCTGAGGTCAGGAGTTCAAGACCAGCCTGGTCAACATGGTGAAATCCTGTCTCTACTAAAAATATAAAAATTAGCTAGGCATGGTGGTGCATGCCTGTAATTCCAGTTACTCAGGAGTTTGAACCTGGGAGGTAGAAGTTTCAGTGAGCCAAGATCACATCACTGCAGTCCAGCCTGGGTGACAGAGTGAGATTCTGTCTCAAAAAAGGAAAAAAAAAAAACAGATGGGTTTTTGGTGGACACAGTGGCTCATGCCTGTAATCCTAGTGGCTGAGGCAGGAGGATCGCTTGAGGCCATGATTTTGAGACCAGCCTGGGCAACATAGCAAGACCCCATATCTACAATAATAATAATAATAATTCACCAGGTGTAGTGGCATATGCCTGTAGTCCCAGCTACTCAGGAGACTGAGGTAGGAGGACCACTTGAGCCCAGGAGTTTGAGACTTCAGTGAGTCATGATCACCCTACCACGCTTCAGCCTAAAATATAGCTCTAAAAAATAATAAAAATAAAAAACAGATGGGTTTCATTGGTTAAGATTCTTGGTTATAAGTAACAGAAATCCTCTCTTTCTAACTTTAGCAAAAAGGTACATTTTTGAAAGGATGTAAATTACTTCATGGATATTTAGAACAACCAAAGGTCAATGAGAGGGAACTAGGCCTGCTCCAAGCCCTTGGCTGAAGTTCCTAAAATAGTTGCCATTAATGTGACTCGACAAAGACAAAGCCACCCAGGCTCAGCGATTCTCTATAGTACCCTCCCAGCACCAAAGAATTGGATTGGTCCTGATGTCCACCCTACTTCCTGCCAGAGACAAATGTCACATAATTTAGACATTATTAGGGGAATCTCATTGTAAGAAAGTGTGAACCTGGCAGGCAACCCAGGAGTTGAGTGCTACAAAAGTTTAACAGCCAAAATTTTCTGTCTTACTCTCTCATGTCCATTTGAGCCAATTATTTGATACATACCGTGTGTGAACACTCACCTTGTGTGCAGTTTAGACACAGTATCTCATTTATACTTTCAGTGGCCATAAAGGGCCTAGTAGGTAGGTTCTAGTATTATCTTTATTTTACAAATAAAGAAACGGAGGCTTAGACTAAGTCGTTTACTCACTATCACACGTGAGTGGCCGAAACAGGACTTAAATGAGGTCTCTGTGACTTGAAACCCATGTTCTTGGTTGGGCACGGTGGCTCACACCTGTAATCCCAACACTTTGGGAGGCCAAGTCAGGCAGATAACCTGAAGTCGGGAGTTCAAGACCAGCCTGACCAACATGGAGAAACCCCATCTCTACTAAAAATACAAAATTAACCAGGCATGGTGGTGCATGCCTGTAATCCCAGCTACTCTGGAGGATGAGGCAGGAGAATTGCCTGAACCTGGGAGGCAGAGGTTGTGGTGAGCCGAGATCGCGCCATTGTACTCCAGCCCGGGCTACAAGAGTGAAACTCCATCTCAAAACAAGAAAAAAAGAAACCCATGTTCTTAATTACCTTCCTTGAACAGACACTGTAGGAGCCCCACTCATATGGCTTTGGCACTCAGCATTCCAGTATGTGCCAATGCAACTCCTGCAAATGTCTGTAACCCTCCACCTGAGGGTTTTCTTATGACTCACTCTGGAGGTGGTCTGGAAGTGGCAAAGAGTTAGCACCCCTGTGAATAGTTTCTGGCTAGACACAGATGGGAGTTGGTGAGTAATATCCCTGTTCCCTTGCCCCTTTGGTGGGGTTTCTCTGAGGTGTGTTCTACCCTTTATCTCTAGGTTCTCCATTAGAGTTGAGCCCTAGGTCCCAGAGCAGCAACCTGTTTGAAATTGTATTATTGTTAGCTTCCTTCCCTTCCCTTCCCTTATATCCCCCACACCCCTACTCATTCTTTTTGGCATCGCCTCCCAAATGAACCACTTGCTCTCATTTCCTTTACTCAGGGTCTGTTTTCAGGGCAGCCAACCTAAGACACCCACTCTCTTTAAAAAATAAAAGTAGAAAAAATGAAATGCTCCAACAATAACTTTTTAAAGGTTTCTGAGCTACCGAACCTCACAAAGCAGCATCAATATCCCCAATATTTTATTGTGACAGTATTACAATTTTATATTCAAATTTCATCCCATTTTGAAGATTGTTTTATTTGTGGAAATGTTAAGTTGTGCTTCTAAGAGGAAAAATCTGGAAGTTTTGTGTTTAGGCTATGTAATTTTAGTGTGCAAAGGTTGGAAATGAAATCACTACATTTGAGCAATCAGCCCTGCCAACATCCAAGCTCTGGCTGGGTGTCAGAGAACAGCACTTAACATGCAGCGAGAGGGCTCCTGAAATACTTCTACCTTCAGAGCACATGCTGAATCAAAATGATTTAAATGCCCGAAGATATGGAACTAAAGCATTTAATAGATCAAAGGGAGCCAGACATGAGTATCCTGGACATATGGACATTGTGAGCTACAAGTATTGATTTAAAGGATCATTGTGAAACTTCAACTGGTTTGAAGATTGACTTGTGAGGAAAAAAGGGGGCTCCATGCAAGAGATAATGTATTCATGAAATAATTTGGAAACTGATTACGTGTGATGAATCCTAATTATAGCTATTTACTGTGGTGAACATTTAGGAAAATCGGGATCTTAAAAAAAGACACAAGCTTTTGCTTTAATTATTTAGGAAGAAAAATAAGTTGCCCTCAATCTTATGTTCTATAATTTTTTTTTCATTCAGTTTACATGTTTTATATTTAGGACCACTACATATGTCTCTTCTGTTTCTCCCTTAAATTTTTCTTAAGTCTTTCTTTCCCACCCCACTAGGGAGAAAATGTAAATTAACATCAACCAAGCGAATTCCCTGTTTTTTTCTGAACCTTCACCTCACAGCTGTTGCATGAAATATAATCACTAAAATACTAGCTAAATGAAAATGTCTATCCAAAGACATTTAAAAAATACTCTTATACCGAATTTGCAGGAGAAGAAGCAGAGACAACTACACATTTTCTTTCATGTAAAAATAGCCAATTTGGAAATACACTGAAATGCTAATAGTGGCTAGGAAGGCAGAAACATGGATGGAGTCTCATCTCTATTTTTTAATATTTTTGTAGTAAATATATTCCTTTGGTAATACAAATGTTTTATAAAATTTAAAAATTACTTTTAAGCCAAAATTCTTATTTTGTTATAAAACCTGAAATATCTTAAAGGTGGGCCAAAAAAGATCTGAAAAAAAATCCTGTGTTTATAAACCAAAAAATTTTAAAATATAAAATAAATTTAAATATAAAATACAAATATGTATAAATAATAAATAAAATTTAAATATAAAATATAAACAAATCTTATATTTTTATATTGTCCCTCAACTGTTTCTGGGCAAGTATTTTTCAAGAAAGTTGTTAAAACTCTGCAAATCTATCTGTATGATGAAAAAGGTGTTTAACCTTTAGGTATATGTGTAACATAAGCACAGCAATATATGATCTTGTTGGCTGTAAAATTGCATACTTGCAGTTTCATAGCTGGAAACATAAGCTATGAAACAGGAGGGGAAATAAATGTGTGAGCAGACTACAAACTGAGAAATTAACTTAATGAGAAGTCCAAGCTAATCAGTCTATATATTTTTTTAATTCTTTAATATTCCAAAAGCATATGTAGTAACACCTAGGTCTATATTTTCAATTTTTAACATTCATAACTAAAATGAGGTCAAGGTAGCTAAAACATATTACAAATGACAAGACCCAACACTAATTAAAGTTATGTTTAGTTTTTTTTTTTGGAGACAGGGTCTTGGTCTGTCCATAAGGCTGGAGTGCAATGGTGTGATCACTGCTCACTGCAGCCTTGACCTAGCCTTGACCTCCCAGACTCAACCATTCCTCCCACCTCAGCCTTTCTGGGACTACAGTCATATGCCATGGGGCCTGGCTAGGTTTTTTTATTTTTAGTGGAGACGAGGTCTCGCTTCAAGACCCAGGCTAGTCTTGAACTCCTGAACTCAAGCGACCCTCTAGCCTCAGCCTCCCAAAGTGTTGGGATTACAGGCATGAGCCACCGAGTCCAGCTGGGGTATTTTAATTATAGTCATGAGGGCAGAGACTGTATCTGTTTTGTTCCATAAATATGTGCTAAATTTATATATATATAAACATGTGAGCTATATTAAAGATTTACTGTGTGCACAGCATTAGGAAAGATACAAATATGAATACAATATGGTCCCTGCCCCCAAGGAGTTTATAATACAATGAAATACGTCGAGTTGCATCTGAATCTAAATGTAAACATACCTGTAAACATCCAAACTCCATCATCATACCTCAGCAAAGAATTTAGGTTTGCCTTGACTTTTACTTTTTCTATTTTGCTGCAGAGTCTCACTCTGTCTCCCAGGCTGGAGTGCTGTAGCGCAATCTTGGCTCACTGCAACCTCCGCCTCCTGGGATCCAGAGATTCTCCTGCCTCAGCTTCCCAAATAGCTGGGATTACCGGCAAATGTCACCCCGCCCAGCTAATTTTTGTATTTTTTGTAGAGACGGGGTTTTGCCATGTTGGCCAGGCTGGTCTCGAACTCCTGACCTTAGGTGATCCAACTTACCTTGGGCTCCCAAAGTGCTGGGATTACAGGCATGAGCCACCACGCACGGCCTGCCTTGACTTTTTTAATCATCCAAGGCACAGAAGGGTGGACTGTAGACTTTACTGTGTGGTGGAAAAGGAGAGCCTGTGAAGTCAAACTTGCATTTCAATCTTCTTGAATATGTTCTCCAAAAAAGATGCTTTTTGGTAAGGTAACATGGAAGAAACATTTACTGCTCACCAAAATGCCTATTTGTTCTACCACACTTCCTATGACTAGCCACATTTCTTGTATTATGGCCAAAAAGAGGAAACAGCCTGGGTCCCTGAGTTACCACTTGAAAGCAAATTGCCCTAGAGAATCACTGAGGGCCCAAAGAAGCCTCAATGACCGAAAAGTGATGTTAAGACTGGTTATTTGGAGTTTGTTACAGCAGCGTAGCCTGGTCTGTTCTGACAAATAGAGATAATGTGTTCACAGTATGGTTGTTGACCTTCTGATGGAAAAATCCTCAGCCCTACCAAGGTCCTGCAACCCAATATTTGAACCTCTGCCTCCACAACTTGTGAAACTTGAGCAAATAAATCTTACGCTCCAATTTTCTTATCTATAAAATGGGGGGATGTAGTATTAATACTCACAGGATTGCTCTGAACATTACATTAGATTATATAGCAAAGTACTGACCTCAGAGCCGGGCAGGTAGAGGTTCTTGAAAGGAATTGGTTACCTCCCTTCCCCTTGCCTGATGCCAGTAGTTCTCAAAACTGACTGCATTTTAGAATCATTTGGGAAGCTTTTTAAAAACAAAAAACGGTGCCTGTATGTCATCATAAACCAAATAAATCAGAATCTTCAGGGGGTAGAACTGGGGCATAGATTTTTTTTATTTCTTTAATAAACCAATAAAAAATAGATGTTTTTAGAAAACACCAGGTGATTCTATTGTCTAGCTGAAAACCATTGCCTTCAGCAATGTGTAAACAAAACTCTACTTGATTAAACATAAGATAAACTCACCATAATATAAAAAGCCTTCAGAAAGTATCCAGTATGACCACCCTTTTCACAGACTTGGAACTTTAAACAATTACAGACCATAGAGAGTCAATAAGTAGTTACTGAATATTCTTAGGTACTGAAAGACATTCCCATATGGAGAACTATAGATAAGCCCAGGAAAGAACAGGCTAAGACACTACTTGCATTTTCTAGTTTATAGTGATGACTGTTTTCCTCTTGCTATGGGCTGAATTGTGACTCCCTCAGAATCCCTGTGTTAAAGTTCTAACCCCCAGTACCTTAGAACATGACCAAGGTTGGAGATAAGGTCTTTGCAGAGGTAATTTAAAATGAGGCGAGGGTAGATCCTAATCCTCACAAGGTGCCCTTTTAAGAAGAGCAAATCTGCCGGGCGCGGTTGGTCACGCCTGTAATTCTAGCACTTTGGGAGGCCGAGGCAGGCAGATCACCTGAAGTCAGGAGTTCAAGACCAGCCTGACCAACATGGAGAAATGCTTGTCTCTACTAAAAATACAAAATTAGCCAGGCATGGTGGCGGGCACCTGTAATCCCAGCTACTCAGGAGGCTGAGGCAGGAGAATCACTTGAACCCAGGAGGTGGAGGTTGTGGTAAGCTGAGATTACACCATTGCACTCTAGCCTGGGCAACAAGAACAAAAACTCTGTTTAAAAAAAAAAAAAAAAAAAAGCAAATTTGAACACCAAAAAAACCCCAATTTTTATATACAGAGGGAATATGATGTGGAGACACAGGGAGAAGATGGCCATCTGCAAGTCAAGGAGAGAGGCACGGAAAAGATCCTTCCCTCACAGCCCTCAGAAGGAGCCCCAACCGTGGCTGGACACAGCGGCTCATACCTGTATTCTCAGAACTTTGGGAGGCCAAGCAGGAGGACTGCTTGAGATCAGGAGTTGGAGACCAACCTGGGCAACAGAGCGACCTCTGTGACTACAAAAACAAACAAACAAACAAAAACTAAAACAAAAGAAAAGGAACCAACCCTGCCAACACATTGATTTCAGATATATAGTGTCCAGAACTGCGAGAAAAATACATTTTCTGTTGTTGAAGCCACCCAGTCTGTGGTACTTTTTGACAGCACAGTCCTAGCATAATATGCCAATGTTAGAGCTAAAGCGTGATGTAAGTATTTGGTGAGTGGGTGGGAGAAATAGCCCTCTGCGTCCACTTTATTAAGAAATGTACAGGGCGGCCGGGCGTGGTGGCTCACGCCTGTAATCCCAAGCACTTTGGAGGCCAAAGTGGGCAGATCACCTGAGGTCGGGAGTTCAAGACCAGCCTGACCAACATGGTGAAACCCTGTCTTAAAAAAAAAAAAGAAATGTACAGGGAGGAGATGGATTTTCTTTTCTTTTCTTTGTTTTTTTTTTTTTTGAGCTGAAGTTTTGTTCTTGTTGCCCAGGCCAGAGTGCAATGGCACGATCTCGGCTCACCACAACCTCCACCTCCCAGGATCAAGCGATTCTCCTGCCTCAGCCTCCTGAGTAGCTGGGATTACAGGCATGCACCACCATGCCCAGCTAATGTATTTTTAGTAGAGATGGGGTTTTTCCATGTTAGGCTGGTCTCGAACTCCCCACCTCAGATGATCCGGCGGCCTTGGCCTCCCAAAGTGCTGGGATGACATGTGTGAGCCACTGCACCCGGCCTCTTGACTCCTTTCAAGTCTCCGGGAGAACATGACCTGGCCAAATAGCCTCAGCCAAGGAGTCCAGTAAGACTGTTGAGCTCTGTTCATTAAAGCTAATGTTCCAATTCCAAAATCTAAAGAGACAACCTAACTGGTCCAGCACATTTCTTCTTAAAAGTTCAGCTACTCTACTGGAAGATGATACACGTGGCCCATCGCCCCTGTGATCAACAGTCATCCATCCACAGAAGGTGTGGCTGAGGCTGTCCTGCATAAGCCAGCCCCAGGACATATGAATACAGCTGTCCTAGACCAGACAGCCCACCTGTTGACCACAGATACCTGAGCAAGTCCAGCTGAGATCAGTCAAACCTGCTCCAGTTCAGAACCATCTAGATGAGCAGACCCACCCCAGCTGACCCACAGACCTCTGAAGTAAAGAATTGCTTCACTTTTTAAGCCACTAAATTTTGGTGGGTTTGTACTTCTTGATACAGTTAGCAAGTGGCAGAGAATCTGCGATTTGACAGTGACCATCTGACTTCAATGACAGTCCATGCTCTCAAATCCAGTGCACACTGTAGCTTGGCTAATGCAATGCCTGCTTTCTTAGAAGGCGTGTATGTAACATCTTTATTAGGATTTGGGACTGGTCAGGATGGATTCAAAACCCAGCTTACTTATTCTGGGTAGGTTAATCTCTCCAAACCTTAGCTTCCTCCTCTGTTAACTGCAAACAATACCCACTAACTCACAGAGAGACCAGGAGGGTATAATGGGAAAACATATCTAAAGTGGTCAGAGTTTAATGAGCTGTGACCTTTCCTAGACTACGGCAATGGGTCTGAGAATTCTTAAGGACCGAAGGCATTTCCTTCCCAGTGTTGATGTCCACGTAACTGACAATTTTAGGAATGGTATCTCTTCTCAGAGACATTGAGTTTTTGTAGCTTGTAACCCTTAGTTAATTCCACATGACATTTTTCCTTAATTATAAGTATTTGTTTAGACCAGTATTTCTCAGTCTGCAGCTGCATGTCAAATGCAGATTCATGGCCTCATCCCAGACCTACTGCATTAGACTCTCCCAGGAGTGGGGAAGAATTTTTTTTTTTTTTTTTTTTTATAGAGACGGGGTTTCTCCATGTTGGTCAGGCTCGTCTTGAACTCCCGACCTCAGATGATCCACCCACCTTGGCCTCCCAAAGTGCTAGGATTACAGAGCCACCGTGCCCAGCCATAGTATCCTAAGGTTTTAAGTCAAAAAATATATACTGCCACTTTTTCCTTAGAAGTCGTGCTGATATAGCCACTATGTTTGGTAGAAATAGAGAGTTACACACCAATGAATGAATCTGGTTGAAGAATCAACCCAGATGATACGATGATTAAAATATAAAGTGTATCAATGTGTTACTCTTTGAATGAATAAGGGAAAATCAGTTTTCCTCTCTGTTTTCCTTGTTTTGCATCTATAGTCCTGTAGTCCTATGCTAGAAGTAGGAAGAGAGAAAGAGTGGAATGGGAAGGAATTTTACAAGTACCAAGAAATATTGACTTGTTTTTTACTGTTGCTATTATCAATAACATTATTTTCACAGAGTAAGCCCTAAGAGAAACGGGAAATGCCTTGACCCCAAACTGACTCTGAAAGTTTGTTCAGCCTGAACTAGTTTTAGTAGGAACAATTTTGTTCACCTTCTGAAGTAGCCATTAGAGAAAACTGTGGGAACACTTCACTAGGGCTAAATTCTTAAGTTCACCTAACTATAGTCAAAAGTTTAAAGTGTCTTAGTTTGATGTCTTTTTGGCTGGTCTGTTTCCTGGTATCATGTTTTTAAAAAGACTTTTTCACAAAAGGTAGAAAAAGGAAAAATAATAACAGAAGGGAACTACTACAAAAAGCCTATTCCTCTTCAGATGCCACCAGCGCTTAGAACTTTTTATCCAAAGCTCTTCATTTCCTACCAATAGATATTTTTTTACTGTTCCAAAGGTAGAAGAGGCTCTGAATAGCAAAAGTGCTGTGCTTTTTAAAACCTGCTGAACAACTTCTATCTCTAAGAGTACTGAAGTTTTGCCATACCAGTTTGAGTATGACAAACTGCAAAACATATGCATAAAAAAATCTAGACTCTTCTAATTGTGCCAATCCCTGGTTTAAAAAAAAAAAAAAACTTACTTCTGGAGCCACGCAGCTGTTAAAATCCATGATATTTACAATTTTTATAAATGAATTTATTTTAATAAAAACAAGTTACTCTGTGAGCTTGATCTCTAAGCAGATTTACGTGGGCTGGCACAATCTGCTCTGCTAAACATATATTCATATTGCTTAAGTCTGCAACCAGGTTTTTTTTTTCTTGAGTGGTGATGATAACAGTCTTACTTTGTACAAGGATACCAAATAATTCGAAGCAATTCAGCAAAGGACATTGTTCTCAGCACTGTGTTTTCTTGGACAGAATTGCCCTGTGGGCATGACTCTAAACTGGGAGAATTCTGGGCTGCTGGCATTGGGCAGCGAACCAGGGAGACAGCTCATAGAGAGGAGGTGACTCTATAAACTAGTGCTAAAGAAGAAGAGGAGGAGGAGGAAGAAAGCAAGGGAGGAAGTGGGTGTAGAATGTGAAGTTACAGTCAACAGCTCTATGTCCCTAGAGGGGTCTCTTCTCACCTTTCACTTTGAGACTTTTTTTTTTTTCTGAGACGGAGTCTCACTCTGTCGCCTGGGCTGGAGTGCTGTGATTCGATCTCAGCTCACTGCAACCTCTGCCTCTGGGTTTAAGCAATTTTCCTGCCTCAGCCTTCCCGAGCAGCTGGGACTACAGGTGCACGCCGCTATGCCTGACTGATTTTTTTTTTTTTTTTTCATTTTGCTAGAGATGGGGTTTCATTGTGTTGCCCAGGCTGGTCTCGAACTCCTGAGCTCAGGCAGCTTGCCCGCCTCGACCTCCCAAAGTGCTAGGATTGCAGGCGTGAGCCACCACACCTGGCCCACTTTGAGACATTTTTATGCTCCGGTTTTTTGCTTGGCTAGTAGACTATAAGTTCCTGGAAGACAGGAATGTTGCCTAACTCAGCTGTACATCCCCCACAGTGCCTGGTATATACCAGCACACACAAAAACTAGTCATTAAATGTGTAGACAAAAGAATGAATTTTTCTATGTGAAGCATTTCCAGACCTCTTCCTCCATCTGAAGAGGTTCCCAGTGAGGGCAGTACTGCCCCTTGGGGGCGTATTGAAATTTTGCGCGGGCAGCTTTTGTTTTGCAATTCTATTGTTGTCAGAGTATTTGCATTGTGAAAACTGTTATTTTAAAATTTTTCTTGATATTAGTGCATACAGTATTTTATTATAAACGACTTTCTCGTTTTTCATCTTTATTAGAACTCACATTAGTTTCTTGAAATTATTTGTAGAGGTATTTGCATTAGGAATTTAACTCCAGAAGAGTAAAGCAGTGTTATATTTTCTTGTCAATACAGGGCATTGAATGTGGCAGGGTTGAACACCTTAACTTATAAGATCATTAAGCCTCATCGTACATACGTTTTAGGATTCTAAGATGAAACCTACAAATAAAAAGAACATTATAGAACACTGATTTCAACAATTGGATTCCATGGCCAGGCGCGGTGGCTGACGCCTGTAATCCCAGCACTTTGGGAGGCCGAGGCCGGCAGATCACTTGAGGTCAGGAGTTCGAGACCAGCCTGGCCAACATGGTGAAACACTATCTCTATTAAAAATACAAAAAACAGCCCGGCGTGGTGGCGGGCGCCTATAATCCCAGCTACTTGGGAGGCTGAGGCAGGAGAATGGCTTGAACCCGGGAGGCGGAGGTGGCTGTGAGTTGAGATCGCGCCTCCATTGCACTCCAGCCTGGGCGACAGTCGCGTGAGACTCCGTCTCCAAAAAAAAAAAAAAAAAAAATCAGACATCCACGTGAAGCAACTCCATCTTTTAGGATTAATGTGGCTCGGCAGAGCTCTGCTGTCAAAGCACAAAGGGTCTCCGACTGGGATGGGGGCGGGGAGTCACAGTCAAGGCGCCCCAGGAGCGCTCGCGCGTCCAGGGACCGGCGTGTGGAGCCGCTGGAGGGTGGGTCGCTGCTCTCCGCTTTGGTTTTGTTCGTCCGCGTTCTGACGGCGGTGTGGGCGGAAACGAAAGGGAGGTGGGGGAGGGGCGGCGACGCCGGGCGGTGTTCCCGAAAGCCCGGGCCCTCGCTGGCCCCGCTGCGGGGCTGGTCCCCTGGAAGCCGTCGGGATGTGAAGTGCTCGACTCGGAAAGAAGCCTCCGGAAGGAGTAGCTGTTCGCGGGGGAGGAGGGCGTCTGAGGGGCAGAGAGTGGCTCCGCCTCGCTCGGCGGTTCCGAGTGCAGTTGAACTGAACTTTTGGTGTCTGCGGGTGGAGCTGCGGCCCGCGGAGGAGAGGGGTACGAAGCGAGAAGAGGTGGAGCTGCCGCTGACACTGGGCGCAGCGACTTCTGACAAGGCGTGCGGCTCGGGGCTGGACTCGCAACTGCCTCCGAAGGGCGGGGCTTCCCCCCAAAGAGGCGGGGCCTGGGTCATGTCGCCCCAGGGGGATGGGCGTGTGATGACAAGGGGCGTTTCAGTAGAAGGCAGCGTGCTTACCTCTCACAATCCAGCAGTGACATTAGGAAGGCGGAGCGCAAGGAAGGCGGGCTGCCTTCTGTGCACACCAGAGAGAAGACCAGGCTTCCGTCGACAGTGGGCGGAGCCGTAGCCGGCAAAGGGCGGGGCCATTTAGAGCCCTGGGAAGGCGGAGCTTCTCCTGACAGGGGGCGGAGCTTCCGCAGCCCGGGGCGGGGCTTCGTTGACAGCGGGGCGGGGCGGCTCCTACCTCCCGCGGTGCACCAATCCCCAGGGTAGGGGTCCGGGTCGGACCCCAGTGGAACAGCAGGGTCTGGGATTGGGGAGGCCGGCGCCACACGGGGTGGGGGCGCGCGGAGGACGCGCGCGCGCGGGAGGGCCCTGCGTGGGCCGGCTGTCTTTCCTCCCCCTCCGCCCCCGGACGGCCGCTGGGGCGCGCGCCTCTCCTCGCACCCCCACCCTGGGTCCCCCACGCTCCGCGGGCCACGGAGCTGCTGAGGCCCCTTTGCGGGCCGCCGAGCGGTTCCGGGTTTAGGGTTCACAGGTCAGAGTTGACTCCCTGAAAAGTGCAGCCGGTTTGAAATGCAAGATGGCGGCGGCGTGGCGCTGAGAGGCGCGGCGGCCCCTGCAGGTAGTGGCGCGAGCCGGCTCCGCGACCAGCGGGCCCGGAGACTCCGGGCTGCGGGTGGGAACCGGAGTTCGGAGTCCGCGGCCGGCACGGGAAAGGCGAGTGGCGCGGGGCCCGGCGGGGGGAGGGCGGCCTCAAAGCAGAGACCCCCGGGGCTGAGCCCGCTCGCGGCGGCGGCTGGCGGGGCGGACCCGGCGCGGGGCGTCTGAGGGGGAGGGACGGGGCCTGCCTCGCGGCTGGGCAGTCGCCGCAGAGGGACAGACCCACAGCCTCCCTCACTCTTTCTAGATGTCTCCGCCGCCGAAAGAGCTTGGGGGCGGGGGTTTCTCTGGAGGGAAAATTTTAGCCCTCTGCCTTGGTGAGGACTGAGTAACTTAGGATTGTTGAGGGGAGTGAAGACTGCGTATTCCCAGCGGAGGGCGCCGCCGGAGGGAGCACCCCAGTGATGTTGGGAGTCCTAGGGGAGGTCAGGAGCGCTGTCCTCCGGGCGCGTGTGGCGGCCTCGTGGGGACTCAGTCTCCCTGAGAGTAAGGAGAGATTCTCCTGCTGGAGCTGAGCGCACTGACTGAGGTTGGAGCCCCAGCAAACCCTTCGGGAGAAGTCTGTACCTCCAGTTCAAGGAAGACTGTGCGCACCCGTTTCGGGGCCAGGCCGTGCCCCAACTTTGGGAAAGGCTGGGAGTTGAGCCCTTAAGAACCAAATTAAGATTGTGAGGAAGCCCTGGGATTTAGGGAGAAGTTAATTAAAGAGGATGGTAGGGGCGCGGGGGTGTGGGGGAGGCTGACCCAGGGGAATCCTCCAAGCCTTAGGGCTCACAGTGAAAGATCTACTAATTCCTCAAGGGAAATAAAGGGCTGGGAAGGAGGTGTGAGAGGAACGAGGTCTAAGGGCAGGAAAGAAGAGCGCTGGCAGATGCCTTTTCCTTATATTTTTACACCAAAGTTGGAGGTAAAGGGACTTCGCAATTCTTTGTTTTAGTACCTTTCCTGTCCTTCTTTCCCCTCTGTGGGTAACTATAAGGAAAGAGCATAGCCCCTGAGAAGGAAAATATTCCATTTGATATCCTTAACTTAGGTTAGTGAAGGATCCAGCAGCTGAGAAGGCGTCAATGAGAGACAGCAGGCAGGGAAATTAGTATAGGGACTAGGGATGAGAAAAGAGGATACAGGGAACATATCGGACAGAGCAGGAATTCCACAGCTCTTTTCTGTCAACTCAGCCCAGCTATTAAAACAAATTCAAAGAGCTAATTTTTGAGAGAAATATGTAAGAAAAGGCTGAGAGAGTTGTGATGTGATTAGGTTGGGATTCCATGTAATTTAAAAGAAGCAATTCTCTTGAGGTTAATATGATAGCAGAGAAAGGAAAAATTACAAAATTGGAAAATATACAGCGGTTCACGATTAGGGAAGAAGAAGCAGTTTCCCCCCCAGGGAACAGTGAATATTTGGTTTGGGGGGTGTGTATGTATTCGTATATAAGAGCACTTCAGATTTGTTAGTATTGGTCATTGTGTCTCAGTCTTTGTCTGAAAGCTTTAATTTGTGTTATACGGTGCTACATTAATTATCTTTGTTTCTGAAAAATTATTCTGAAAAAGTCATTTGTTTTTCTGTGGGAGTGAAGATGAGCAGGAGTTGGTTTTAACAGGGAAATTGGCCCTAGGATACCCATCGATTCTTTTAATTTCTAAAGTAGCAATTCTGACACCTGATTTTAAGCGAAAGAAATGTGAGTGCTGACAATGACAATAATGCAGTAACAGGACATAAAAGAAAAAAGGCTTTCATGGCTTTTCTTTTTGCTTTTAGTTTTTCTCTCCTTTCCCAAAGTAGTTTAGGGCTAAGCAGACTAATTTTATACAAAGTAAAATGTATAATCGTGGCACTTTTCGATATAAAAGGATAGCATTTCAGTTATCAATGATTCCTTTTTGTTGAAGTACCTCTTCAGATGCCTTATTTAACTGTCAGGATTCAAATGCGAATTAAAGAGTAAGACTTGGGTAACTGATGACAGTGATGATTCGTGGAGATTTCTTGAACCATTCTTGTATTTTCAAAAGAGCTTTAACGTCTTCAGTGAAAATATTTGAAAGACACAGTTCAAGTATAAACTAGTTTAGAACTTCACATTTGGAACATTTTATGCATGTGTGCTGTTCTTTGGTTTCCTCAATGTGCATGTAGCTCTAGTTTTATATTCAATTCTGAACAGATTAGGCTGGGCGAACCAGAGAGGCATTAATGCCAGATGGTTTGAAAATATGCTAAAGCCGAAAACATAAAAGTGCCTGTGCTAGTGAACACTCATTAGTAGATTTCTTTCTTTTATAGCAAAGCTTATTATTTCACTGGATTTGGGGGGGTAGTTCATGCATGATGTAGCAATTATTTCACCTTTAATGATGATTGTATTGTAAGTTCTTTTTCATTTCAATAAATGGGGACAAAGTTTTGCAGTTATTAACGAAATTAATAGTGTAGGAGAGCTAGTTCATTTTGAAGATTTTTCTCCCTTTTGTATTATTATATTTTACATTAAGATGGAAAGGTTATATTATGATGTATTACATTTCTTTCTCTTGCTAATTAAGCATAAAATGTGATATTTGAGACGTAGTTTGCTGTTAAATTATGACAATACTTAAATGAAAATGCTTTTAAAATTATTAAAATGATCACAGATGTAGCTGAGGAAATAACCCTTTTACTTGTTTTGCAGCATTGTGGATTTGGGCTCAAAAGACTCTACTTAACAGTGTTGAAAGTTCAGTACCTAGTTTTTAATCTAATACCATAGTCAATGCAATTATTCAGGGAGATTTTTGGAATTACCTATTGTACTGGCCAGTAATACACATTTTTTAAACCATTGTAAATATTTATGTTGTGATAAGCACATTTACTGTTAAGGCTAACTTTTTTGAATTAAAAATCCTTTTAAATAATCCTACCTAATTTCAAAAGTAAATTATATTTCTGTTTTTAAAACTATGATACTATCTTTAGAATAACAACCAATGTTTCTATACTACTACTGATCAATTTTATTGTATCCGTGTTGCTTTGATACATTTGTAGTCATAAATAACTAGATTTGCATGACTGAAGTTGCTGACTTAGATTATTAATCAGAATATACATTTGAGTTTACATTTTGGAGATCCGCATTTTATACAGGATCTTCTTAAATATTAATATTTAAATTTTTATGTAGTTGTCAGGTTTTGATCTTAAAAGATACTTAATCTTGGCATGTTATGCTATCAGTTTCCAATTTAAGAGGTAAAACTGTATACCTTTGGTCTAAACAAATGTGATAACATACTTTGGAAAAGAAGTATATATGAGCAGTTGAAGAATGATGTTTATTCTACGGTTATATTTCTAGTTTAAAAAAAAAGAATGATGTTTATTCAATTGATTAAATCTTTTTTTTTCTTTTTCTTTTTTTTTTTTTTAGACAAGGTCTCTTTCTGTTGCCCAAGCTGGAGTGCAGTGGCATGATCATGGCTCACTGCACCCTTAAACTCCTGGGCTCAAGCAATCCTCTCTCCTCAGCCTCTCAAGTAACTAGGATTACAGTCATATGTCACCCACACCTGGCTAATTTTTAAATTTTTTTGTAGAGATGGGGTCTTGCTATGTTGGCCTACCTGGTCTCAAACTCCTGGCCTCAAGCAGTCCTACCTTGGCCTCCCAAAATGCTGGGATTACAGGCATGAGCCCCTGCAGTCAGCCAAATAAATCATTTTTAATGCAGGATTTTAATTTTCAGTGCTTAGTTTTAGATTTTAAAAATCATATTATCAGAATTTATCTTAACAAAATTAAAATATTAAAGTCATAACCATATCATTAATTATTGTAAATAAAATAACTCTTACATCACATTTTGGTGATTTCCTATTTCTCAAGATTTCTAACTTCATTTTTCCCCTTCCTAAAAGTCTTCTCCTTTTTTGTTTTTCAGTGAGAAATGAAAGAAGATAGGAGGTTCTGATATTTCTAAGCACCTAACTCATAATTGTGTTTTTCTTCTAAGTTTATTCTCTTTTACCATCCAATATTGTTAAAAACAAGTTTATTAAAACTTTGCTAGACCTGGCTATACTGGGGAGGAGCGGAAGGGGGGAGATCATGAGAAGAGAACAATTTCTCCTCGTTACTATGATAAAATTATTTATATCACGTTTGCTAGTTCTGTGAAATAACCCTTAAATATGTCATACAGTAATGATTCATTTTGGAGCTAAGGTCAGAAAAAGTGTGTGGGGGAGAGGTTAAATTTGATTGATTAATATCTGCCTGTTGAAGCCAACTTGTTCCAGCATGATTTAATATGCTCAAAGGTATGAAATGGCAAATAAATTTTATTGGTTGGTTGTCACCCAGATTCTTAAAGTATTTTATCATTTGTCAACAGTTAGCAAATTTTAAACAAAGATTTCTTTGCTAACATTCATTGTGTTCTAAGTACCAAGAAATACTCCAAAAACTTTACATGTGTTACCTATTTCAGTCCTCACAACAACCCTGTTAAGTAGTATCCTATTAATATTACTAGCACCATTTATAGATGACAGGGCTGAGGCACAGATAGGCTAAGCCATTTGTCTAAAGCCGCACAGCTAGTAAGTGGCAGTGCTGGATTTGAACCAGTCTGTTTCAAAGCCCAAACTCTTGGTCTTTTTTTATAATCCATCTACTACCAGAACAGCTTGTTCTGTTTTATTGTATAATGTACATAGCTGAGATGAGCTCTTTAATTTTTGAAATTCGCTCATACTAAATTAAGAAAAATACTTTGAATTAGATAGAAATGTTCTAAAGTAATCTCAGTATCAGAACTTAAATAACATCAGGCACTAGGATTTTCATTCAGAAGCACTGATGAGCTCATTTTTGCTCCTCTGGTATCCTTGTGCCTTTACATGTCTTGGCAGCTCTTTTCAAGAGACTCATTCGGTAAAACATCTTGCAATTACTGTGTGATTTTAAGAATGGATTGAAATAGGTTACCAGTTTCCTACAGTATTAATAATTCATTTTGGAAAATAACTTTCCCTCTTCGGCAGCTGTTTCCTATCTTCTCTTCTAGTCCACATCCTGTAGATTGATGACTAATGGGTGGCCGAACAACGAGATACCAGGAAATGAAATTGTAGAGTCCCAGGCTACAGAGATAAAAGATGCTCCACTGGGCCTACCAGGAAAATGCTTTTTTGCTTTTCATGAAAATAATGTACTTATTCAGCCTAAGTTTTAACTTAACCTAGAGGTATTTTACTAGAGGACTGGTGTATTTATTTCTTGATGTGAGAAGTTTCTTCATAAGCTTGTATATAATAGTAGCAGGAATCAAAAAATAAGGTATTTGGGAAAATAATCTTCTTTAATATTCATTCATTATGGTTTACAGAGTATATTGCTTAAAGAATACAACAAAAGGCCAGGCACGGTGGCTCATGCCTGTAATCCCAGCACTTGGGGAGGTCAAGGTGGGCAGATCACCTGAGGTCAGGAGATCGAGACCATCCTGGCCAACATGATGAAACCCTGTCTCTCCTAAAAATGCAAAAATTAGCTGGGCATGGTGGCACATGCCTGTAATTCCAGCTACTTGGGAGGTTGAGGCAGGAGAATCGCTTGAACCACAGAGTTGGAGGTTGCAGTGAGCTGAGATTGCACCACTGTACTCCAGCCTGGTGACAGAGCAAGATTCCATCTAAAAAAAAAAAAAATAATACAACAAAAACGCTTCAACCCTTCAAAAGTATTATTTATGTATATGCTGATAAGACAAGTAGCTTTATTAAAGTTTTCTGATTGGTTTAACTGCTCTAGGTTATATACTACAGCATACTTGGACAATAATTGAATTTTCAGAGAATTATTTTCTATTTGATTGCACGATATCAATGCTTCACAGTGCACTGACTGTAAAGGCATTTGGTAGTTCAGGCAAAATGACATAGCTAAACACCAGTCGTTCTGTTAGAGAACCCCATGTTTAGGGATTGAGTACTACTAGTTTATTTTTAACTTGGCATTGGCTTGTGTTGTCAGCATTAATAATCCTCTCCATTCCAATTAATTAACATAATAAATTAGGACACAAATATCACTAGGTTTATGTACAAACACATAAACATATACAACTACTCCTATTTCGTAGTTTAACTAAATTGTCTTCATAACCTTTGTGTACTCATTTAAAAGAACTCCCAATTTCTACATCTCAATTTTCACATTATGCACTGCATATATTCACATTTTGAAATCTTATTGAAAATGGTCTAACAGTTATTTGGTTGTTCTGTATAATATAAATATTTATTTATTTATTTATTTATTTATTTTAGAGACAGGGTTTCACCATGATGGCCAGACTGGTCTTGAACTCCTGACCTCAGGTCATCTCCACTGGCCTCCCAAAGTGCTGGGATTACAGGTGTGAGCCACCGCGCCCGGCCAAATATAATTTTTTAATGTATAGTTTTTGTGTTTCCTACCAATATTAGGATTGGCATTTAGATGGTTCTTTTAAAGTTTTGATAAAGGAATAAACTTTTTTTTCAAAATTATATTTATTTATTAAAAGCTAAGGCATAAATTTAAAAAATTTCCTCTAAGGCTAAATTATATCTAGAATAATAAAATCTTACTTTTTTGTAGGAGAAGACAGACAGCTGCTTTGGACCTATTGGTAATGATGGCCTGAGCTAAACATCTAACTTAGAAGGGATACCCTTCCATTTCAAAGAACAGAATGCTAAGGAAGCTGTGGCAAGTATGTGTTTCATTCTTTTGGTATGGTAAAACTCAGATACTGAATGTACTCACTTTAGATCCCATGATACTATATTTGGCTAAAGTTTTTAAAAGCTTTCCTTAAAAAGCAGCAGACATATGCTTAACACTTTTTTTAATGTACTTTCAAATTTTAAGAGCTATAACTATAGGACTGCTTTAATTTCAAAGGAGACAGTATCACACTTCATAATAAATCTTACATGGTATATTTATAATTGATTTTAAAATTAGTATTTGATGAAATCTGCTGTGTATTAGGCACTATACTGGGTGCTATGATAACAGAGTTAAACAAGACAAATGCACCTTTCCTATGGGAAAATCGATTTAGAAATTTTGCTATGTTTTTCCTATATCCAGAAAAATGCTTCAAAACATACAAGAACAAATCCTGAAACTATGTTTTCAATATGTAGGCTACTAATAATAGTTAATTATAAGAGTTAGGATGTTAATTATTAATTAAATACTCTTACTTATATTAACCATACCAAAACTTAAATATTTGAATATAGATCCTTTTGTAGTTCATAAGTGTGATGATTGGATTTTCATGCTCATGTGTGAAATGTGCCTTTCTCAAACCTTGTTATGACACTGGCACATTACCCATCTGATGTAAAAAACGAAATAAATATTTGAATCTATTTGCATTAATTGCTTTTATATTTTATCTGATTCATTAATTGGCTTTTATAAGAAGCATTTATCCAATTGTTACTTTAGATGATTCCAGAAAATACTAGGAAAGATTAAATAAACATTAATGTGCTGGTTCACTTTCATTTTTAAAAAATTGATAAGAGTTCTTGTAAGTTGATATTACCAATACTGATTGCTATTATCTTTAAAAGTATTTTGGAAAATCAAATCATTATATCCTCCGTGAAGTAGGTAACAGTTACTTTACCTTTATAAATAGGAAATATAATGACCAGATGAATGGTTTTTCAGTCTTCAAAGATAATCTCACTTGGAACTGAGAATCGTATTCTTGTGTTAGACTGGCAGTAAAAGACTTAACACACCTTTTTGAGAAAAGTAGGGAAAAACTATTTTCAGCAGAAAATTACTTTTGTATCACATTTACAAACTATTCACAAGAGATTTCATGATAGTGCTAGTTTTATTTATTTATTTATTGAGACTGAGTCTCTCTCTGTCACCCAAGCTGGAGTACAGTGGCACAATCTTGGCTCACTGCAACCTCTGCCTCCAGGGTTCAAGCAATTCTCCTGCCTCAGCCTCCCGAGTAGCTGGGACTATACGCACATACCACTATACCTGGCTAATATTTGTATTTTGAGTAGAGACGACGTTTCACCGTGTTGGCCAGGCTGGTCTTGAACTCCTGACCTTGTGATCCACCGTCCTCCGACTGCCAAAGTGTTGGAATTACAGGTGTGAGCCACTGCACCCGGCTCATAGTGGTAATTTTTATATCAGTTTCAAAGTATTATGTACATACCTACCTAGCTGCCAGCTGCAGAGAGAAATCTAGAATGTTAGTGTCTTAGGGAGAGACCTTTCAAAAAGACACTTCAGTCCTCAAATCTGCGGTCGGAGCTTGCCAGAAGAAATCTGTCTAGCTTGGATTCTTCTTTTAATCTTTAGTGTCATTAAGGTCTGCTTTCTCAGATGGAAAAAAAAAACAGGTAGAGAGGATAGGGTTTCTTACCGTTCAGCCTTAATTAGCATTAGCAAAGGTATCCTCTGAAATTTGATTATCTTTGACCACAATGTCTTAGATGCTTTCACTTTTATCCTTTTATTCCTGTTTGTATATTCACTTTAATATCTGATTTTTGATTGTCTTGAGACTATTTTTCAGACAGTTTGCTTGAGATTTCTCTCTCAGGTAATGATTCTAAGTTACCAGCAATCTTTAATAACATTTGCTGTGAATATAAATTTGTGTTGTCCAATTCCTAATTTAATTTTTTAAGAACTTGAAGTTTCTAAATATTTTAACATTTAATTTTTATTTTTACATTTTAACTTTGAAAATATCTTAATTGTGTAAGTCACCTTTCTTTTTTCTTTTCTTTTTTTCTTTTTTTTTTGGTGAGATGGAGTCTCGCTGTGTTGCTCAGGCTGGAGTGCAGTGGGGCACTTTCAGCTCACCGCAACCTCCGCCTCCCAGGTTCAGACAATTTTCCTGCCTCAGCCTCTCAAGTAGCTGGGATTACAGGTGTGCACCACCACACCTGACTAATTTTTGTATTTTTAGTAGTGATAGGGTTTTACCATGTTGGTCAGGCTGGTCTTGAACCCCTGACCTCGTGAACCACCCGCCTCAGCCTCCCAAAGGGCTGGAATTACAGGCATGAGCCACCGCACCCGGCTGGTAGATACCTTTTGTTTTAATCTGACTTCATTCTTTGTTTGTACTGCTTAGGCATTCAGTGATTTTTGTGGATTTGTAACTTTTAGTTTAATACAAACATGTAAATGTAAGTGTTTTCAGCTGGCTAAACAGAACTCTTGACTCAGAGAGAGATTAAGTGAGACTAAATAGAATACAGAGTCCTAAACAGTCTCGGTATATATATATATATATATATGCAGATTCTAAGGGATTCTCAGTGTGTATATTTTTGCTACCTAAGAACAGTTTTATTTAGCTGATGCTACATCAAAATTAACATGATCCCTAAAAACTATAGTATCTTCTAAATGTTCTTTTTTTTTTTTGAGACGGAGTTTTGCTCTTGTCGCCCTGGCTGGAGTGCAATGGCACCATCTTGGCACTGCAACCTCCTCCTTCAGGGTTTAAGTGATTCTCCTGCCTCAACCTCCTGATTAGCTGGGATTACAGGCGCCCGCCACCACACCTAGCTAAGTTTTGCATTTTTAGTAGAGACAGGGTTTCACCATGTTGGCCAGGCTGATCTCGAACTCCTGACCTCAGGTGATCCACCCTCCTCAGCCTCCCAAAGTGCTGGGATTGCAGGTGTGAGCCAACACACTTGGCCCTGAATGCTCTTATTTGATCCAGAATTGGTGTAAAAAACAAAGTTTGTGGCCGGGCACAAACACTTTGGGAGACTGAGGCAGGTGGATGATGAGGTCAGGAGTTGAAGACCAGCCTGGCCAAGATGGTGAAACCCTGTCTCTACTAAAAAAATACAAAAATTAGCTGGACGTGGTGGTGCACACCTGTAATCCCAACTACTCAGAAGGCTGAGGCAGAGAATTGCTTGAACCCAGGAGGCAGAGGTAGAGAATTGCTTGAACCTGGGAGGCAGAGGTTGCAGTGAGCCAAGATCGCACCACTGCACTCCAGCCTGGATGACAGAGTGAGACTCCGTCTTAAAAAAAAACAACAACAACACAAAGTTTGTTTTTCTTCACATAAAATCTTACCAAATAACATGCTTTTGTGGCTAACTAGGCCAACATATTGTTATCTGTTAATCATTTAATTTGAAGTCCAAGACAGCCAAAAAAAAAAAAACAAAAAAAACAGAAGCTTGCAAATTCCTTGCAGTTATGGCTCTGCTAAATTATAAAATATTTTAAACTTTTTTTAAGTAGTAGTAAGCATAGAATTTGAAACAATCCATTAACTTCTTATAGTGTATTACATTCAGGATTTATTTTTAGTCTTTTAAAAAATGTAGTAGAACATTAAAGTATAGTTTTCTTATAAAAGAGAAGTAATGATTCTAAGTGCAAATTTGCATTTGCTGTATTTATAATAACTATATCCTTTTCTCCTGAATTTCACTGCCAAAATCATTATTTGAATACTTTATCTCCCTTGTTTCACTTTTTTTTTTTTTTTAAGACAGAGTCTTGCTCTGTCGCCCAGGCTGGAGTGCAGTGGCGCCATCTTGGCTCACTGCAGGCTCCGCCTCCTGGGTTCAAGTGATTCTCCTGCCTCAGCCTCCCAGCTGACACTACAGGTGCGCACCACCATGCCCAGCTAATTTTTATATTTTTAGTAGAGATGGGGTTTCATCATGTTGGCCAGGATTGTCTCAATCTCCTGACCTCAATTGATCTGCCCACCTCAGCCTCCCAAAGTGTTGGGATTACAGGTGTGAGTCACCACATCCGGCCTAAAGATATTTTTTTTAGCAAACATTATTGGGGTCCTAATAAGTATTTTGTTGTACCCTGGGAATATAGTGGATACTAAATAGATATTTTTTCTGATCATAAAAGAAGAACTTGCATAAAAACTCTTAAACTTTTTAGATCGTGTTAAAACATACTTTGCTTTCATTAGATGCTTTTCTGTAGAGAAATTTGAATTATAAAATTGTAAAAATTTTAATTGTTTTGATGAGTTCAGAATCATAAGTTGATTGAATAGTATCCTACCCTCAGGAGAAGATCCAGTACACAGACAGATCCAAGGAAACTGGCTAGTCTAGATCTACATCCTGGAGATTGTGTGTGGGTGGTCTTGAGGGCTCTTAGAGCTAGCCTGACTTCTCAGAGCTCCAAAAACTATACCTGAATGCTACATACTAAAGGATTCCTGCTGCCCTGGAAAATCCCTTTTTTTTTTACTTTGTTCTTTCTTTCCTCCCTCCCTTTCTCCCTCCTTGCTTCCCTTCTTGTCTTCTCTTTCCTTCTTCCTTCTTCCCTATTTTCCTCTCTTCCTCCCTCCTTCCCTTCCTTCCTTTTCTTTTTTTTTTAAAAACAAATTTGCATGTCCTCCTTGCCCAGGGGCCATGCTAATCTTCTCTACATGGTTCCAATTTTAGTATATGTGCTCTGGAAGCCAGCACTGGAAAGTCCTTTATGTAGCCATGTTTTTTGCCTTAATAATAGAAAAGAAAGTTTGTTTCCAGCTTGACCATAGAAATACTGGTCATAAATTGATCATAGAAATATTTCAGTTTATTTGCAATTTTAAGGTCTTGAAACTATTGTTTGTTGTACCTTATAATAAAACAATATAATAACAATATTAAAGAAAATTTATAGGCTGGGTGGGGTAGCTCATCCCTGTAAAACACTTAGGGAGGCAGAGGTGGGAGGGTTGCTTGAGCTCACAAACTTAAGACCAGCCTGGGCAATGTAATGGGACTCTGTTCTCCACAAAAAGGAAAAAAAAAAAGCAAAATAAAAAGAAAACTCGTGACTATCACATATAAAAATGTCACCCATAATCTCATGTGAAATTTTCACTTTTTACATATTTAGTCTTTTTTCACATACATACATATTTCCTCACAGTTATTATAATTAATATGCAAATTTTCTGAGTTTTAAAAAATTTAATAGTAAATGGGTAGTTTTTCCATATGCCTTAATTACTCTTAAGATTATCACTTTTAATGGCAGTAAATTAATCAATTTTCTAAAAACACTTCTCTACTGAAAAGTTAACTGAAAGCAGTTTTGAAAAGTATTATATTTACAGTGCTGGATGCATTTATAGAAAGAATACTTTCTTCTTTTATTGGCAGACTTAATTTTAATTGTTTTAATTGCAGAGTCACCTAGCTACTGAGTTATGCAACTGACCTCTAACCTCTTTTTATAGGTAAATAGTGCAAGCTTCCCCAAATTGATTTTGAGCCCTGTTTTTAGTTGACCTTCAAATAGAGGATGAGATGCCTTCAGCTAATAGTGATTTCTATACAACAATTTTCCTGTCCCAGTCCCATTGCACTTTAATGACGAAGGGAGATAAATAGGAACAACATCCTAGGAATTCTTATTCTGTATTTTTACTCCCACTTTTTCATCCAATTTTCATGCCTTTTCAGCTGATTAATTGCTTTAAAAAAAAAAAAAAAGAGTGAGCTTTTAATATTAAATGGTATTTCTTTTTTTCTGGAAAGAAATTTTCAGGGACTGAAAATAGCATAATTAGGCACCTACTTTGTATCAAAGTAAGTGAGGGAGGCATTTTTACTTCCTCTGATGTGGATACCACTATTTCTGTTGCCCCCAGGGAAGCCTTCTCTGCTTCTTTTCTAGAAGCCTCTCGCAGTGTACTCATATACTTCCTGATACTTCCTCTCTTACTGCGCCGATCATAGTTATTCTGAGTAATTGTTTACTGTTTATTTTCCTTGCTTCACTGCTAATACCTGAAACACCAGAGACTGTCTGTCTTGGTCACCATTGCATCATTACTGCCTAACACAGTGCCTTTCACGTGGTTGACATTCAGCAAATAGTTGTTGAATGAATTTGTTGAATTGAAGAATCTTGGTTTTATAGGTGTGAAAATTGATGTTGAATTGAGTAGCTTTTCTAGGAACCTATTAATAGACAAAGGTGACTGCAAAACCTATGGTTTTACCCTATCCACAATGCCTTTATGAATTAATTACTCTTGGCCTGGGATTCTTCTTCCATAAAAATGGGGCAGTTGTACTAAGATCCTTGTTTCCTTCAAACTTATGACTTTATGATAAGAACTCCGAGGATACCTTTGTTTGCTCTTTGGTCTATTTTTAGACTATACACATTATGCAGAATTGAGCTTTTGGACCAAATCTTGAAACTCTTTTGGGACTTCTCAGTCTCTTTTTAGAAACATGTTAAATACTACACTGACCGACCTTTGTTAGCAAAACCATGGAGGACCTGATGGTAGATGATAGTGAGCAAATCATCTTTTCTTTCTTTTTTTTTTTTTTTGAGGTAGAGTCTCTCTGTCGCCCAGACTGAGTGCAGTGGCTCAATCTTGGCTCACTGCAACCTCCACCTCCTGAGTTCAAGTGATTCTCCTGCCTCAGCCTCCTGAGTAGCTGGGATTACAGACTCGTGCCATCATGCCCAGCTACTTTTTATATTTTTAGTAGAGGTGGGGTTTCACCATGTTGGCCAGGCTGGGCTTGAACTCTTGACCTCAAGTGATCCACCGTTCTCGGCTTCCCAAAGTGCTGAGATTATAGGCATGAGCCACTGCACCAAGCCAGTATGTTTAAGTTTTAAGGCAAAGGCTTTTATACACATCTGAGAACTCTTCAAAGGTGGAAGTGGGGATTATAAGCATAGAATTTGGAATTCCAGTACAATGGAATTTGGTCAGAGAGTAGTTTAGCCTCTGCCTCCTCCAACTAGATAGCTCTTCTTTTATCTGTTTTGCATCGGGATCTCCCACAGTATTTTGTTTGAAGAAAGGGCTCCCTTGCTTAAAACAAAAAGTTTGAAAACCACCACTTTAAGGAAAAAAAGAGTTTCAGAAGAAAACCCTCTTGCCTTCCAACTATTAGTATATCCCAATTAAATATAGTCTCTCTCAGATTCCAGGAAAATAACAGTTACAAAATAGCTTACTCCTCTGCCTTTCAACAATTCCCTTTACTGTCCAAATATACGAGTACTGCTTATTTATTACTCTTCCACTTATTACTATGTTTTTAGAAATAGTATCTTTCCATGTTGCCCAGTCTTGAACTCGTAGACTCAAGGAATCTTCCTGCCTTAGTTTCCTGAATAGCTGGATTACAGATGTGTACCACCATGTCTGGACCACTTATTTAGAGCCATTTAGGGAATTCTCTGTTCCTAATGACAAAAAATGATCAAACATCTGTGTTTGATACTTGAACAAAATAATGGTAACCCCTGTTTGATTAAAAGATATTAGCTTAGTTTATAACATTTAGTTAAGAAAAGTTTTAAATTTCAGTGATTTCTTTATAATAGAAATCAATGGTGTTTTAAAGAAAAAAATGATACCTTTGAGAGTAGGATTTGGATTATTAATACCACTATTCTTCTTTTTTGTTGTTGTTTTGTTTTGAGATAGAGTCTCACTCTGTCATCCAGGCTGGAGTGTGGTGGCATGATCTCGGCTCACTGCAACCTCTGCCTCCCGGGTTCAAGCGATTCTTCTGCCTCAGCCTCCCAAGAAGCTGGGATTACAGGCTCGAACCACCACACCCAGCTAACTTTTTGTATTTTTAGTAGAGATGGGATTTCACAATGGTGGCCAAGCTGGTTTCGAACTACTGACCTCAAGTCATCTGCTCGCCTCGGCCTCCCAAAGTACTAGGATTACAGACGTGAGCGATCATGCCCAGCTGTCACTGTTATTCTTAAACTGATGCTCTTTATTTGGTAATATGAGAAATTAGGGAACAAAGGACATTAAATCCAACTGTCCATCTGATACTTGGATGTGTATTTGAATAATTCCAGTGAGGAGGATCTCACCATCCTTCAGAGTCAGGGTATTCTCTCTTGGCACTGCTCCCTTTCCTAAAAATGTCTCTGCATTTACTGACTAGATATATTGTCTCATAGGGACCTGGTTTTACTTTATAACTTTTGAAGCAAACTCTCTTCTCCTCCATTCAGCTAGGATGCTAGTACATTTAAAATAGCTCTAATTTGTGATGGAGAATACATTAAATCACTTACCCATTTTATTCATTTTCATTTGGATTAGATTTCAGAAACATAAACTTTACTTTAGTGTAAAACTTTAGACTGGGCACAGTGGCTCACACCTGTAGGCCCAGCACTTTGGGAGGCTGAGGTGGGTGGATCACGAGATTAGGAGTTAGAGACCAGCCTGGCCAACATGGTGAAACCCCATCTCTACTAAAAATACAAATATTAGCCAGGCGTGGTGGCAGGTGCCTGTAATCCTAGCTACTCAGGAGGCTGAGACAGGGAATCACTTGAACCTGGGAGGCGGAGGTTGCAGTGAGCCAAGATTATGTCACTGCACTCTAGCCTGGGTGACAGAGCAAGACTCCATCTAAAAAAAAAAAAGCCTTTATTTTACAAACTTTAGGTATAAAGTTTATTTAAATATATTTGTATGATCCTAATTCATGTTTTCTTGATGATTCAAAGTTATTGTTGTGAATTTCAGCTGCTTTTCCCTATGGTGATGCCTTCAGGCCCTATTGAGTTTTGTAGGACTATTTTCCTGTTCATTCTTGCCAACTTAATAAACATTTCGTGATTGCCTTCCTGAATTCAGGCTTCTTGTATGCAGTTGGGAATGCAGACATTAATGAGATGTCAGCAAAAATAGCTCAGCTGGGAGAGTATTAGGCTAAAGATACAAAGGTCCTTGGTTCAATCCAGAATTTTGGGGACTTTATCTCAAAAAAAGCTGTGTCTCAGTCTCTTTGTGTTCCTATAAAGGAATACTCAGAGCTAGGTAATTTAGAAAGATAAAGGGTTTATTTGGTTCACAGTTCTGTAGACTGTACAAGAAGCATGGCACCAGCCTCTGCTTCTGGAGATGGCCTCAGGCTGCTTCCACTCATGACAGAAGATGCTGGAGAAAGCATGATGGAGATCACATGGCAAGAGAGGAAGCAAGAGAAGGAGGGAGGTGCCAGACTCTTCCTAACAACCAGCTTTTGCAGGAACTGATAGAGCAAGAACGCACTCATTTCTACATGGACACCACCGAAGTGTTACAAGGGATCCGACCTCATGACCCAGACACCTCCCATTAGGCTCTACCTCCAACATTGGGGGATCAGATTTCAGCATGAGATTTAGAGGGATCAAACTTCCAAATTATAGCAAGCTGTTATTTAAAAAAAAGAGAGAGAGACATAATATCTATAGTAAGGAGACCACAGGTATGGATGGTGGTGCAGGGACAGAAATGTAACGGTGTGGTAAGTACTAGACTAGAAAATAAACAGGAGGAAATGGAACCAAATGAAAGGGAGAAGGTGATGTCTAGTAGGGGATCTCCAACCCCGGCACCATGGACCAGTACCAATCCATGACCTGTTAGGAACTGGGTGGCACAGCAGGAGGTGAGAGGTGGGCAAGCAAGCATTACCACCTGAGCTCTGCCTTCTGTCAGATCAGCAGCGGCATTAGATTCTCATAGGAGCACAACCCTATTATGACTGCACATATGAGGGCTCTAGGTTGCATACTCCCTGTGAGAATCCAATGCCCGATCATCTGAGGTGGAACCGTTTCAGCCCAAAACCATCTTATCCCCCCCGTACCTCAGTACATGGAAAAATTGTCTTCCATGAAACCGGTCCCTGGTGCCAAAAAGGTTGGGGACTGCTGACCTAGAGGGTAGACAGATCAACACATCAAATGTCCTAACCAAAGGAAGGGCCTGAGCAAGGGTCTGAAAGTGCATTGATGTCCGTGGAATGGCAGTCATTTCTGGTGTACCTAAAGCATAAGGAAATAGGAGGAAGGAGAAGGCTGGCAAGAAAGGAGGCAGGAAAGTGAGGTTAGACCAGGTTGTGAAAGGAATTACATGTCCTGCAAGGAGTTTGAACTTTATTCTTTCAGCACTGGGGGACCTATATCAGGAGATTGATGTGATTAGATATGCTTTATAACTTCTGGTAGCATTGTGGCAAGTGCTAAGAATAATGTTTCTGATAGGCTGGGCTTGGTGGCTCATGCCTGTAATCCCAGCCTTTTTGGAGGCCGAAGCGGGCAGATCACCTGAGGTCAGGAGTTTGAGACCAGCGTGGCCAATGTGGTGAAACCTCATCTACTAAAAATTCAAAAAGTAGCCGGGTATGGTGGTGTGTGCCTGTAATCCCAGGTACTCGGAAGCCTGAGGTAAGAGAATCGCTTGAACCCGGGAGGTAGAGGTTGCAGTGATTGTGCCACTGCTCTCCAGCCTGGGTTGCAGAGCGAGACTCTGTCTCCAAAAAAAAAAAAGAGTACTTCTGAAACTTTGATCATTCATCCTCCATCTTTGCTATTTTTTGCTATACTCGAAGCATGCTTTTGGCTGATGAGATAGATCAGTAGGAAGAAGAGAACGTAACTAATGGATTAAATTTCTTTCTCTCTTTCTTTTTTTTTTTTTTGAGATGTAGTCTCACTTTGTTGCCCAAGCTGGAATGTAGTGGCGCAATCTTGGCTCATTGCAATCTCTGCCTCCCAGGTTCAAGCGATTCTCCCACCTCAGCCTCCGGAGAAGCTGGGACTACAGGCACCTGCCACCACGCCTGGCTACTTTTTGTATTTTTAGTAGAGATGGAGTTTCACCATGTTGGCTAAATTTCTTATACGCTTATGGGCCATAATAGTATCTGTCAATGTTTTTTATAGTGTTAAAGTTCCTCCTTTGTTAACGTTGCCACTTCACATTAATAATAGTGTGCTTGCCAAAGCAGGCCCTTTCTCCCTTGTCTTTTAATATATAGCTGGCAAAAAAAATTCAAATAAATAATCTTGTGTCTGACTCAAGGTAAAGTACTTAACCTTCAGTGAGTTGGCTTGAAAACAGCTGTTTTGATCCTTAGAGGACATTCTTCCTGATTCTTACCTTATTCTAGATCTTTATAACTGAGCTATCCAGCAACTTCATATAAGTGAACTGTAACTATAATTTGTTTAAAAGATCATAGTTACTCATTTTAAAACATTTTTAAATTTATTTTAATGTAGGTGATTGGAGTTGTGCTTCAAAAATTTCAGCAATTCAGCAGTATTTTATCTGCCAACAATAAGCTCTTTACTTGATTGCACCATGAGAAAGCTGCTAACAAGACTTGTTGAGCACAAAAATGTACTTGAAGAACCAAAAGCCATTGTTTTTAAATGAAGAACACTGAGCAGTTTTAAGCCTCGATGCTTTTTAATCACCACTGAGCTTCTCCTCATAACATCAGAATGGCAAGCAGACGAAAATCAACAACCCCTTGCATGGTCCTTGCCAGTGAACAAGATCCAGACCTTGAGTTGATATCAGATTTGGATGAAGGTCCTCCTGTACTTACACCTGTAGAAAACACCAGAGCAGAGAGTATTTCAAGTGATGAGGAAGTTCATGAATCTGTGGATTCTGACAATCAGCAAAATAAAAAAGTTGAAGGCGGATATGAATGTAAATATTGTACTTTTCAAACCCCAGATCTAAATATGTTTACTTTTCATGTGGATTCAGAACATCCCAATGTAGTGCTAAATTCATCCTATGTTTGTGTTGAATGCAATTTTCTTACCAAAAGGTATGATGCACTTTCTGAGCATAATCTGAAATACCACCCAGGAGAAGAGAATTTTAAGTTGACTATGGTCAAACGTAATAACCAGACAATCTTTGAACAAACAATAAATGATCTGACTTTTGATGGTAGTTTTGTTAAAGAGGAGAACGCAGAGCAAGTGGAATCTACAGAAGTTTCTTCTTCTTCGGGAATATCTATCAGTAAAACCCCTATCATGAAAATGATGAAAAATAAAGTGGAAAACAAACGGATTGCAGTTCATCATAACTCAGTTGAGGACGTTCCTGAAGAGAAAGAAAATGAAATCAAACCAGACCGTGAAGAAATTGTAGAAAATCCAAGTTCTTCAGCTTCTGAATCTAATACAAGTACTTCTGTTGTAAACAGAATACATCCGAGTACTGCCAGCACAGTAGTGACACCAGCAGCAGTTCTTCCTGGATTAGCACAGGTGATAACTGCTGTATCTGCTCAGCAGAATTCTAATTTGATTCCCAAAGTCTTAATCCCTGTTAATAGCATTCCCACTTACAATGCTGCATTGGACAACAACCCCCTTTTACTTAACACCTACAACAAATTCCCTTATCCAACAATGTCAGAAATTACGGTTCTTTCTGCTCAAGCAAAATACACGGAGGAACAGATCAAGATATGGTTTTCAGCCCAACGTTTAAAACATGGTGTTAGTTGGACTCCTGAGGAAGTAGAGGAGGCAAGAAGGAAACAATTCAATGGAACAGTACATACTGTACCTCAGACCATAACTGTTATTCCTACACAAATTTCTACAGGGAGTAATGGTTTACCATCTATTTTACAGACATGCCAAATAGTTGGTCAGCCTGGTCTGGTCCTTACTCAAGTGGCTGGGACAAACACCTTGCCAGTTACAGCACCTATAGCCTTGACAGTGGCAGGGGTTCCAAGTCAAACTAATGTACAGAAAAGTCAGGCACCTGCTGCTCAGCCTACTGCAGAAACAAAGCCAGCAACAGCAGCACTTCCAACTTCTCAAAGTATCAAACATGAAACTGCATTGATAAACCCTGATTCTTTTGGTATTCGGGCAAAAAAGACAAAAGAGCAACTGGCAGAATTAAAAGTTAGCTACCTTAAAAATCAGTTTCCCCATGATTCAGAAATTATCAGACTTATGAAAATAACAGGACTGACGAAAGGAGAGATTAAAAAATGGTTTAGTGACACAAGGTACAACCAGAGAAATTCAAAGAGTAATCAGTGCTTACATCTCAACAATGATTCCTCTGCCACCATTATTATAGACTCCAGTGATGAAACCACGGAATCCCCAACTGTTGTTACTGCACAGCCTAAGCAATCCTGGAATCCTTTTCCTGACTTTACTCCCCAAAAGTTTAAAGAGAAAACTGCAGAGCAGCTTCGTGTCCTTCAGGCAAGTTTCCTCAACAGCTCTGTACTTACAGATGAAGAATTAAATAGATTAAGGGCACAAACCAAACTTACCAGAAGAGAAATCGATGCTTGGTTTACAGAGAAGAAGAAATCAAAAGCTTTAAAGGAAGATAAAATGGAAATAGATGAAAGTAATGCAGGTAGTTCCAAAGAAGAAGCTGGAGAAACTTCTCCTGGAGATGAATCTGGTGCACCTAAGTCAGGGAGTACAGGCAAGATATGTAAAAAAACACCTGAGCAGCTGCACATGCTTAAGAGTGCATTTGTCCGGACACAGTGGCCATCACCAGAAGAATATGACAAGTTGGCCAAAGAAAGCGGGCTTGCTAGAACAGACATAGTTAGTTGGTTTGGGGACACACGTTATGCTTGGAAGAATGGAAACTTGAAATGGTATTACTACTATCAGAGCGCCAATTCAAGTAGTATGAATGGTCTGTCTTCCCTTCGGAAAAGAGGGAGAGGGAGACCCAAAGGACGGGGGAAGAGGAAGACCTCGTGGGCGGCCTAGAGGAAGCAAAAGAATTAACAACTGGGACAGGGACCATCACTCATAAAATTTAAAACTGGAACTGCAATACTTAAGGATTATTACCTGAAGCACAAGTTTCTTAATGAGCAAGATCTTGATGAACTTGTTAACAAATCACATATGGGATATGAGCAGGTCAGAGAGTGGTTTGCAGAAGACGGAGAAGATCAGAATTAGGTATAGAATTATTTGAGGAAAATGAGGAGGAAGATGAAGTTATTGATGACCAGGAGGAGGATGAAGAAGAGACAGATGATAGCGACACTTGGGAACCCCCTCGACATGTGAAACGGAAGCTTTCTAAATCAGATGACTGAAATGTAAGTTATGCAAATTTTTAATCTGCATATATGTTCATCAACCACATGCATTTTGAACAGTCACTTTGTAACAATCATCTTCACTTTTGATATTTTTTTCTGAAGTAATTTTTCTTTTCCCTAATAAGAAGACTAGGTACCACTAGTATAGCCAGGAGATAAATGATTATCATGTGTAGTTTTATTATTAGTAGTATATTATGTAAAGTTTAATGTTGTCTTAATTGTTGTTTTTCATATGAATTGGATTTTTTTTTTTTTTTTACTTTGTTTTGAAGGAAAGTTACCCATGGTGGGCAGGGGGGGAATTCCCAAACAAATACTAAAGATAACTAAAACGTATTTATTGCACCGCCCCTTCACTAAAGTCATTTGTTGCCTATTTAAAGAAAGAATTAAAAAATGAAAAATGAAAAGAAGGGGAAAACTACACCAAAGGAAAGACTTACCACAGGGTTGAGGATTGCGCAGTTTTAGGAAACTAGGTGAAAATGGGTATCTTTATTTCTTCATTGTGTTGCTCCCAAAACTTTAGATTTTTAACTAGAGTTTAAAATGCTTTATGTTTTTATGAAATTACTCAGTGTCCTTTTAGTAATTTATAAAATTACTCAATATCTTTTCTGTTAAAAGTCAAAGGTCTGTTCTAGGCCATATATAAATTAATGTTTGGTTAGGTGGTATCTGTCTTTGAAAATTGTGATATAAATTATTTCTGTCTTAGAGATCAAAAGGTAAATAACAGATTTGATATGAACCCAGTTGGTTAAAATATCTTTTCATTCTTTGGTATAAAACAAACCTGCTACCAGCACTAACATTGTATTTGTTTTAAAGTATATCTCTGTAGTCTTAAAAATGCAAATAAATATGGCTTAAATTTGAAAGGTTTTGGCATGTTCCTTAAATCTTAGTTCTTTTATAAATTGGATTAATTACAAATCAGATACCTGCTTTGGAGTTAGGAGTTGAATTCTTAATACTTCTGGAATTTAGTAACATAGTTTTATTCTTCTCTAGTCTCTGTTTTGGAATATTCCAGGATAAAAGTACATTGTTTTGAAAACAATGCAGTTGTCACAAAATGTTGATGTATGTCTGTCAGTAGTCCAGATAACATCTTGCTATCAGAAATGACTGCAGTGTTCTCAAACAGTAAGGAAGGAAATGAGATGTAAATCCTCATTCTTATGTTACGTGTGAGCATGCTTACTTATATCCTTGGCTTTTTGCATCAGTGTCCCATCCCCTACTTTCATGCTCTCTGATTCTGTGCAGTTTTTCCTTAACTCCCTCATGTCTTCTCTCTGGTTTTATTTATTTTAACAATTATTTATAGAGAGCTTAATATGTACCAAGCACTATTCTTAATGCTTGGCAATCCTTTTTCAGGTTTTCTCCTTGTTAATATTTTTAAAGGGATAACAGATGAAACTAAAATTGTACCTATTTTAATAAGCAGTATAAATATCATTCCAGGTTATAGGGTTTAATGTAATCATTTTAAGTTATAAGAAGCTAAACAGTTTTGTACAGCTTTATCCTGAAGTGTAGCCCTCCATTGCTTAATGTCAGAAATCTTCAGAGCAGGCTTTCTTCTGACCCAGATACATAAAATATTTTTAACAGGCATTTTTTTTATTGCTAAACACAAGAATGTGCACTCAGCCAAGATTAAATCAACAAATTTGTTGCTGCAGTGAATGCTGTTGTTGTAACCTCTGCAATGATTTTTTTGGGATTTGCAGTCTTCTAAAAATAATGTGAATTTTTTGGTACAGTTTAGTTTGACCTTTAAGTTTGTGTAGATAATTCTTATGTTATATATTAACTGAAATGGATACTAATTCTGGTCAGAAAATTCATCTAAAGCTACAGTTTTAAAAAAATTGTATGATATATGCTATACATGTACTCTATTAGTCTGTTTTCACACTGCTATAAAGAACTACCTAAGACTGGGTAATTTATGAAGAAAAGAGATTTAGTTGACTCTTCTGCCAGCTTAACAGGAAGCTTGACTGGGAGGCCTCAGGAAACTTACAGTTAATGGCAGAAGGCCAAGGGGAAGAAGGGGAAGCAAGCACTTCTCACCATGACGGAACAGGACAGAGAAAGCCAAAGGGGATGTTCCATACAACTTTCAAACAACCAGATCTTGTGAGAACCCACTCAATATCATGAGAACAGCCAGGGGAAAGTCTGCCCCATAATTCAGTCACCTCCCCACCAGGCTCCCTCCCCTGACACTCCCTGATTAAAAGTTATGCAGCCGGGCGCGGTGGCTCACACATGTAATCCCAGCACTTTGAGAGGCCAAGGCAGGTGGATCACGGGGTCAGGAGATTGAGACCGTCCTGGTCAACATGGTGAAACCCTGTCTCTACTAAAATACAAAAAACTAGCCGGGCATGGTGGCATGCACCTCTAGTCCCAGCTACTCAGGAGCTGAGGCAGAGGAATTGCTTGAACCTGGGAGGTGGAGGTTGCAGTGAGCCAAGATCATGCCATCACACTCCAGCCTGGTGTCAGAGTGAGACTCTGTTTCACAAAAAAAAAAGTTATGTATGGGCTTAAAAATTTCAAATGTAAAAACAGCCTATTTACATATGTTGAAACAATAAGATTTTGTGGTATCACTGTCCCTTAATAATATTCAAGATAAGATTTGGGTGGGGACACAGCCAAACCATATCATATACTTTTGTGGTAGTATAGAAGCATGCCTTGCTTTATAAATACACAAAAGTCTAAATTTATGAAACATCAAGTTATTGACTTAGTAATTTTTCACTTATAAGAGGATTCACCATAGCCTTCTCTAAATAGTTATTTCTTTCTTTAAGTATTGTTCAATTTACCAAAAAAGTTACCAAAACCTTCCCAAAATAGTTATTGCAGAAAGTAAGGTATACATGTATATCTTTTAAACCTTGTATAGAAATAGAAAAAGTCATTTAAAGTCATTTGGTTCAATTTACCAAAAAAGTTACCAAAACCTTCCCAAAGTAATTATTGTAGAAAGTGAGATACATATATATCTTTTGCACCTTGTATAGAAATAGAAAAAAAATGCAAGTCTTTAGATTTCGTGGTCTGCTTATTACAGATACTGACAATGAAATATATACTCCCTGCTAATAAAATTTTAAATAAATGATTACATAAATGTGATAAATGTTTATAAGCAAACCTAGCATATGAAGAAATATGTATATAGATAGATGAGTTGCACACAAAGTCTATTGTATTATATAAGACGTATGGCAGGTGATCTCAATATTAAGACGTATTTTTATGAATAATTGATATTTTTGTTTCTAAAAGTAGTGAAAATTAAAATATGGTTTCCTTTAAATTTTCAGTTTTTTATGATGTTTTTCCTTTATAGCTGCCTAAAACGTTGAAGGAGAATCAATTCTTCAACTCAAGATGTCTGATTTACTGTGAATTGGCCCAATCTTTGATGACATTGAAAACGTTTTGGGGCATACACACTCAAAAAACAGGATCCAATACCCAAAAGAAATGGAACTTAATGTTGTGCCAAAGTTAAACTACTGCAGTTGGTGGAAGTTCTGCAATGTAAATAGAACACTAATTAAAAAACAGCTTGTAAAACTTCAATTTAAATTTTAATACAGTACATTTTAAATTCTAATATGATGGAGACATTCTTAATCTTAGATTTTCAGAGGGGGTTTAATGACCACTAGAGCTTGTCCTCATATTTAGTCCAGCTTAATACTGTGTGTCTAGTCAGATGGGCTATATTGCCTCTGTTCTTTGAGATGTGATTAAGCTTAGAACTTTTGAGTGACCAAACATTTTACAGAGCAAAAATTGTTAGGAATGGGTTAAAAAAAAATCAACCCTGATTTATTACGATGTCTTATTTATCAGACCCAGCACTAAGGTTAAAAGTTGTGCATGGGCTTATAAAGTTTCAAATGTAAAAACAGCCTATTTGTATATGTTGAAACAATAAGATTTTGTGGTATCACTGGCCCTTAATAATTGGATCTTTCTTTAAACACATTCATGGATACCACTGTTTCTACTGTTACTTATTCTATTAGAAGCTGATATGCTTTTTATTAAACTGAAGGTAATTAATTCTGAAGAAGGAAAATAAGCTGCCGTGATAATTTGGATAGGGTGAAACTTTGAAATAAATACTGCACCAAAAATGTGGAAAAGA
Source organism: Ateles fusciceps (assembly GCA_036589455.1). Classification (NCBI taxonomy): domain Eukaryota; kingdom Metazoa; phylum Chordata; class Mammalia; order Primates; family Atelidae; genus Ateles; species Ateles fusciceps. Next base: position 888,169 of record JAZHEH010002139.1, read on the forward strand.
ATCATAGTAAATATATACTTAGTGTTTTCTTACAATCACTTGGAAATCAGAAATGTTTGTACAGATGTCAGATCAGAATTTTTAAGAGTTACCTTTCAGTGAAGTTCTACTTTTATAACAATTTCAGTGAATAGAGAAAAAATTCTGAACTGATCATAATGAGTTAAAAGTTAGCTTTTCGCTTATAAATCATGGGAGTGTTAACTGTTAACTCTTGCTGTATCAGGAGACTGAAAGTTCATACTGACTTACAAACTTTGTAAAGACTGGTGCTGTTCATTCATGTTGGGAAGAACCCTTTCTTTTGTGACCATAGGACCATTTTTCAAAATGTGCTTTCTTCGTAGAAGAAATGTTCAGTTTAATTAGCTTTGGATTTTAACTTGTTTTTCTGAATGACCAGGTGTAGTAGGCTTGGCCAGTTTATTTTCTCTAATTTAATGAATAATAAATATTAAGCTCTTGGTTAAATGTTTTCAGCCATTGAAAATGTTATGAAAAAGCCTTGAATATGCATGCTGCTTTCATTTTTATAAACTTTTTATTTTTTAACGATAGCTTTATTAGTAATTCCAAAATGCTGCAATGTAGCTGATTTCCTCACTGAGACAGCTGGCTTTGTGGGTGGCTTTTTTCATACTACTGTTAACTTTTTAAAAAAAGAAGCAATGTAAAGACTGTAATGCACTAAGCTTTTTTTTTCTTTTACACGTTTAAAAACTTCTTAAAGCACTCTGTAATATAATGATTAAATTGCTCCTTTTTTTAAACCATTGCTAATGTGGTCTGAGTTTTGTTTGACAATTTTAATGTTCTCAAAATTTGAAATGTCAAGTATTAGAAATGAAGCCTTTGAATATATTCATGTTTCCCTTGCAATATGTTAACTCTGTGTAGCTGTAAATAACTATTAATAAATTTCCCTCATCTCTTTTATAGGCTTGATAAAACTCTTCTCTGACATTTGCTAGCTTTTAAATATATTTATTTGACAGAGCAAAATAACCCTCTTCTTCTGGTTGATTGTGTCCTTGAATACAAAATAAAAGTAGTGATTAGTAGTTTACAGTGACTTTTTTTCATTTTATTAACAAAGTCAAGTTTTTAAAAATTGTAAAATATATGTCACATACTATTTACCATTATATCAGTTTTTAAGTGTAAATTCAATGGCATTAATTATGTTCCTAATGCTGCACAACCTTCACCTCTGTTTCCAAAAGTTTTTCATCAACCCAGACAGAAACTTGCAACCATTAAGCAATAACTCCTCATTGCCCCAGCCCCTGGTAACCTTTAGTCTACTTTTTATCTCTATGAATTAGTGTATTCTTGATCTTTCTTTCTTTCATTCTTTCTTTTCTCTCGTTCTGTTGCTCAGGCTGGAGTGCAGTGGTGCAATCTCAGCTCACTGCAACCTCAGCCTCCCGAGTAGCTGGGATTACAGGCATACACCACCATACCCAGCTAGTTCTTGTATTTTTAAGACAGATGAGGTTTCACCTTGTTGGCCAGGCTGGTCTTGAACTCCTGACCTCAGGCGATCCACCCACCTTGGCCTCTCAAAATGCTAGGATTACAGGTGTGAGCCACCATGCCCAGCTTATTCTTGATATTTCAAAGAAGTAGAATCCTACAATATTTTTTGGGTCTGGCTTATTTCACTTACAGTGTTTTCAAGGTTCATCCATGTTGTCGCATATATCAAGACTTTGTTTCTTTTCATGGGTGAATTATGTTTCATTATATGTATGTGTGTATACACACGCACTTCCCCCACACTTTGTTTATCCATTTATCTGTTGATGGAAACTTGTTTTTTTCCCCCACCTTTTGGCAATTGTAAATAATGCTGCAGTGAACATTGGCATACAAGTATCTGAGTACCTGTTTTCAGTTCTTTTGAGTGTATCTAGGAGTAGTATTCCTGAATCATGGTAGTCTGTGTTTAATTTGTTGAGGAACCACCAAACCCTTCCATAGTGCCAAAATGTTTTCTGAAGCGTCTATACCATTTTACATTCCACTAGCAATATACGAGCATTCCAGTTTCTCCACATTTTTGCCAACACCTTTCATTTTCAGCTTTAAAAAGTCATTATAAACCCAGTGCAATGGTCTGTGTCTGTAATCCCAGCTACCAGGGAGGCTGAGGTAGGAGGATCATGAGCCTAGGTGTTTGAGGCCAGCGAGAGCAATATAGTGAGACCCCCATCTCTAAAAATAAAAAAAATTATAGCCATCCTAGTAAGTATGAAGTGGTGTCTCATTGGGGTTTGATTTGCATTTCCCTAATGATGAGTGATATTGCCATTAGGAAAATTGGGTTGCCTTTTTCTTGTTGTGTTTTAGTTCTTTATTCTGGATGTTACAGCTTTATCAGATACAGATGCTTCTTGACTTGTCCTGATAAACCCATTGTAAGTTAAAAATTTTTGTAAGTTGAAAATGCATTTAATACCCTGATAAACTCATCATAAACTTGAACAATCATAAATTATTATTATTATTTTTTGAGATGGAGTCTCACTCTGTCATCCAGGCTGGAGTGCAGTGGCACCATCTCAACTCACTGCAACCTTTGCCTCCTGTGTTCAAGCGATTATCCTGCCTCGCTCTCCCAAGTAGCTGGGATTACAGGTGCTCACCACCATGCCCAGCTAATTTTTGTACTTTTAGTAGAGACAGAGTTTCACCATGTTGGTTTCACCATCTCAAACTCCTGATCTGCCCACCTCAGCCTCCCAAAGTGCTGGGATCACAGGCATGAGCCACTGTACCCGGCCACAATCATAAATTACAAATCCACATGTTCCTCAGTTTACCATGGGGTTAGGTTACCATAGATTATGTGTTAGTCATTCCATCTTAAGTCCATCATAAACTGGGGACTGTGTATTATGATTTGCAAATAAATTGATCCTCAATATTGATTCTGTATATGCAAATTTGCTTATGTATTAAAATATATTTGTAACCCCAAAATCAATACTCATGGTACTTTCTTGGTCATTCCTGCACATGTACAGAATGGCAAAAAAAAATTGAGTTGTTCAGTGCACATGTTCCCAGCAAACAGCAAAGTTCAACCAAAGAGATGCTTTGCCTTTTTTAGGTCTCATGCTGTAGAAAAGCATCCTTTTCTCTCTTCTCTCTCTCTCTCTCTCTGTCCATAGGAATGAAAAACATCCTTTTTGTAGTCTATTTAGTGCTTTGTTTTTCATATTTTTCTGCTTTCTGCAGTTTAAAATGGTCGCAAGTGTAATGCTGAAGTGCCGTCAGTGTTTCTAAACATTAGAAGGCTGTCACGTGCCCTATGGAGAAATATGTGTTAGATAAGCTTCATTCGGGCATGAGCTACAGTGCTGTTGGTCATGAGTTCAGTGTTAATGAATCAACATTATTAAATAAGGTGTCTTTAAACAGAAAAACACAAAATATGGTGGTGTTTTGATTGACTGATAAATATATTGTGACCAGGGTCTCCCAGGACCCTAATTCTAGGGGCATGTGTTCAAGATTTTCTAATTCAGTGTGACTTTATAGAATGTAGTAACTGTGAATAATGACAATTGACTGTATTTTCCCATCGTGTAGGCTGTATTTTCATTTCTTGATAATGTCCTTTGATGCACAAAAAGTTTTAAGTTTTCTGAAGCCCAGTTTATCTATTTTTATTGTTGTTGCTTGTGCTTTTGGTGTCATATCTAGGAATCTATTACTAGGCCAGGCGCGGTGGCTCACACCTGTAATCCCAACACTTTGGGAGGCCAAGGCAGGTGGATCACCTGCAGTCGGGAGTTAAAAGACCAGCCTGGCCAACATGATAAAACCCCGTCTCTACGAAAATTAAAAAATTAGCTGGGTGTGGTGGCATGCTCCTCTAATCCCAGCTATTCAGTAGGCTGAGGCAGGAGAATAATCTTGAACCCAGGAGCTGGAGGTTGCAGTGAGCTGAGACCTTACCACTGCACTCCAGCCTGGGTGATAAACTAAGACTCTGTCTCAAAAAAAAATCTATTTCCAAATTCAAGGTCATGAATAATTTTTTTCTAAGAGTTTTACAATTTTAGTGCTAATATTTAGGTAATTAATCCATTTTGAGTTAATTTTTTTATATGGCGTGAAGCTCCAGCTTCATTCTTTTGCGTGTGGTAATCCAGTTGTCCCAGCACCATCTATTGAAGCAATTATTCTTTCCCCCATTGAATGGACTTGGCACCCTTGTCAAGAACCAGTTGGCTATATATATATATATATCAAGGTTTATTTCTGGACTCTTAGTTCTATCCCATGGGTCGATATTTCTATCTTTATACCAGTACCACACAGTTTTAATTACTGTAGCTCTGTGGTAAGCCCAGGCTGGAGAGGCTGTGTGTGGGATGTGTACAAACAAGGCAGAGAAAGCCATTCTACATAGACACACAGGAGAAATTAGAGTACCTAAGGCGCTAGAATATGGGGCAGGCAAAACAAGCCAGTGACAGATATGGTTCTCCAAGTCTTCATGAAACTCTGCCATTTTGTTTTTGGGGGATAGTTAGCAACAGTCAAATAAAGTTGACGTTGAACTCATCTATTCACTACCTGGGACTTTGGACAAGTTACCTCTCAGATCCTATTAATATTTCCTCTTGGGTAAAAATGGGAATAATAATGTCTAAATTCAGAGAGATTATGAGAATAAATAAAAAATAATAGGGTGCCCATAGCATGACCTCATTACAGATGCTCAATAAATGTTTGTTCTTTTCCTCCCCTACTTGCAGATAGGACATGAACATCTGACTTAGAACTAAGAAGTACTCCTCTGCTCCTCTTGCCATTTCCTAGTTCCCCTTTCTTTCATTTACCCATCATTCCTGGTCCCCCCTTTCTTTCGTTTACCCATCTACCCATTAACCCATCATTCAACAGGATTTGGATTTCCATAAATCAAAAAAAACATTTATCGTGGTGTTTTGGGCCAGTCCCTATCTAGGGGCTGAGTTGACAAGAGTGAAAAAGACACCACCTCTAACCTCCAACAGTCCACAGAGTGCTAAATGCCACTGTGGATAGATAGAAGCATGGAAGAATTAAAGGAAAGAAGGAGGGCTGCCTGGAGGAAGTGGTGGTGACCTTGTGATGAGGAACTCAATCAGGCTCCTCAATCAAAAATCAGATGCTTATAGATAAAATTCTACAGAAACAGGTTTTAATCACAACCACACAATTTTAGATACTTGCAGAATTCCAGTTTCCTAACACTGCCTAACACTTGGCATTTCCTTAGTGTATAAAGTGGATTTAACAGTTACAGAGCATATAATACCCTTCTATTCCATTGGTTTACTTTTTAAAAATGACATTACCCTAGCGCCTCTCTATCAAATGAGGCAGTGGTGTATAACTCTGGGTTCCAGACCGCTGGTCCTCAGTAGTGATAGGAGTCTTTGAACTGTTTTCATTATTGCCAGAGGTCCAATGCTATTCATGTTTTACCTTTCCTCAGGCTTCCCAAGGTCATAACAGCTGCTGCTTTGCTTTCCAGTGGAATTCTAATGTACAATGAGGCAATGCTGGTAGACTTAGGCTGGGTAGAAATTTGGGTTGGCTGTTATATAGGATCTGGATTTTTTTTTTTTTTTTTTTTTTTTGAGACGACGTTTCACTCTTCTTGCCCAGGCTGCAGTGCAGTGGCGCAGTCTCGGCTTACCGCAACCTCCACCTCTACAGGCATGCGCCACCAAGCCCGGCTAATTTTTTTTGTATTTTTAGTAGAGATGGGGTTTTCCCATGTTGGTCAGGCTGGTCTCGAACTCCCGACCACAGGTGATCCGCCTGCCTCGGCCTCCCAAAATGCTGAGATTACAGGCGTGAGCCACCGCGCCTGGCTTCGATTCTATTTTTTAAAGGAAAATGAAACAATTATTAGTTAATAAATGCAGTTTTATTTTATACTCAAATCCTCCACAACTTTCAGGGAGAAACTGAAAGAGTCATTAGTGGTAAAAGGCTGGAAACACCCGACCCTAGGAGTCCTGAGTCTAAAGGGCAAAGAATTACCTTTTATCCATAAATGCCCTAACACTTCTTGACCCTTTCAGCAGAAAAATGTTTTTAAATGGATCTTGATGAATTAATTCATCAGTAACTAATGCGTGGAGGCTGTTCAGGTGGAGTCTCCCACCCCAGGCTGCTGGATAAAAGAGCTGGTTTTGGATTTTGACAATAATTAGCAGAGAGGTGGATTCTGAAACCTGGAGGAATTGATTAGATTCCCCTAGGGTGGGTTTATGGAGGAAAAAGTTGGGTTGGAGAAAGAACGCTGAACCTGGTCAAGATGAGAGATTCCTCTCTACAGAAAATACAAAAAATTAGCTTGGGCGTGGTGGCCCGTGGGAGGCTGAAGTGGGAGGATCACTTGAGCCCAGGGGGTTGAGGATGCAGTGAGCCGACATCGCGCCTCTGCACTCCAGCCTAGGCGACAGAGCGAGACCCTGGGTCAGAAATAAATAAAATAACTTTTTAAAAAGAAGAACCTTTCTTCAGCACTGCCTGGGAATAAAAAGAAAGAAAGAAAGAAAGAACGCCTGCAGACAGATAAATGGTGGCAGAGGAATTGGTGAGAGTGAAGAGGAATAGGAAAAAAATAAGGGAAACCCTTTATGTTTATTACCTACTGAGTAATATGGCACAATATTGTGCTGTACAATATTGGCCAGTATTTTGTCAACAATGTCTACTTTCTAGAGTCAAGAAGTATCTTAAAAGTATAAGAATTGTAGTAAATGTTAGTCTTAGATGAGATTTAGTGTTCTCCAGGTCCAATGAATGCTCCCTGATCAAGCCTCCCCTGGTATATTTCTGTGTCTTCTCTTTCGTAAATGCGTGAATGACTCTGGTCTTTGTTTATTGGTGGTAGTGTCTCTTCTCCAGAAGCACGGAGAGTACGAACTCATTTCTAATTTCCCAACTTTCAGCCACATAATGACTGAAATTGAACAAGTTACTTAACCTCTCCAAGCTCCAGTATCTTCAAAATGGGATTTGCAAAATGGGAATCACTGTGCCTTTCATAAGGTGGTTGTTAGCCGAAAACAGAAAATGTGGTTAACACAGTGCCAGGAATGCACAGTGGTTAAAACTTGGTACGTACACCGGGCGCAGTGGCTCATGCTTGTAATTTCAGCACTTCGGGAGAACGAGGTAGGCAGATCGCTTGAGACCAGGAGTTTGAGAGCAGCCTGGGCAACGTAGTGAAACCCTGTCTCTACAAAAAATACAAAAATTAGCTAGGTGTGGTGGCGCGCGCCTGTAGCCCCAGCTACTCAGGGGGCTGAGGTGGGAGGATGGCTTGAGCCCGGGAGTTTGAAGCTGGAGTAAGCCATGATAGCGCCACTGTGCTCCAGCCTGGGCGACAGAGTGAGACTCTGTCTCAAAACAATTTTAATTTTAATTTTTTTTTGGACGGAGTTTCACTCTTGTTTTCCAGGCTGGAGTGCAATGGTGTGATCTCGGCCCACCGCAACCTCTGCCTCCCAGGTTCAAGCGATTCTCCTGCTTCAGCCTACCGAGGAGCTGTTATTACAGGCTTGCACCACCATGCCCGGCTAATTTTGTACTTTTAGTAGAGTCGGGGTTTCACTACGTTGGTCAGGCTGGTCTCGAACTCCCGACCTCAGGTGATCCGCCCGCCTCGGCTTCGCAAAGTGCTGGGATTACAGGCGTGAGCCACCGCACCCGGCCTTTTAATTTTTAAAAAGGTACCTGCGAGTTTTAAACAGCTACTCTGGGGCCGGCGTGCTTTTTGATGCGTCCCGGTAAGGACCATCTGTCCATCTCCTACACGGAGAAGTCAAACCCTCCGTCCTGGGGTTCGGGTGAGTTAGTGGGTCAGATAATCATCTCACTCAGCTCAACCACTACTCCCAGACATCAGCGGCCACGTCCCGCGTTGTCCTCGAAGACTACAAGTCCCAGCATGCCGCGCTCTGGGCCATAAATACCCGCCCCTTCCGGCGGGCCCCGCCTCCTCTTCGCCCCCGCCGCGGGAGCGCGATGGATCCCGCTTGCTGGTTGTTCGGCGGCGAGTTCGAGGACTCGGTGTTCGAGGAGAGGCCGGAGCGGCGGTCAGGACCGTCGGCGTTCTACTGCGCCAAGCGCTGCGAGCCGCAGGTGAGAAGCTGGGGCTTCTTCTCCTCATTCCGGAGCCCACGCCTCGCTCTCCGCGGGGCCCCGGCCTCGGCCTCTCCGCCCGCGCCAACGCAAACCCTGGCGGGTTCCAACGCCCGCCGCATCTCCCGTCGTCTCTCCCCCTTCACAGAGGAAGCGGCCTTCCCAGGCCCCATCCCGGGTCCACGCGCTAGAATCCGTGCGTTGTCAGCGGCTTGACTCCCACCTGGCATTTGGCAGGCCTGGCCACGGCCGGCTGGTCTCACGCCCCTGTCCCGAAATCTCCCGGTACCGCCCGTTTTTCTTCACTGCTCCTGCAGCCTGGCAGTTAGGCCCCCCCAAAACAGTGACGTCCGGCAAACCCGCTTGCCCCTCCGTGTTCAGCTGGCTCCCCCTGCCCGTACCAACCCCGCGCTGATGGTCAAAGACCTTCAGTTATATCCATTTTTCAAGTCACATCTTAAATGTCACCTCCTCCAGGAAGTCTTTTCTGATTTTCTCTTCCAGCCAAATATTTTCGTCTTTGGTTCCCTTCCCTTCATTTAGCTTCTATGTAAAGCTCTTGTCAGTATTCTACATGAAATCTTCAGACCCGGAGTGCTAAACGTAACAGTTTTTATTCATAATAGGGACTCCGCGAATATTCTTGAATGAGTAGAGTATTGCTTCCTATTTTGTGAGTGTAAATAGCTCATCAGTCAAAAGGCGTATTTATGGAAAACGGAAGTGTTCCGGGCACTGTGGTGGGTTCCTTCGCGTGTGTTGTCTCATTAGTTCCTCACAATTGTACCGACAAGATGCCAGGCACTCGGTAATTACTGAATTGTGTTTTTGTTTATTTCAGTTACATTTTCTCCTTATCACATGTGATCTTTCAAAGTTATCTCAGCCCTGGATCACGTAGACTCAAAACAGGGGGGTGGGCTTGGAAATCACGCAGCAGAGCATTAAAAAACTCTGGTTATGTGATAGGACTCTTGAATTCCAGTATTGGCTTTAGAAGGCGTCAGCTCCTTATTTGTCCCTTCAGAAAAATAATACATACTGGCTCACAGAGTTATTATGAGAGTGAAATGAGATAATGTATATGAAAATGCTTTGTCAGATCTGATGTGCTATACAGGAGCATAGAATTTTAAAATCAAGTGAGTGTGAGTGTGTGTGTGTGAGAGAGAGAGATGGAGTTGGCTCTTGTTGCCCAAGCTGGAGTGCAATGGCGTGATCTCGGCTCACTGCAACCTCTGCCTCCCGAGTTGTGGCGCGATCTCGGCTCACTGCAACCTCTGCCTCCCGGGTTCTTGCGATTCTCCTGCCTCTGCCTCCCAACTAGATGGGATTACAGACATGTGCCACCATGCCTAGCTAATTTTGTATATTTAGTAGAGACAGGGTTTCTGTACTGTTGTTGTTGGCCAGGCTGGTCTTGAACTCCTGACTTCAAGTGATCTGCCTATCTCAGCCTCCCAAAGTTCTGGGATTATAGGTGTGAGCCACCGTGCATGACCTTATGGTACATTATTTATTCAATAGTCAAGCAGTCTCAGTCTCTTTCCTTTTTATTCATAGCATTTAAATCAGTAGAAACACAAAGTATCCCAGATGGGCATTTCCTCAGACTTCTCTCCTGCAGGTTTTTGGTATTTGGTTGCACTGGAGCCTTCTCTTAGCCTTAATTTCTGTCTCCTTTGCTAAAATTCTGATTTTTTGCTATTATGACATTTTCATAATAGCACCAGATCTGTAATTCTCTTTCCTATGTCCTTTTTCTACAGGAAAGCTTATCTCATTTTAAAGAACCAGTGCCGGCTGGGTGTGGTGGTTCACACCTGTAATCCCAGCACTTTGGGAGGCTGAGGCGAGTGGATCACCAGGTCAGGAGTTCAAGTCCAGCCTGGCCAACATGGCGAAACCTGTCTCTACTAGAAATACAAATTAGCTGGGTGTGGTGGCACACGCCTATAATCCCAGCTACTCGGGAGGCTGAGGCAGGAAAATCACTTCAACCTGGGAGGCGTTGCAGTGAGCTGAGATTGTGCCCTTGCACTGCAGCCTGGGGGACAAGCAAGACTCTATCTCAAAAAAAAAAAAAGCATTTTAAAGAACCAATGTGGGCTGGGTGCAGTGGCTAACCACCTGTAATCCCAGCACTTTGTGAGTCCAAAGTGGGCTGAGGCCGGAGGATCTCTTGAGCGCAGCAGTCTGAGACCAACCTGGCCAACATGGTGAAACCTTGTCTCTATAAAAATTACAAAAATTAGTTGGGCGTGATGACGTGCACCTGTGATACCAGCTAGTTGGGAGGCTGAGGCACGAGAATTGCTTGAACCCAGGAGGTGGAGGTGAGTGAGCCAAGATCACACCACTGCCCTCCAGCCTGGGCAACAGGGTGAGACTCTGTCTCAAAAAAATAAATACAAAAATAAAGAACTAGTATGAACTATGCTAGATAAATGTAGGTTCCCAGGCACTACAGCCCTGTGTATTGAAAATGCTATAGATAAAACCATACGCTTGTGTGCTGCCTTTCTAGAGAGGTATATTATTGGTGTGCTTATTACCTGTGATAATGTTTTCTTTGAATTATTCTTAAATTTAGTTTTAATTGAGACAGGTTCTCACTCTGTTGCTCTGGCTGGAGTGCTGTGACCTGAACACGGCTCACTGTAGTCTCCATCTCGCAGACTCAAGCAGTTCTCCCACCTCAGCCCCCTAGGGACAAAGTGTACCACATCCCACATCCGGCTCCTTTTGTTTTTCTTTTCTTTTGTTTTCTTTTTTTTTTTTTTTTGTAGAAATGAGGTCTCCCCCTGTTGCCCAGGCTGGTCTCAAACTCCTGGACTGAAGCAATCCTCTTGCCTCTGCCTCCCAAAGTGCTGGGATTACAGGTGTGAGCCACCACACCCGGCTTTTTTTTTTTTTTTTTTTTAAAACACAGGGTCTTGCTCTGTCTCCCGGGCTGGAGTGCAGTGGCATGATCGTGGCTCACTGCACCCTCAGTCTCCTGGGCTCAAGCAATCCTCCCAGCTCAGCTGCCTGAACAGCTGGGACTACAGGGCATGTCACCATGCCCAGCTAATTTTTTTTTTTTTTTTTTGAGACAGTCTTGCTCTGTCACCCATACTGGGGTGCAGTGAGGTGATCTCTGCTCACTGCAACCTCCACCTCCTGGGTTCAAGCGATTCTCTTGCCTCAGCCTCCCAAGTAGCTGGCATTATAGGCATGCACCATCATACCTGGCTACTTTTGTATTTTTAGTAGACATGGGGTTTTGCCATGTTGCCCAGGCTGATCTTGAACTCCTGGGGTTTAGCTATCCACTGGCCTGGGCCTCCTAGAGTGATGGGATTACAGGCGTGAGCCATTGCACCTGGCCTGCCCAGCTAATTTAATATTTTGTGGAACTGGGGTCTCTCATTATGTTGCCTGGACTGGTCTCAGACTCCTGGCATCAAGCAGTCATCCCACCTGGGCCTCCCAAAGTGATAGGATTACAGGTGTAAGCCCCTGCACCTGACCAGCTTGGGTTCATTTTAATAAAAATGGAACCATAATTAAAATGTTCATTCTTTGTCACTGTGTTTCTCCTGCGTCTCATTTTGAAGAAGTCTTTTTTTGAGGTTTAATCACTTATATTATGGGAAATGGCTCTGAATATGAGGTGGAAAGCATAGCTTCACTCTGTAATAGGCTGTTTTCATGATTTCAAGTGGTTTTATGAAGAAACGGAAAGCAGTGATGATGTTGAAGCGCTGACTCTCAAGAAATTCAGAGGAGACCTGGCCTACAGACGGCGAGAGTATCAGGTAGAATTCAACGTGTAGAAGATGGTGGGGCTTGAAGGGGGCTCTTGTTTTATTAATGATAGCACATGTAAATAACAGTGTAACAGTGTGCCAAGTGAGTGTGGCGTTTATGAAGGTGAATTTAATATTTTGTGATGTGTGCTTATGATCTGAGGCTCCCAAGTTTCTGTTCTTTTCTGCTTGGCTCTGTATGATTTGTTTCTTGTAACTCCAACAAAAGGATCTCTTTGGGGTCCTCATAGGTTTATTCCCCAAGGTTTTGTATCTCCTTGTTACTTAGGACCCTCCAGCACAGATATTTCACAGTGACACAGGAGCAAATCACCCCAAGATGTATAAGAAAAAGAACTAATAACTAGATGCTAGGTTGCATTACATGTGTATCTGATTTCATCTTCATGAGAACCCTGTTTTTATTTTGCCGATGAAAAGGTTATAAAGCAAGTTAGTGGCAAAACCTGAATTCAAGGTTTATTTGGTCCCGGAATGTTCTTTCTACTATACCATAATGCTTTCCATGGTAGTAGTAGTTACATTCTCTAGCCATTCCTTGTCTACTTTTTAGGGAAATAGGATTGACTAGATGTATTAGTCCATTTTCATACTGCTGTGAAGAAATGCCCAAGACTAGATAATTTATTAAAAAAAAAAGAGAGAGAGGTTTAATGGACTCAGTTCCACATGGCTATGGAGGCCTCACAATCATGGCAGAAGGTGAAGGAGGAGCAAAGTCACATGGCGGCAGGCAAAGCAAGCCTGTCCAGTGAAACTGCCTTTTATAAAACCATCAGATCTCGTGAGACTTACTCATTGCCATGAGAACAGCATGGGAAAAACCCGCCCCCATGATTCAGTTACCTCCCACAGGTTCCTCCCATGACACATAAGGGTTATGGGAGCTGCAATTCAAGAGATTTGGGTGGAGACACAGCCAAACCATATCACTAGAATACTGAAATCTTCTTTAATTCATTTAAATATTCATTTAATTCATTGGTCAGTTATAACATTACTTTCCACCTAGGAAAAAAATCATCCCTATTCTGAATCCTTTTTTCTGTTATGTTTTCCATCTTTCTTTTCTTTATTTAACAAATAATTTCCAGAAAGCACTGCATGAGTATTCCAGTATCTCTGAAAAATTGTCATCAACCAATTTTGCCATGAAAAGGGATGTCCAGGAAGGCCAGGCTCGGTGTCTGGCTCACCTGGGTAGGCATATGGAAGCACTGGAGATTGCTGCAAATTTGGTGAGTAGTTTTATTGCTTATTTTCACACACATTCCTATACCAAACATAGTCGAATGGTTTACTTTCTGAAAACAAACAAACTTCTTGCTAGTAGCAAAATCTTGGGTTTGGATAAGCAGAAGAAAATTGTCAGGGGTGTGAGGGCTTTATTATGATGAACAACTTGGAGTCTACACATAATCATTTTCTTGTAATATTTTTCTTTCTTTCTTTTTTTTTTTTTTTTGAGATGGAGGCTTGCTCTATTGCCCAGGCTGGAGTGCAGTGGTGCGATCTCGGCTCACTGCAACCTCCACCTCCCAGATTCAAGCGATTCTCCTGCCTCAGCCTCTCAAGTAGCTGAGATCACAGGCACACGCCACCACACCCAGCTAATTTTTGTATTTTCAGTAGAGATGGGGTTTCGCCATGTTGGCTAGGCTGGTCTCGAACTCCTGACCCTATGATCCGCCTGCCTCGGCCTCCCAAAGTGCTGGGATTACAGGCGTGAGCCACTGCGCCTGGCCTCTTGTAATATTTTTCTTACATCATGCTCAAAATTCTTTATTGCCTGAAAATCTTCTTTGCAGAGGTTTTTCTCTTATTAGGAGTAACATTCAGTGTGGAAGGATTATGAGTGATCTGTTTTCTCTGTTAGGTTGTTTTTAGACTTTATTCTCCAAAATTTCTACAATGAACATATATTACTTTAGAAAGCACAAAAAAGTTCCCCCCCCCCCACAAAATGACTAAATACTCATACCACGCCACACTTAATAGTCCTTTTTATTTTTAAGTGGAATTGGCAGAATTTTTTTTTTCCTTTTTTCTTTTTTCTTTTCCCCAGTCAACGAAAGGGACACTTTATTGAGGCCCCAGAGCCATGGCGCCTGGAAAGGAGGCTGCCCTTCAGGGAAGGAAGAGCCTTCTTTGACTTGGAGTGCAGGTTGTTGGTGTGGCCATGCTTCGTCTTGTGGCAGTTGACAGCACAGTGTTGCAGGCGAGCACAGCACTTGCGGCAGATCATCTTGTCGCAGTTGTATTTCTGGGCAAGCTGGCAGAGGGAAGGCTCAGTAATGCCACCTCGCAGGTGCAGCACCGGGTGCCGGATGGCCTCTCTGGATGTTGTCTGAGAGAGTGCGGCCATCCCCCAGCTGTTTGCCCGAAAATAACAGACACTGCTGGTCAGGTGGGGGTGCCCTCCTTGTCTTGAATTTTGACATTGACATTCTCAGCGGGGTCCCTGGGCTCAACCTCAGCGGTGATGGTCTCGCCTGTGAGGTCTTCATAAAGATCTGCATTTCCACGTCTGCAGCTCGGCCGCCTTGCTGAAGAAAAAGAGGGAATTTTTTTTCTTTAAAAAAATTTATTGCCTTTTCCACACATCCTGAAGCGTAATTTTTTTTTTTTAAGAGATAAAGAAAGGCAGTTCTTTCCAATTCTAGATTCTATTTGCTTTTGTTTCTAGGTTAAGGTATTGTTTTTTTTGTATTGATTTTTGTGTAAATTTTATATGGGAATGGGTCTAAATGGACCAGTTTTTTTCCTCGGAGGGAATGAATGAGGCACTGATTTTGAGCTCTGTGGATGTGCAGCCCAGCGGTCAGCCTCACAAGTACACACACAATTGAGCTGTCATCCGCCATCTCATTAACTAACAGAAATCCCTAACCTTTGCCTGCTCAGGGCTTCACTGCATGGGACCTCAGCCTCTTGCCATTGGAGGAAACTTTGGCAGTAATTGTCTTAAGGACATGGAAAACAGCTGTGTTTTGTTCTTTCTTTTCTGTTCTCTACTAATTAGTGGTTAATGCTTAAGCTGAAAGATACAGCGACTTGTTAAGGGTGTGCACGAGCAGTTAACTTGATGGGATTTAATTGTGTTCATTTCTAGTCTCCCCTGTCTGCAAATTAACAGTGCTCTTGGCCCTTCCGGTGCCTTTCTGCAGCCTTCATGCCTGTTCTGCTCCCTCCGCAGTGTCTCTTGCACCTCACTTGTCTTGTGCTTTGTCTCCTTTGCCTTGATCATTGAAGGGAGTGGCAGCTGGATCCTGGCAGGGGCTGGGTCATCTCTGGTTCCTTCTAGCTTAGGGAATCTGTTTCTGTGGCTCTGAGAAGGATCTGTTGCCAGTCAGCCGATGCCAGGTCTCCGGGGCTGGGGATGGTTAGTAGGCAGGAGAAACACCAGCCAGAAAACCCTGCACTTTCAGAACTCAGGCGTCCCGGCAACCTGTTGGGCAGGACTGTCAGGTGGAAAGTGTGCTCATGGGGCTCGCCCCTTTCTGTGGGCCTCGCACTTGATCTCAGCGGACCCTGCCTGTCTGCACGGCATTCTCATCTCCTGGTAAGCTGTGCTGTGTTTTGTTTTTTAAATTTCTCCTGTACTTGAGGACCCTCGCCTTTGTTATCAGCTCTGGCCCATATCTGTTTTTTTTTTTATGACAGTGGTTATGTCTTTCCACATTCTGCAGGGGGACCGGTCACAGTATGGAACATTGAACAAAACGGATGGCAAGTCCGGGGTGCCCATCAAGATACAAACATTTTCTGTTCACAACTTCTGCTGAAAGTCATTCATCTCTTTTCTTCATGATTTTTGGATAAAATTTATAGTAGTACTTATTTCATCTTTTTTTTCTTTTTTTTTTGAATGAATTAAACCAAATATTTCTTAAATAATTAGAATGTTTTCTTATAGTGGTTGGTATGCTTATGTGATAACTGTGGTAGGAAAATGGCTTTCTGGTAGTAAATGACTTTTTCATTTATCTACGCGGCACTCAACAGACACTTCAGTCCTATTTTCCTAGTTCTGGGTTCGCTGCTAGGGAGACAAATAAACAATATATCGTGTATGCAATGCTCATCTAGTGTCTGGTGGGTTTAGCCAGCGCATATACATATATTAGCTCTTTTTTTTTTTGAGATGGAGTCTCACTCTGTTGCCCAGGCTGGAATGCAGTTGTGTGATTTTGGATTACAGGCGCCTACCACCATACCCAGCTAATTTTTTTTTTTTTTTTTTTTTTTGAGGGAGTCTTATGCTGTCGCCTAGGCTGGAGTACAGTGACACCGTCTTGGCTCACTGCAACCTCTGCCTCCTGGGTTCAAGCGATTCTTCTGTCTCAGCCTCCAGAGTAGCTGGGATTACAAGCGCCGGCCACCACACCCAGCTAATGTTTTGTATTTTAGTAGAGATGGGATTTTACCGTATTGCCCAGGCTGGTCTGGACCTCCTAAGCTCAGGCAATCCACCCACCTCAGCCTCCCAAAGTACTGGGATTATAGGTGTGAGCCACTGCACGTGGCCTTTTTAGTATTTTTAATAGAGATGGGGTTTCACCATGTTGGCCAGATTGGTCTCGAACTCCTGATCTCTGCCCACCTTGGCCTCCCAAAGTGCTGGGATTACAGGCATGAGCCACCTTGCCCACCCATATCAGCTCTCCTTAAGTACCTTTTATTCCTTGAGTTTTAGTAGAACTGACTGTAGCTCTCCTTCTTACCAGCTATATGATGCCTGGCAAGTTGTCTAACCTGTCTTGACCCAGGTGCCTTACCTAAAAATGGGGAAAATTATTGAATCTATTTTAAAGAATTATCAGGAGGATTAAATGAGAAAAACACTTAGAATAGTGCCTGGCACTGGGTAAGTACTCAGCAAATGTTAACTGTCATCATCATGTTATTGTTACAGAGGAGTTGTAGTATTCTGGAAAAGTCACTCAAACTCATTTAAATGGAATTTAATTTCCAGAAAGGAGTTTACTAATCCAGCTTCAAAACCCTACCATCAGCCAGGCACAGTAGCTCATGCCTGTAATCCCAGCACTTTGGGAGACCGAGGTGGGCAGAGATCAGGAATTCGAGACCAATCTGGTCAACATGGTGAAACCCCATCCTTACTAAAAATTTTAAAAATTCGCTGGGTGTGGTGGTGGGCACCTGTAGTCCCAACTACTTGGGAGGTTGAGGTGGGAGGATTGCTTGAACCTGGGAGATGGAGGTTACAGTGAGTCTAGGTCATGCCACTGCACTGCAGCCTGAGTGACAGAGCGAGACTTCATCTCAAAAACAACAACAAACCCTACGATCGGAATCATAGTTTGTGAATAACAGCCTCCACCCTAACACATGCTTGCTTTCTCAATGTGAAAATGTTTTTGAGGCCAGCGCCTCAGGTTCATGCCTGTAATCCCAGCACTTTGGGAGGCCGAGGTGGGTGGATCACCTGAGGTCAGGAGTTCGAGACCAGCCTGGCCAACATTGGAGGAACCCCATCTCTACTAAAGATGCAAAAATTAGCCAAGGGTGGTGGCGGGTGCCTGTCATCCCAGCTACTCTGGAGGCTGAGGCAAGAGGATCGCTTGAACCGGGGGGTCAGAGGTTGCAGTGAAAAAAAAAAAAGAAAAAGAAAAGTTTTGAACAATATGAAGCCCTATAGACTGGTTCCAGAAGAAGTGTAGCATTTGTTACAGATATAACGGTAACATGTACAACATGTATAGACTACATGTTTTCCTTATAAGTAATAGACATGATTTGACTTTAGAAAAGTCAGTACTCAGCCATGATTTCACATCTGTGATGGTGGAGGAGCTGTGCTCTGCACTGGGAATTTACATTGAACAAAAGCTCTTTTGAAGCTTAATGGTCTGTTGGGAAAGACATGGTAAACAGTAGTAACAATCAAATGAGATGTGTTCTGTCTTTGGGAAGGTACAGTGTCACCAAGTCAGTTGCATGGGACTTTACTTCCTATCTTTTCACTCAGCGTGGGAATATTTAGAGCTGCCCACAGGCCTTCACTTGCTGGTCTGCAGTTTCCCCGGGCCTTACACCGGGTTTTGCTCCTGTTTCATGCTCAGTGTGTTTCTGTGAGGGAGCCTGATCTGGACTCTCGCAGGCCAGGCTTTCCTTAGACCTCACATCAGCTTGAAGGTAATTTGAGTCTGCCATCTGCTCTCCCCAAACTTTAACTTAGAAAAAGCGGGCCTGTTTTTACTAACCCAGAGGACATTTGCCATATGGCAGGTTAGGCAAGAGATGGTGACGCTGGTTAAGGAGACTCGAAAAGGATTTTCTGATCAGAAGGAAACTAAGCAACCCCTTTTGGCCAGAAATAATTGACCTTGGTAATGGTTACCAGGGAAGGCATTTGGATTCCATTAGAATGTGTCATGAAGCATGGAGAGCTTCAGGGCTATCCTGTTTAAAATGTCGAAGCCAAATAAAATTTGGAAGTGGAGTTTCTTCAAATCCTCAAGGAAATTACCATTTGGATTTTTAGAAAGCCTTGAATATTACAATGGAATCATTAGGCCAGGATCTAAGAAAATTGGCCTGGGTCTTTCAGATATCTGGCTGAAGACAGTAAAGAGTATAATAAAAATTGGAAATAAACGGATATTTATGTTTTTGAGGCTGAACATTTGGGAGGCCACCGTCATATGAATTGTTAAGTTATGACACTAGGATGTTTGGGAATGGCTGGTAACTTTCGCTAAATAGCATATATTCCTCTAGGTTTATGGTTTCAAACTTGAGATCTGTTGAAATATATTTAGGTCACTCATATAGCTACTGAAAGATACTTCTAATTCATAACATATACAACTTGGCTTTTTAGGCATTCTCATTTTATATGGAAAATGCTTTAAAGTTTAAACTTTTTAACCTTTTGTTTTCTCCTTAGGAAAATAAAGCAGCCAACACAGACCATTTAACCACAGTACTCTACCTCCAGTTTGCTATTTGTTCAAGTTTGCAGAACTTGGAGAAAACAATTTTCTGCTTGCAGAAACTGATCTCTTTGCATCCTTTTAATCCTTGGAACTGGGGCAAATTGGCAGAAGCTTACCTGAATCTGGGGCCAGCTCTTCCAGCAGCACTTGTGTCATCTCAGAAACAGCACGGTTTCACCTCAAGTGACAAAACCATCAAATCCTCCTTTCCACACGCGGGAAAAGACTGTCTTTTGTGTTTTCCTGAAAGCCTGCCTGAGAGCTCTTTATTTTCTATGGAAGCAAGTAGCAGTAATAGCCAGATAAATGAGAATGCTCTTACAAATACCCAAAACTGTACGGCAGAAAAGAGAGAGGCAGTGCTGCTAGAGACTCAGCTGAAAGCATGTGCCTCTTTTGTACGAACCAGGTAAGCGAAGAGACGCTTAAGCAACACGTGGTAGTCAGCTCAGAGGAAAGGCTTTCTTTTCTTTTTTTTTTTGTTTTTTTGTTTTTTTAATATGGAATGCTTCACGAATTTGCGTGTCATCCTTGCACAGGGGCCATGCTAATCTTCTCTGAATCGTTTCGATTTTAGTATATGTGCTGCTAAAGCGAGCACAGGAAAGGCTTTATTTTCTAATTTTAAGCTTCTAAAAGTTCAAGGCTAGACATTTGGTATATAGTTTTGAATTTTTCCTGTGGTTCTGTTGAACGTTTGTCATTCTAGTATGTAATACTTGGAAACAGAACTACATTTATTTAAGTATACCACCCATGTTGGCTGGGGGTGGTAGCATGTGTCTGCAATCCCAAACTTTGGGAGGTTGAGGCAAGTGGATCGCTTGAGCTCAGGAATTCGAGACCAGCCTGAGCAACACAGTGAAATCCCATTTCTACAATTATTTTTTTTTGAGATGGAGTTTCACTCTTGTTACCCAGGCTGGAGTGCAATGGCACGATCTCAGCTCACTACACCCTCTGCCTCCCAGTTCAAGCAATTCTCCTGCCTCAGCCTACTGAGTAGCTGGGATTATAGGCATGTGCCACCACGCCCAGATAATTTTGTATTTTTAGTAGAGATGGGGTTTCTCTATGTTGGTCAGGCTGGTCTCGAGCTCCCGACCTCAGGTGACCCGCCCGCCTCGGGCTCCCAAAGTGCTGGGATTACAGGCGTGAGCCACCATAACCAGCCGATAACAAGTACTTTTTATCCTTAAAGTATAAGACTTTGAGGGAAGGGCAGGGAAAATACACTTGACCAGTTCTATAAATGAGAGAAGCAGCAGACTCTCTCATGTTTCAAGTGGTACCAAAGAATGTACAGATATATATATTTTTTAACTCAGGAGAATTCAAGGAATATTAACAGTGAGGCTTACTGAGAAGTGGTTATCTATTTGGCAAATTTTATTTTATAATTCTTTTTTTTTTTTGAGATAGAGTTGCCCAGGCTGGAATGCAGTGGCACAATCTCAGCTCACTGCAACTTCTGTCTCCAGGTTCAAGTGATTCTCCTGCCTCAGCCTGCCGAGTAGCTGGGATTACAGGTGTGCACCACCATACTCAGCTAATTTTTGTGTTTTTAGTAGAGACGGGGTTTTACCGTGTTGGCCAGGCTGGTCTCAAACTCCTGACCTCAGGTGATCCACCCGCATCGGCCTCCCAACGTGCTGGGATTACAGGAGTGAGCCACCATGCCCAGCCCTATTTGGCAAATTGTGAAATGTACTCAGTGGATCTTTATTTAGTATTGACCGTGTCACTGTAATTCAGAGGCATATTGAATGACAATTGTGTGCCAGACATGTGCTTGGTGCTAGGACCACAATGATCGTTTAAAAGCAGTCCCTTTCCTTACGCCGCTCACTGACTTAGGGAAATGGTGTGTCTAGACAGTAACTGGCAGCACAGGTGCTAAATATTCTATCAGTGCTGTGAACAGAATTCAAGGTGGACCGATGTTAGGGAGCTGTCGGTGTGACCAAAAGCAGGAAGCCTTTACAGAAGGGATGATGCCTCTGCTGAATGGTCCCAGTAGGATCCCTTGTCAGTTGACCACTGAGTGCTGGATGCTTTGTGTACATTATTTCATTTTAATCCTCACGACTCTGGAATACCTATTGGGATCCCACTTATGGACCAGGAAGCTATTAAAATCATTTCCAGAGTAGTGCAGCTGTGAAGTGCAGGACCAGGATTTGGAGCTGGTCTCTGATTCCAGACCCTGTATTCTTCCGGGTTATCTTGCTCATGCCACGTTACTATTCCCCATGTGGGAAGAGGCATGCGAGGTAAAGAGAAAGAAAGCACTGCCCAGAGGGGCAGAGGATCCATTCTACAACAGTGCTGTCACATTGTCTGGTGGTAAGAGCAGCACTGGTGGTAAGGGCTCGAGGGCTGTGGCCACAGTGCCAGGGTGGCAGAGGAAGTAGGAAGCAGGGCGTTAGCATCAGAAGTAGTTTTGAAGAGTTTAGTAAATTGCCGATACTAAGTGAATGAGCCTGGACTCTTCCACTTGCCAGCTGTCTGACCTTCACACATTCCTTGAACTCTGGTTTCTAGTTGCTTAATCTTGACAGATGGACAAATGGGGAAAATGCCTGCTTCCTAGGGTTGTATTTAAAGTACTTGCTGTCCTACATGGTATGTAGTAGGCACTTGATAAATGTTAGCTGTTAGTACGTTTCTTTTTGTTGTTTTTTTGCGGGTTTTTTTTTTTTTTTTTTTGAGATGAAGTTTTGCTCATCAGCCAGGCTGAAATGCAGTGGTGTGATCTCGGCTCATTTCAACCTTTGCCTCCTGGGTTCAAGCAATTCAATTCTCCCACTTCAGTCTCCCAAGTAGGTGGGATTACAGGCATCCACCATCACGCCCAGCTAATTTTTGTATTTTTAGTAGAGATGGGGTTTCGCCATGTTGGCCAGGCTGGTCTTGAACTGCTGACTTCCGGTGATCCACCTGCCTCGGCCTCCCAAAGCGCTAGGATTACAGGCATGAACCACCGCGCACGACCCTGTTTTTGTTGTTTTTATTGTTAGCACAAGATGTTTAATGTCACAAGGGTTTGGTCCTTGTGCCGAAGGCCTGAAGAGTATTTGCAAGTTTTAAATACAGGAGCATGTGATAAGACCTGTGATTGAGAGAGAGAGCTCTGGTGGCTGCGATGCTGGGTTAGAAGGAGGAGCTAGGGACACCAGTTAAGAGGTCGTGGACTAATTAGTGGAAGGGGATGAGGGCCTGACCTAGGCTGGTGCAGTGATAATAAAAAAAAAAAGAAATGGATGTCACTGCATAGCATAGACAGGACATGGTTACCAGCGGAGTGTGTGGGGAGGGGGAGAACGGAAGAGTCTCTGCAGTCTCTCAGGGGGCACACAGGTGGATAGTGGTGCCTTTTTGCTGAGATAGGACACATGGGAGGATGAGCAGAGCTGATTTGGGTGAAAGGCAACGATTTTAGGATCGAAA
This sequence comes from Ateles fusciceps, assembly GCA_036589455.1. Taxonomy (NCBI): domain Eukaryota; kingdom Metazoa; phylum Chordata; class Mammalia; order Primates; family Atelidae; genus Ateles; species Ateles fusciceps. Next base: position 910,556 of record JAZHEH010002139.1, read on the forward strand.
TACCAAGACTCAGGTGCCTGTGGGAGATCCAGAGGGTGGAAAGCAAGTTACAGCAAAGGGGTCACAAAGGTGAATGCTTCCCGAGGCTGGGTAGGTGATGTCAGCAGGTCAGACTGAAGCAGATACATGGTTGTTTTACCTGTGAGTCAGGTCAGGCTCCTTTCTGAAACTCCCCCGCTGGCTTCCCATTGCACTTACATCAATACCACATTTCTTTCCATGGCCTGTAAGGTCTGATTTGAATTGGCTCTGCCTTTCTCCCCCATCTCATTTACTACACATTTTTCCCTCTGGCTGTGTTCCAGCCACAATGATCTTGATGATTTTCAAGCATATTCAGCTCGTTCCTGTGTCAGAGCCCCCTTCTCCCTGGCCAAGCCCTTGCCCCCAGATGTTCCCCCCTAGCTGCTTGTCAGGTAGCTCGTAGCTTGCCTGGTATCTCCAGGAAGTCTTCCTGCCTACACCGCCCCATCTGAAGAGGACACTGTGTCCACCTTGTCTTGGATTCTTTTCATAGCACTTGACACTACCTGAAATACTTCGGTGTGGTCTCCCCTCCTCCCATTCCACGGGGCCGCCAATGAATGCCTAGCGTAGTATCGGGCACATTCCACAGTATGGACAGCCAAGTGTTTCTGGGCATTGCAGTAGGTGCCAGTAAGAAAAACGGGGGAAAATCTGCATTTTCAGTATTTATTAAAAAACAGAAGGAGCCAAAGGAGGAGGACAGGAGGAAATTAAGTGAGAGAGGAGACCAACTATGATCATGACGGGGATGTCAGTGGTAAGGTATCGCAAAGTAGTTGTCAGAGGGTCGTCAAAGCTTTGGCCCTGCTTGGGGTAATTGAAGTGTGCTAGCGAATCTAATTAGTCCTTGCGGTCAAGTTACTGTGGGGTCAGCGAGATGGAAGGGTCACGGAATACTGACTTCAAAGGAGCAAATCCGGCGCGCCTGGGTGAGAGGAGTCTGTGATTGGGAGGCTCATTCATTTCACTCCAAATTACTTACCCTTTCAATCCCTTGACTTCACGGGAAGCTCTTTTGAGGCTGGAAGCTCTTTTCAGGTGTTGCTTTCTAAAGATTTCTTTGAGCAGTTTTCATCTTTATATTTTAGAAAAGATGAATCTCCAATGTAACGTTGGGCAATTTATTCGGAGTTGGAAGCTTTAGGGATTCAAATGATAGTTCTAGTGAGGGTGGGTACCTGCTTTTTAACCTAGTGGGACTCGCAGCCGACTGAATACTTGGGCTCTCTGAACGTTTCCTCGCTGCTTTCCTTTATCTGGAAGCGTTGGGACTTTTCCCCCACACATTGGGACTTTTCGGTTTTCAGGCTTCTGCTTCAGTTTACCCAACCTCAGCAAACATCGTTTGCTTTGGAGAGGAACTTAAGGACTCAGCAGGAAATTGAAGATAAAATGAAAGGGTTCAGCTTCACAGAAGACACTTTGCTGTTGATAGCCGAGGTGAGTGTATCCCTTGGGTGTATGTGAAACAAGACATCACAGCTATTTTCCCTGGCTCTGACAGCATTTTTGAGAAAGCAGGGCCAAATCTCATCTACTGAAGGACTTGTCTCCCTCCTTTGTGTGCCTTTTGATCACTCAGCAGTCACCAAGGCGGCCTCTTGATCGGCATTCCCCCTGCAGCCCGGGACGCAGGGGCTGTTTCATGTGCTTGTCAGTGCTTGTTAGCACCTGCCTGCCTGAACATCATCAGTGCCCAGTAATTGTTTGTTTCAGGGCGAATAAACGAATGAATGAATGCTCACATTTGTGCAGCAGTTCTATTTTTTTCCCCTCCATTCATCATAACAGCTTGTGAAGATGAGTAGAGCTAGAATTGAGGCTCGGAGAGCTTGTGACTTGCCTGCGGTCAGATTTTCAGTGGCAGAGCTGGTCTGGAGCTCGTGTTTGCCAGCTGCAAGTTAATTTTCTTTCTGTTCTACCCTGTTACTGCTTAGATGGTTGTATAGAAATTCAGAGGTCAATTTTTTGAAAACTAACATTTAAACCTTCATTGGCTTTTTTTTTTTTTTTTTTTTTTTTGAGACAGAGCCTTGCTCTGTCACCCTGGCTGGAGTGCAGTGGCACAATCTCAGCTCACTGCAACCTCTACCTCCCGGGTTCAAGTGATTCTCGTGTCTCAGCCTCCTGAATACCTGGGATCACAGGCGTGCACCACCATGCCCGGCTAATTTTTGTATTCTTGGTAGAGACAGCGTTCGCCATTTTGGCCAGCCTGGTCTTGAACTTCTGGCCTCAAGCAATCTACCCACCTCAGCCTCCCAAAGTGCTGGGATTACAGGCGTGGGCCACCATGCCCAGCCTCTTCCCTTTGCTTCTGAGAGGCTACACTAGTCTGCTTTTTTCCTGTGTTTCTTAACGTTCCTCTGTCTCTTGGGGACTCAGCTGGCTTCATGTGTAGCATAAGTGATGGCACTCTCTAAGGATTCCCTTGGGCTGTGTTCTACTTTTCTCCCACAGAAAGCATCACCACACCCCTAGGTTCCATTGTCACCTCTGGGTTGATTACTCTCCAATCTTTATCTCTAGTCTCATCTCTGGAACATGTCTCACATCAGATGAATTGCCTAATGGGTGGTTAACCTGGGATAATTATTGATTACTCTTCTGTCACTTCAACTACAAAATGTCTAAAATGGAACTACTCACCAAAACACTTCCTGTAATCCCAGCACTTTGCGAGGCCGAGGTGGGCGGATCACCTGAGGTCGGGAGTTCGAGAACAGCCTGGCCAACATAGTGAAACCCCATCTCTACTAAAAATATAAAAAGTTAGCTGGGCGTGGTGGAACATACCTGTAATCCTAGCTATCCAGGAGGCTGATGCAGGAGAATCGCTTGAACCTGGGAGGCAGAGGTTGCAGTGAGCCAAGATCATGTCACTGCACTCCAGCCTGGGCAACAGAGGGAGACTGTCTCAAAAACAAAACCAAAAAACGAAAAAACACTTCCAGTCAGTCTTTTTAGTTCCCCCAAGTTCCAAATCCTCCAGGAAGCTTTCCTAGAATGCCCTGCTCTGTGGTAATTTCTCTTTCCTCTGAGCTCAGATAGTGATTGTTTGAATAGATAGTTCTTTGGGCCCTAAAAAGACATAAGAATGTATCTTATCTTTTCAACCAGATTTTAGGTTTCTTATAAGTGATAGGTTTTGAGCATCTTTGTATTCTTCACCATGCTCGATAAATCTGTTGGTTAGGTGGAAGAGTAGTTTTCTTATTTTTTTTGAGACGAGTCTTGCTCCATCGCCCAGGCTGGAGTGCAGTGACGCTATCTCAGCTCACTACAACCACCTCCCGGGTTCAAGTGAAGAGTAGTTTTCTATCTGGACAATGCATGTGATATACCTGTGGAGCTTTTTAAAAACATGGAAAATGTCTGGGTCCTTCCTTGTTAGGGTTGTAATTAGGATTATAATGTACATTTCGTTTGTACTTTTTTTTATTTTTGAAAGATAAGGTCTCTCTCTGTCACCCAGGCTGGGGTGCAGTGGCATCATCTTAGCTCACTGCAGTCTGAAATTCCTAGGCTCAAGTGGTCCTTTTACCTCAGCCTCCCAAGTTCATTGGATTACAGGCACCCACCACGATGTCCAGCTAATTTTTAAAATTTTTGTAGAGGCAGGATCTCACTAAGTTGCCCAGGCTGGTGTCAGACTCCTGACCTCAAATGATCATCCCACCTTGACCTCCGTAAGTGCTAGGATTACAAGTGTGAGCCACCATGCCCGGCCTTTATTTTGTGCTCTTAATTTTAGTTAACTTGTGATAACATAACCCCATATTCTTAAATATTCCTTGATCACCTGCTTTTTTTTTCCTGTTTATAATTATTTAAATTAGGATCCAAATAAGGCGTAGATACTATATGTGGCCCTTTTGTCACATGTCTTTTTTATTCTGTAAAAACTGCTCTTCTCCCTCCTTCTCTTTACTCTGATAAAATACATAACTTAAATTTGCCATCTTAATCATTGTTAAATGTACAATTCAGTGGCATTAAGTACTTATACAGTGTTGTGCCACCGTGACCACTATTTCCAAAGTTTTTCATCATCCCAAACAGAAACTCTACGCGTTAAGCAATAGCTCCCTATTCCCTTTGCCCTCTACCCACTAGTAACTTCTAGTCTACGATTTTTCTGTATGAATTTGTCTATTCTAGAAAGTGGAATATGCGCCCTTTTGTGTCTGCCTTATTTTACTTAGCATAATGTTTTCAAGATTTATCCATATTTTCGCATTTATCGAAACTTCATACCTTCTTACAGCTAAATAATATTCATATACGTGTACATATCTCATTTTGTTTATCCACTCATCTGTTGATGGAGACTTGAGTTGTTTCTACCTTTTGGATATTTTGGATATTGTGAACATTAGCATGTGAGTATGTTCGAGTCTCTCTTGTGTTTTGTTTTGTTTTTTTGGAGACAGAGTCTTGCTCTGTCACCCAGTCTGGAGTGCAGTGGCATGATCTTGGCTCACTGCAGCCTCTGCCTCCCAGGTTCAAGCAATTCTCCTGTCTCAGCCTCCCAAGTAGCTGGGACCACAGGATGTGCCACCATGCCCAGCTAATTTTTATATTTTTAGTAGAGACAAGGTTTCACCATATTGGCCAGGCTGGTCTCAAGCTCCTGGCCTCAAGTGATCTACCTGCCTGGGCCTCCCAAAGTGCTAGGATTACAGGCGTGAGCCACCGCACCTGGCTAAGTCTCTGCTTTTAATTCTTTTGGGTCTACACCTAGGAGTGGAATTGCTGGGTCATATATTATTAACTCTGTTTAATTTTTTTAGGAGCTTCCAAACTGTACATTTTATTTTCTCTTTTGTGATATTTACGTAACATTATGACATGGGCATGACCCTATATCCTACATATTATTTGAGTACGTAATTTTTAATGACTGGATAGTAGTCAGTTTTTGGACGAACTATAATTTATGTAGTTCCCTGTGTTGAACATTTAACAAATACTCAGTACCTATTTTAATAAATCCTGGCAAGAAAATTAATGTGTGCCTTTGTACCTTTTGGAATAGATTATTAAAAATAGAATCACTGTATTTAAATATATGAGCATTTTAAAGACTTAAAGCACGTTTCCAAATTGTCATTTAGAAAGGTTGGTTCAGTGTATATATCCTCCAGCAATATGTGAAAGCATTGTTTTTCCTACCCTGATCCTGAATATTAGATTGAATCTTGTGTAATCAATCATTTTGATGTCTTAAACCAGCTATTTTATATAATTTAACTTAATATTACTTCAAAAATTGGTAGCTTGGTAGGTAAAAATGTCATGTTTTTAGCATTAATGTTTATTTGATTACTATTAAGATGAACAATTTTTTCATACGTTTATTGGCCATTGGTATCATGTTAAATGCCTACTCATGATTTTGCTTCATTATTCTTTATGTTTTTCTTACAATTTTAAGAGCTTTCTCTATATTAGACTTAAGTATCCTTTTTTTTTTTTTTTTTTTTTTTTGAGTTGGAGTCTCACTCTGTAGCCAGGCTGGAGTGCAGTGGCACAATTTTGGCTCACTGCAACCTCTGCCTCCCGGGTTCAAGTGATTCTCCTGGCTCAGACTCCTGAGTACCTGGGACCACAGGCATGCACTACCATGCCCAGCTAATTTTTGTGTTTTTCCTAGAAACAGGGTTTCACCATGTCGAGCAGGATGGTCTCCATCTCTTGACCTCGTGATCTGCCCACCTCGGCCTCCCAAAGTGCTGGGATTACAGGCATGAGCCACTGCACCCGCCCAAGACTTAAGTATCCTTTTATATGTTACCATATTTTCTGAAGCGTGTGGGTTTTGTTTTTTTTTTGTTTTTTTTTTTGGCATATGGAAGTTTAAAATGTTCATGTGACTGAAAGCTTGGCGGATTTTTGACACCTGTAACTATGTGCCTGCCTCTTCCTCTTTTAAGAATAGTGTGTTGTTTGGATGCTACTATTATTTACTTATCTTTTTTTATTTTTAAGAAAGGCGTTTTTGGTATTTTATCCCAGATTTTAAAATACATTTCATTGAATTCAGGAAATCATCAATTGTAAGCATTTTATTTGATATATCACTAAAGAAAAATAAGATAGCATTTACACTATCACATAGAACCTCACTCGAGGTTATCAGATACATCTTTTTTTTTTTTTTTTTTTTTAAGACAGGGTCTCACTCGATCTCCCAGGCTAAAGTACTGTGACACAATCGTAGCTCACTGCAGCCTCCAACTCCTGAGCTCAAGGCGTCTTCCACCTCAGCCTCCCAAGTAGCTGGGACTGTAGTTGAGTGCTGCCATGCCCAGCTAACTTTTAAAAACTTTTTTGGCCGGGTGCAGTGCTTCACACCTATAATCCCAGCACTTTGGGAGGCCAAGGTGGGCAGATCACTTGAGGTCAGGAGTTTGAGACCAGCCTAGCCAACACGGTGAAACCCCATCTCTACTAAAAATACAAAAATTAGCCAGGTGTGGTGGCACTCGCCTATAGTCCCAGCTACTCTGAAGGCTGCGGTAGGATAATTGCTTGAACCCAGGAGGCAGAGGTCACAGTGAGCCAAGATTGTACCACTGGACTCCAGCCTGAGTGACAGAGCAAGACTCTGACTCAAAAAAACCAATTGTTTGTAGGGACGGGGATCTTGCCCTGTTGCCCTGGCCGCTCTCTAACTCCTGGCCTTAAGCAGTCATCCTGCCTCGACATTCCAAAGTGTAGAGATTGCAGGTGTGAGCCACCACGCCTGGCTCAGATACATCTTGATTTCAGAGATATTAAAATACAAAAACAAAAAATATCTTAGAACTGATGAAATACCAGGCGTTAGTAAATGCTGACTGTTGCCTAGTGAAGCTCAGTTCTCATTGGCAATTTCCTCAATGTATAATTTTTGAAAACTTAAACCCAGTCCTCAAAACCATTCTTTGAGCTTGCCCCTAATTCATTATAATTTGAGTTTTCATGAACACATTCCATATCTGGGTTTGCAGAAACCTTAGAGATTATCTAATGCAAATCTGTGTAGATTTAATTCCCTCTACCACATCCCTGCTCTGTGGCCACATAACCTTTCATGCCAGATGGTAGGAAATGTTTTGGAACTTAATTTTAGTTCATTGTCATTACCCAAGGTCAGTCTGCTTATTTAACGGGTTCAGGTACAAGCTTTCTACAACCTAGCTTTGTGATGTCTTCTCAAAGAAACTAACCCACAGTCTGGGGACATGACCCTCTGTTCGTCTGGGCCTGATTCTTATCAGTAGGGGGCAGTATTGGACCTTCATTGGTAACCGGCTCCTTAAATCCTCAAGATTGCTTTGGTTATGCAGGGATTAGTGTCCTTTGGGGTGAGGAGAGGGTGGGCCCAGCTACTTGCTATAATTGCATTCTCACCAACAGAATATGCTCTTTGATACAAAAAGGGTGACTGAGTACTCCTGGTAAACCAAATAGTACTGCTGCCACAACAGCACTAAAGCGATTCACTCCGGGAGAATGACGGTAGAAATATGGAATATGTTACTTGTCCTTGGATAACTACTTCTGAACAAATATCTTTTCAATTCGTTGGAAATCTCCCCTGGCTGCTAAAGTATTTTCTGCCTTAGTATAAAAGCCTTTACAACTGATGACTAGCATTCCATGTCTGCTGCCTCTTTATTGGGACAGTTTTTTTTTTCTACAGGTTATGGGAGAAGATATCCCAGAAAAAATAAAAGAGGAAGTTCACCCAGAGGTGAGGTGTGTTGGCTCCGCAGCCCTGAGTGCCTTGGTGACCACATCCTCGGAGGAATTTGAAGACAAATGGTTCAGAAAGATCAAAGACCATTTCTGGCCATTTTGAAAATCAGTTCCATACAGAGATACAAATCTTAGCTTAATGGGTTATAAAAAACAAAACCACAAACATCTTGTACTGTATTAATTGTCCTTGTTTACTTCAGACAGGATCCATTGCAAATCATGGAGTATAATGAATTAAAAATTATTTATGTTTTATAAAACTGGATTCTGTCTCAAGTGATTTCTACTACATTCAGTTTATGTTTTGTTTTTTTTTGGAGGTTTCCTATCCCATTATAAGTACTATATCTTAGGCCCACTACCCCTTTAGAAGATACCTGTTGGGGAAATGTATCAAGGAGGCCTTTAGATGTGTGGTCTTTTAAAAACAGTTACTATATTATAGCCAGCAGCATAAGAATCCACATTGTTTAGGTAAATTCACTGGGAATGAGCAAGAAGCTTGAGATGTGAGACTAAGCTGTTTCTAAGAAGGGTGTGCCAACCCCTGTGAAGGGTCTGAGATCCTACCCTACTCGTAAGCTAACAGGTTAGCCACTCAATGGATGCTGGCAGAAGACAGCGGACTCCTGGCTCAGAGACAAAGGATGTTATTACCCATGGCCCAGCAAGCAGTATAAACTTCAGTGTATTTGCATCAGTTTCTCTTGCCTCCAAGTACCAAGGGCACATAATGGGCACAGAAGGAATGCCTACATTCACATACAGTGATTGTGCATTACCATATCTTGTGATGCACACAAGACTGGTTGCCTTGCAGGAGAGGAGTGCTGAGTTTAGGAAACTCAAATCTTTCATAATGGGCAGTCAGCGTGCTTGCCCTTTGCTCCAGAGGTAGACGCTATTTTTTTTTTTTTTTTTTTTTTTTGAGACAGAGTTTTGCTCTTGTTGCCCAGACTGGAGTCCAGTGGTGCGATCTCGGCTCACTGCAGCCTCTGCCTCCTAGATTCAAGCTATTCTTCTGCCTCAGCCACTTGAGTAGCTGGGATTACAGGCATATGCCACCATGCTTGGCTAACTGTATTTTTAGTAGAGCCGGGGTTTCTCTATGCTGCTCAGGCTAGTCTCAAACTCCCAACCTCAAGTGATCTGCTCACCTCGGCCTCCCAAAATGCTGAGATTACAGGCATGAGCCACCGCGCCTGGCCGCTATCTCCTTTTAAGGCTGTTTGCTGTGCAAACATCCCAGGGAAGACAGACGGGAACAAAGAGCACCGAGTGCTCTCTCACAAGATGCACAGAAACACGAGAGAGCCATGGAGCTTTGTCTGCTAGGGCCATCCTGTGCTTTCAGCCACATGAATTTTAATCACAGCCTGTAACCTGTAACATCATCTTCAAATACAAAGGGCCATTACCTTACTCAGTGAATTACCTGGGATGGAGGAGCTCCCTGATGAGGAATTTAACAATAAATCAAAAACTTCAGCAAATGTTGTCCTGCACAACTTTTTTTTTTTTTTTTTTTTGAGCAGAGTCTCACTCTTGCCCAGGTGGGAGTGCAGTGGCATGATCTCGGCTCGCTGCAGCCTCCACCTCCTGGGTTTAAGCAATCCTCCTGCCTCAGCCTCCCAAGAAGCTGGGATTAGGTGTGCATCACCACTAGTGCCCAGCTAATTTTTGTATTTTTGTCCTGCACAGCTTTTATTTGATCTTTCTTAGCAGAGGAAGAGAATTCCAGCCCTGGACTAACAGGTGCAGTCATCAGGGTTTCCCTCCACACTTCTGTCTCATTCACTCTTTCTAGTACCCTCCCCAAAACAGGCAAGGAACTACTCTTATATTTTGAACAATATAAGATTAGTTTTTTTTGTTTTTTTTTTTTGATGGAATCTTGCTCTGTTGCCCAGGCTGGAGTGCAATGGTGTGATCTCAGCTCACTGCAACTTTGGTGTCCCGGGTTCAAGCAATTCTCCTGCCTCAGCCTCCTGAGTAGCTGGGACTACAGGCGTGCACCACCACACCTAATTTTTACATTTTTAGTAGAGATGGACGCTAATTTTTGTATTTTTAGCAGAGATGGGATTTCACCATGTTAGCCAGGCTGGTCTTGAACTCCTGACCCTGTGATCTGCCTGCCTTGACCTCCCAAAGTGCTGGGATTACAGGCGTGAGCCACTGAACCAGGCCGAACAACTCTTAGTGACTTCAATAGCATGACCAGCAATTACACATGTAGTCTTTAATGTGAAACCAAAGACCTTGTATAATTAGTAGACATTCCAATTTTAGGAATTAAAAATTGTGAAAATCCTTCAGCTCTGAATTGCTGTCCCGCCATTCATTCAGCCATTACCTATCACGTATTGAGCTGTGATGTGTCAAGCATTGCGTGGTTGGTGAGGAGACACTGGTTATCGTGGAGTTTGTGGTCTAGTTGTGGATTGCCCTCGGGATGAAGCAGACTCTAGCATGGCTTGCCAAGCCCTTCATGGTACAGCTCTGGCTACCTACAGCCCCATCCTTCACTAGTCCTCGCCTTTAAATGGACCGTGCCCTTCACCTGAATCCCCCCTGCATCCCCGTCCAATGGCTAGTTCACATTCATTTTTCAGGTCTGGTTTAGATGTAGCGTCCCAGAAGTCTTCCTGACCTGTGAGTAGTGGGAGGTTTCCCACTTTTGTGCTGCCTTACTGCTCGTTCACTCCTATACTGACCCTTATTCCTGTGTTTTATATTCCATGTCTGCCTGATGGTTTGCCACAATAGACTAAATTTTGTAAAGTCAGGGACTATGACTGTTTTGAGTATATTTGTATCCCCAAGGCAGAATAACCTGGCGTCTCACTAAATATTTGTTGGAAGAATTGCTGAATGAATTGGCCAGCATCTTAATTTGTGCAAAAAATTCATACCCTGCAGCTCTGATACTGTGCTGAGGCAGTCCTAGCACCTTGCCTGTTTCTGTCTGTAGTTAAGCCTCTTCCTTCCATCCATCTATCTAATCTCCCTAGAAATGCCTCATTTGTTCCCCTAACCCCCCCTCGGCTTCTGGTCTCTATCCTAGCCCACTTGCCAACTTAGCCTGTGCTCTGAGCATTTCATCTTCTGGTTTTCCTCCCAGACCTGCTGTCTGCACCATCCTGAATGCTCAGATCCTGCTCACGCCTCCACTTCGCCCCACCTTGCCTTCCTGGCAGCAGTGTGCTGACGTGAGTGAGAACCTGGCCTCCTGAACTCCGATGCCTCTCCTGTAATAAAGGGTGGGAAAGGACACCCAGGAACACTGGGCACCTCTGGGTTTCATCACGAAAGAGTCATCACGATCATATCCAGCACAGATGGTGAAGGTAATTGAGCAATGATTATGCTAAAGAAAAATCTTCAGGCCTGCCAGTTGAGACATCACTACCCTTGGCAGTGAGTGAGTCACTCAGAAGGTGAGCAAATGTGTGCCACAGATGTCACTGCACTCCAGGGGCATGGGGTGGGTGGGACCTAAGGGCAATTTCTATGCTGGATGTGTGAGCTGGTAAGAGTCTTTCTTTCTTTTTTTTTTTTCTTTTTGAGGTGGAGTCTAGCTGTGTCGTCCAGGCTGGAGTGCAGTGGTGTGGTGCAATCTCGGCGTACTACAACCTCCACCTCCTGTGTTCAAGTGATTCTCGTGCCTCAGCCTCCCAGGTAGCTGGGATTACAGGCATGCACCACCAGGCCCTGCTAATTTTTGTATTTGTAGTAGAGACGGAGTTTCACCATGTTGGCCAGGATGGTCTCGAACTCTTGACCTCAGGTGATCTGCCCGCCTCAACCTCCCAACGTATTGGGATTATAGGCATGAGCCACTGCGCCTGGCCTTTTTTTTTTTTTGAGACAGAGTTTTGCTCTGTCACCCAGGCTGGAGTGCAGTGACGCGATCTTGGCTCAGTGCAACCTCTGCCTCCCAGGTTCAAGCGATTCTTCTCCCTCAGCCTCCTGAGTAGCTGGGACTACGGGCACCTGCCACCAAGCCCAGCTAATTTTTGTATTTTTAGTAGAGATGAGATTTCACCATACTGGCCAGGCTGGTCTTGAACTCCTGACCTTGTGATCCGCCCGACTTTTTTTTTTTTTAAAACAAAGTGCTTATTGTAATTGTAATTAATTAATTGTCTGATTCCTCCCGGCCAGATCATAAGCTCTAGGGTGGTGTCTCTGGTTTGCTTTCTGAGGTGGAGCTCAGCTCTGTGGACATGCAGTGGCTTCTGCCATTGTGCCTTCCTCGAGGTCAGGCCCTTGCAGAGGCAGCCTGAGGCATGGCAAGCCACAAGAGCACGGCCCATCCTCACTGAGCCCCGTGACATGTGCCAGAGGTGGCCCTGCCGCTGCACAGTACCATGTTTCAAAAAAAACGTGCCTCCTTTTAGGAAAACTTTGGGTAAAAATCTCTACAAAACAAATCCAAGGCCACCATTGATTAAAAGATGGTTTTAAATGGCAGCTTCATAGTGCCTTTCCCAAGGCTCTGCCACACTGCTAGAGAGGGCGTCACCCTCAGCAGCTCCGCTTCCATGTTGAACAGAGCCAGGCTCTTCCCCAAGCCTCTGCCCTCTGGCTGGCATGCCCTGCCCGTCTTTTGTTTGGCTGTACACTTTCTGAACTTGATCAAAGAAGCTAGTGGACACAGAGAAACGGTCACTTCCTTTCCCAGCTTCCTCCTGAAGAGTGTCTGTGTGATGGAACAACTGTGATTAGAGGATGTAAATATCACAGACACACGTGCACATGTAAACACAGCCTTCTCTTGCTGTCTCACTGTATTTCGCCTGAGCCAGGCATTGCTTCTCAGGACACTCCATCCTTCTTTCCTCTGTAGCATGTGGTGAAGGACAGCATGAAACTATGATGAGCTACACGGGGCGGATGAAGGGGCCCAGCGCAGATGTGCAGCGTGATGGTGATGGCACATGTGCACAGGGCCGCAGGCCAGGAAGGCTGAAGTCCACCATGGCTATGCTTGCCAAGGCCACCTTCCCCTACGGTCCACTCCCTGAGTCAGGCGAGGGCGCCATTCACAAATTCACACAGACGCTTTCTAGGCTGGTGGCCTTGACTTGAGAACAGAGATTTCTACATTCTCCCACTGACATGGTGGTTAGTGAAGACTCCCCAAGCTCGTGGAGCCCCATCTTCCCAGTCTCCCCGGAAAAATACAAGCAGGCCGATCTGTTGATTTTCAGGAATGTGGAGGAATAAGAAATGCAAACTCTGGAGGTGTGGAAGAGGCCACCGACTACATACACAAAGCAGCCCAGAGAAGGGAAGAGCAAGGAAATCCTCTGTGGGGCTCTGCCTGTTTGTGTTTGGAAGGGCAGTGTGTTCCCCAGGGCTGCTGGAACATAAGCCCCACAGAATGGGCATCTTCCGCAACAGAAATCTATTCTCTCACAGTTCCGGAGGCTGGAAGTCCAAGACCAAGGTGTCCGCAAGGCGAGATTCTTCCTTGGCTGCTCCCCTTGGCTCACAGATGGCCATTCTCCTTTGTCTTGCTGCCCCTTCACGTGGCCATCCCTCTGTGTGCCTGCGCCCCTGGGGTCTCCCTGCATGTCCAATTTCCTCTTGTAAGGACACCAGTCAATTGCATTAAGAGTTTAAGGAGCTGTGCACAGACGCCAGGTAGACTTGCGATGGTTAATTTAATGTTTCAACTTGTCTGGGCTATGGAGTGCCCAGATATTTGGACAAACATTCTTCTAGATGTTTCTGCTAGGGTGTATCTGGATGATACCAACACCTGACTTTGTAGATTGAGTAAAGCAGATAGATTATCCTTCTTAATTGGGATGGGCCTCATGCAGTGGTTTCCCCCGATGAATATCCTATTCCAAATCCTGGATTTGCAATTAAAAAGGGGTGTGGAGCCCTGGAGGTCTGGGTGTGGGGAGGCCAGCCTTGGGTTCAGCTTCAAAGGGGCTTGCATTCATATATTTCATCACAAATGTGGCCTGCCAGGGGAAAGAAAAAGGTGGTGGCACTCAGCTCACATGACGGTGTCCAGAGCCTCGCTGCGTCTGGGGTTGGCACTGCCCTGATCTGTGGTTTGTTGGACTGAGAGAGAATGACATGGAGCAGTGACAGGGGCCAGGGAAGGTCTTTTCGAGGGGGAGACATCAGTGCTGAGCCCTAGAAGGGACAAGGAGCCAGCCACACAAAAGGTGGGCAGGGCATGCCAGCCAGAGGGCAGAGCCTTGGGGAAGAGCTTGGCTCTGTTCAGCATAGAAGGGAGCTGCTAAGGGTGATGCCCTCTCCACCAGTGTGGATCCCCAAGGCACCTCTTCTTGGGTGTTTTGAGTTCACCTCCACCCTCCAGGTGAGCACTGGTAGCTGGGGCTTTCCTAGGCCCAGACAACACATATTGCTTGAAGCTCAAAGATAGTTTAACGTGTAGAAAGTAAATCAGATTTGCCATTTAAAGTATAGCCCAACACCAGCCATTTCCCTGTTCACAAGCTTTCCCTCTGACTACAGCCAAGCTGCTCACCAGGGCATAGATGGAACCTCGTAATGTCACCTCGTGATGTCACTCACTCTCCCAGCTCACCTGCCAGCCCCATTCCCTGCCACCTCCCTTCCTGCCACTCATCTGGCCCACCAGCCTCCACGTCCTCTCTGCCTTTTCTCTACCTATCCCTCTGCTGAGGACCCTGACGTGGTACCTCTCATTCTCCACTGAGCCTGCTGCAAACCTTCACCTCTCCTGAATTCCAACTCAGATGCTACCTCCTTCTTGAAGCTTCTTCGAGAGCCCCAGCCCTTGTCACCATGCTGCACTATACAGGCCTCCCTCCCTCCTGCCTTGTCTTAAGTTCCACTTCTGGCTGGGCATGATGGCTCACGCCTGTAACCCTAGCACTTTGGGAGACTGAGACTGGTGGATCACCTGAGGTCAGAAGTTCGAGACCAGCCTGGCCAACATGGCAAAACCCCATCTCTACAAAAAATAACAAAAATCAGTATAAGTGGCCCCGGGCACCTGTAATCTCAGCTACTCGGGAAGCTGAGGCAGGAGAATCACTTCAATCCAGGAGGCAGTGTTTGTAGTGAGCCAAGATCATGCCACTGCACTCCAGCCTGGGCAAAAAAAACTGAAATATTTGAAGAAGCTGCTTTGGCATTTTTATGACAGGCCAGCAGGGAGACTAAGTGAAAGCGGGGCAGCCCTTCCTCCCCTGCATTCTGGAGGGACAGAGAGTGAAGGTGGTCTCGGGGTATCTGAGTGTTCGCCTCCCCTGTGGGAGCAAAGCTCCTCATCAGTGTTGAATCAGGGAGCATTGACTGTGCGCTGGGACTGTCTGTGGCACCGCTGTAGCATCCTGTGGGTCCACAGAGATACCTTTAGTCTCTGGGCTCTTATGATGTAGATGGAGAGACAGGAGAGCAGGATCTGATGAGGACCAAGGGCAGTTGCAGGTCATTCCTAGGAGAGAGGGGCTCTGAGGAGCAGGGTCGATCATTAGCAACCCACACCTCAGCCCATGTTGGTTGACAGTCCTGTAGATAGGTCCTGTGATCCCGAGTCCCTGGTTTGCGGATGCACTTGACCCAGGACATGACGATCATTCATTCTCTCACGTTCTTCCTGGTGGTTGTTCACATGCAGGTCCCCTCCCAGCCCAATCTCTGTCCTGGGAGTTCTTTGCAGCTGACAGATGCAAGTCCTAGAGCTGACACCGTGCCTGGCACATGGGAGACACTAAGCTGTGGCTGTTGAAATTCACACTGTAGTAGAGACTCCATATATATCCTATAGATGGAATCTTGCTCTGTCACCCAGGCTGGAGTGCAGTGGCGTGATCTCGGCTTGCTGCAACCTCCACCTCCCCAGTTCAAGGGATTCCCCTGCCTCGGCCTCCGGAGTAGCTGGGACTATAGGCGCGCGCGTGCCACCATGCCTGGCTAATTTTTTGTATTTTTAGTAGAGATGGGATTTCACTGTGTTAGCCAGGATTGCCTTGATCTCCTGACCTTGTGATCCACCTGCCTCGGCCTCCCAAAGTGCTGAAATTACAGGCCTGAGCCACTGCGCCCAGCCGAGACTCCATATGTTTAAAGACACGGAGCGACACTCTAGCAAGCAGGCCCCGGCGAGGAAGGTACAGGTGTGATTATAACCCAGAGCCGAATTAAAGACAGAATGTGACCAGGTTTTATAGGATTTGAAAGTGGGCTAAGGACTTGTTCTGGCTTTCCAACTCACAATTGCCAGGTGTGTAAAACCACCCCTAATCCTCTGGTGGAAATGGCGTGGCGTGGCCTTGGGAATCCAGAGCAATGGCCCAGCCTGGAGTTGGGGGGTCTCAGAGGCTGTATCGCTTAGGTAAAGCTAGATAATTGCGCAGGAAGAAACAACCCCCAAATAGCAGCAGCTTAAACAACAAAGGTTTATTTCTTGCTCACTACATATCCATGGTGGGTGGTGGGGTGGAGTGGGGGGATTCTGCTTACTGCTTAGGACCCCGGGCTGGCAGAAGAGGGCTTCCACTGGAGAGCTGCTTCTATGTGGCAACCTGCACCCAGGCTCTTAAAGCTTCTGCCGGAAGCGACCCTCAGCCGTTCTGCTCACGCTCCACTCGCCAGGGCAACCCCCACCTAACCTCCCAGCAGGCAGCACGTCACACATCACAGGTGCCCAGGAGAGGAGAAACTGCACCCTTGTCAACAAAAGCCGCCATGGAGGGGGGAGACTACTGATGGAGAGTGGTCAGGAGTCAGGGGCTTGTTCCCACCTGCCGGTCCCCCCCTGTCTGCCAGGACTGAGCTGGACACGGGCACAGGCTGAGGCCTTTGGAAAGCTGAGCCTGGGAGCTTCCGTCACCTGGCAAGCTTTGCCTTCCTTAAATTTTCTCAGCAGATCGTAAAATCTAATTTGGAATGCTCAGCTGGGGCGGGTCATTCTAACCTCATCTCAGCCGTGAGCTGCGAAACAGCAGGGTCAGGGCTGGTGTTGAGAAAGTTACCAGGAACCAAAGCATTGTTTTTTGTTTGTTTGTTTTGATTACTTTCAGGAACTAAGAAGGAAAAAAGTGAAGGACAGAAATACAATAATTAATAATAATAATAATAAAAGAAATCAGAAGCCAAGATGCCCCTGGCCATGCTGGGAGCAGTGGCGAATCGGCCCAGAGAGATGGATGGGCAGAGGGGGACTGGGGGAGGATGCCACAGGCTGTCAGGGGTTAGAGGCCACCAGGAGGAAGAGCGCTGTGCTCTCGGCCCTCCACAGAGCAGTCTGAGCTTCCCAGCTGAAAACCAAGGAGGGAGAAGACATTGCTGAGGTGAGTTGTGGGTGGCAGGAGAGGGCCTGGAAATGGGAGTCGCCACCTGCTCCCCTCTGACTCCCCACCATGGGTCACATCCCACTGACCCCGCTGTCACACCTGAGGTGCAGGGTTAACTGTCACCTTCTCTGGGAAGTTTCCTCTATGTCCCATCCACCGCAGGGCCAGCCACCCCTACTCTATGTTCTCTCTCATTCTTTTTTTTTTTTTTTTTTTTTTTTTTTTGTGATGGAGTCTCTTGTCACCCAGTGCTGGAGTGCACTGGTGCAATCTCAGCTCATTGTAACCTCCGCTTCCTGGGTTCAAGCAATTCTCCTGTCTCAACCTCTTTAGTAGCTGGGACTACAGGTGCACGTCACCACACCCAGCTAATATTTGTATTTTTAGAAGAGACCAGGTTTCACCATATTGGTCAGACTGGTCTCAAACTCCTGACCTCAGGTAATTCACTCACCTCAGCCTCCCAAAGTGCTGGAGTTACAGGCGTGAGCCACTGCAAGCGGCCCCCTCCTGTAGGCTTTCTAAGCATCCTAGATTTCTTTGCACTCAGCTAGGCTGTGCCCTCAGGACCTAGCACTATCCCAGGAACAAAGAGGGACACTGTGAATTGAGAAGGAATGAATGATGGGGCTTGTGAGGCTCAGCATTTATTCTTCAGGAGATGACCAGGCTGGACAGAGGCACCTGGATCTGGGGGACAGCTGAGTCCTCCCTGCTGCTCAAGACTGGCATGGGCACTGTGGTGGGGCCAGTCCTGACCACTGACAACTCAAGCTCCCAGGTCCAGCCTAGACTCCAGGGACCTCCAGGCCAGGCCAAGGCTCTCTAAAGCAAGAATCTGAGTCTACTAAACTGCCTTGTCCAACCCGACCCCCAGACTCCTCAGCTTGCTCCACCCCTGGTGGCTACAGCTTCAGATAGCCCCATACAACTCACAGATACGGGTTCTGGGGCCTTATCCCTAACTCATCGGGCCCAGGGATACCCCAGCATTAGCCTTTCCAAGGAGGAGAGGTTTCCACTACTCTCCTGAAACATCCAGAACGTTCCCACACCTTCTCTTCAGTCTTTCTTTGTGGAATCTCTTGGGAGTGAACCATTCCTGGGCACTGGGAACCAGAAGTACCAACCTACCATCTACCTCTTGGTGCCTCAGTTTACCCATTGTAAAACGGGCTGCATTTGCTGCTTCTTACATTACAGAGTTTTGGGGACCATTACTATGAAAGCCCTGGATGATCTCTGGAAGACAGGGACTCAGTTTTCATTATTTTGTCCTTTAGCTGACCCACAACCTCCCTGGAACATTCTAGAATGTGCTGCACAGGTCAAACTAGAGAGGGCAACCCAAGGACTGGTGGGGGTCGGCGAGTGGTTGGCCTGGGGACTGGGAACACTGAACCATGGCAATGATTTTGAGTGCCTTTTCCTTTTTCTTTTCTTCTTCTTCTTTCTTTTTTTTTTTTTTTTTGAGAGGGAGTCTCCCTATTGCCCAGGCTGGAGTGCAATGGCGCGATGTCGGCTCACTGCAACCTCCGCCTCCCGGGTTCAAGTGATTCTCCTGCCTTAGCCTCCCAAGTAGCTGAGATTACAGGCGCACGCCACCATGCCTGGCTAATTTTTATATTTGTTTGTTTGTTTGTTTCATTTTCTTTAATCAGAAGTTCAAAATTTTTGTATTTTAGTAGAGACGGGGCTTCACTATGTTGGCCAGGCTGGTCTCCAACTCCTGACCTCGCGATCCGCCCGTCTCGGCCTCCCAAAGCGCTGGATTACAGGTGTGAGCCACCGCGCCCGGCCTTGCGTGCCTTTTCAAAGGGAAGCGGGCTCAACACTCGTCGCTGTGGCGGTGGGTCCACGGGCCTCCGGGAGTGCCCAGCCTGGGCCTGCGGAGGGCAGCGGGGGTAGGGACCTTCAGAAGTGAGGGGAGGCCTGCAGGAAGGGCCTCCAGGCGGGGGTCAGCCTCGGCACCAGGCCCAGCTGCTCCAGCTGCAGCCGCGTGGGCCTGTAGGCGCCCAGGTTGCTGTAGACGGCGGCTGGCGGGCCGTCGTGGGGCCGCGGGGGACAAGTGGGCCTGGGGACTCAGGGCCCCCCAGGGGCTGTGGTGGGGCTTGAACCGGGGCGGTGGAGGCAGGTGCAGGGCCGCGGGGCTGCCGGGTCCTGGAGACGCGGACACACTTCGGGCGCGGGGGTGGCTGCCCGCCGAGCGGCCGCTGAAGGGGTTGGAGGACGTGCGGTCACTCGCGGAGCCGCTGCTGCTGCTGAGACGGCCATTGGCGGGGCTGCTCCGGGCGGGGCGGGGCGACCAGCCGCGGGGACCTCAGGCCCATCACGGGCTTGGAGGAGGCGTAGAGGTGGCGGAACTCCTCGTCAAACAGCTCCACCGCCTGGCCCGTGAACTTGGAGAGAATGTTCCGGTGCACGTGTCCGCAGAGCCAGGTGAAGCTGGAGGGGAAGAGGATAGAGAGTGAGGGAGGAGGAGGAGGAGAGGAGGAAGGGGAGGGTAAGTGAAAGGAGGAGGAGGGGGAGGGGGGAGGGAGAAGGGGGAGGAGGGGGAAGAGAGAGGAGGAGGGAGAGGGAGAGGGAAAGAGGGGAAGGGAGGGGGAAGAGGAGGAGGAAAAGGGAGAGGAGGAGGGGGAGAGGGAAGGAGGGAGGAGGTGGAGGAGGGTAAGAGGGAGAGGAGGGGGAACAGGAGGAGGAGGGGGAAAGAGGAGGAGGAGGGGGAAGGGAAGAGGGAGGGGGGAGAAGGGGAAGAGGAGGAGGAGAGGAGGGGGAGGAGGAGGAGGAGAGGAGGGGGAGGAGGAGGAGGAGAGGAGCGGGGGAAGTGAAGGACAGAATAGGAGGCTTGGCCAGCCCCCACCCCAAGACCCTCCTGGGGGACCCTGGGAGTTGTGGGTCCCCCTCAGGGAAGGGACGGAAAGGGACCAACCCATGCCCACTGCCCCTCCTCGCGGGCTCATTTCATCCTGGCAGAAGCCCTGAGAGGGAGACGTCGCCGCGCCTCTCTTACAGACCACAAAACTGAGGCTCAGCTGCCAGACCGTGTTTGCAGGCGAATAATTAAGATGCCAGAGCGAATCCCGGGCCTCAAGGCTCCCTCCTGGTGCTCAGATTGCAGCTCCTTAGCGGCTCCCTGAGGAGGCAGAAGGGGGCTGAGTCCCCGGCGCCCGGACTCCGCGCTCAGGGGGAGTCACCCAGCAGCCGGGCTTTCCCGTCTCCAGCTGTGGAACGCGCAGCGCCAGCTCCCCTAACCACACAGGGGTCAGGGGTCGGGAAAGCTGCTGCAAAAGGCGCTGCTCTTGGGAGGCCGGGCTGCGTTTTCATGAACATCTAAAGCGTCCCTGAAAGAGTATTCGGCTCCATTTTCAGGCACAGGGACCCCGCAGGCATGAGCTGAGGAGGAGCACCCTGCGCCACCTGGAGACGCTGACACGCGCGGTTTATGGAGGAAGCACCCAGACACGGGGGTTGGGGGTGTGGGGGAAAGGCACCCTCAAGGACAGGCCTGGGCCCACCACTTACAGGTTTGCGGGGAAAAACTAAATGCCTAAGGCACTTATTACTTCGTGTTATTCTCAGATTTAACCAAACTCTTTTCTGTTTCCGATGGAAACTCCTTTCATCCCCCACCCGCAATGCTTGAAACTCTGGTGACAGCATAGACCTCCCAAGAGCACCACGCTAGAGGTTCCTGGGCTCCTGCTCAGGTGAACTTGAAGCAAGGAGAGCAGGATGGTCGGGGGAATGGTCGCCAAGCCGGGACAGCTCCAGAGCTAAGCAGAAACGGGTCCACCAAGGATGGGGTCGCAGGCCCGCGCCCCCAGCCCACCTGTGTTGCCACCCAAAGGCTTGGCCTCAGCCCGGGGTTGGGGGTTCCCTGCTCTGTGAGGCAGGGTGGGGCCGCACAGGGCTTCAATAATCCTGGGAACAGCAATGAGGCTTTGTTTAAACTTCACCCTCCCGCCGGGAACCACCCACACTCCGGGAAAGGTGAGCCAGCCCTGCCACCGTACAGGAGGCAAGCCCAGAGACCAAGGGCCACGCTGCGCTCAGAAGCCAAACACCCTTTGTTGTCTGAATCAGGCAACATAGCTGCTGCTTTGCTCAACAGAACAAATCCAAAGACGTCCTGGCAGTTCCTTAGGCCCCCAGCACCTGTGTCCCCGCATGCACTGTGCCGGGCCCCAGAGCCCCCACACACCTGCCACCCGCCCATGCATCTCAGGCTTTAGCCTTTATACTTCTGATCACAGCCCATGAGCAGAAATACATTTTATTTCTATTGTTTTTGGCCCATAAGTCTGAGGCATTCACTTCGTCATCATCTTTAGCTCAAGACCAAACTCTACTTACTCATTGGTCTAGTCATCACCCATTTTCATTTATTTAGCTATTAAATGGGTGATTTTAAATAACATAGTAAGCCCTTATGATCCCACCACCTAAAAGAAAAGGTAGCGGCCGGGCGCGGTGGCTCACGCCTATAATCCCAGCACTTTGGGAGGCCAAGGCGGGTGGATCACGAGGTCAAGAGATCAAGACCATCCTGGTCAACATGGTGAAACCCTATCTCTACTAAAAAAAAAAAAATACAAAAATTATCTGGGCATGGTAGTGTATGCCTGTAGTCCCAGCTACTCGGGAGGCTGAGGCAGGAGAATTGCTTGAACCCAGGAGGCAGAGGTTGCAGTGAGAAGAGATCGCGCCATTGCTCTCCAGCCTGGGTAACAAGAGCGAAACTCGAAAAACTCAAAAAATAAAAGAAAGAAAAGAAAAGAAAAGGTAGCATCTTTTTTACAACTTTTTTCTCTTGGCAGAGATGGGGGTCTTGCTATGTTGCCCAGACTGGTCTTGAACTCCTGGCTTCAAGCGATCCTCCCTGCTTGGCCTCCCAAAGTGCTGCAATTACAGGCATGAGCCACTGCACTTGGCCAAGGTAGCGTCTTGAGGATAGTCCACATCTAGTCACAGGGTCTCTCCTTGTATCTCTTTCCCAGGACTCCTGAACTAGAACTTGGCACATCATGAATCCTGTGATCATAACACCCTCACTTTCCTTTTTCCATAATTAAATAAATGTTTTATATATTATTGGAAGTAAATATCTTTGTTTTCATTGTGTTTAATCTATGTGTAGTCTTGTGAGATTTTTTTCACTTAATATTACATTGCTAAGATTTATCATAGTTTCGTTTGTTGCAGTACTTCATTATATATATATATATATATATATATATATATATATTTTTTTTTTTTTTTTTTTGTTGAGATGGCCTCTGGCTCTGTCTCCCAGGCTGCAGTGCAGTGGTGCTATCTCAGCTCACTGCAACCTCTGCCTCCTGGGTTGAAATGATTCTTCTGCCTCAGCCTCCTGAGTAGCTGGAATTACAGGCACACGCTACCACACCTGGCTAATTTTTGTTTTGTTTTTTTTTTCAGTAGAGACGGGGTTTCACCATATTGGTCAGGCTGGTCTCGAACTTCTGACCTCGTGATCCACCTGCCTTGACCTCCCAAAGTGCTGGGATTACAGGTGTGAGCCGCCTCGCCCGGCCTGCAGTACTTCATTTTTCACTGCTGTGTAATATGGCACTGATGGCTGTGTCATTTTTTTTTTTTTAACAAGAATGCAGATGCCATTTATTTGGTCCATAAGTATAGTCATTATTTGAGTTTTACAAAATGTCAAATATAAATAACCTGAAACTGTAACAATACACAAAAATTGGCTTCTTACACAGACATACCAGGCAGTACAAACTGAAAACTTGAGTAAATTAACATCGTTTTACATTAATATACATAGCGCCATTTAACATTTAAAAACAAGTTTCAGTGCCTAGCACTTGATACTTCTTTGAATCTGTCAGTTAAGAGTATGAAAATGGTTAGATCTAGGCTAAAAATAATTCTTCTTCTAGCCAAAAATAAAGGCATAATATTTATAACCAGGTATCAACTGGTTCATCACCTCCCTCTGCTAGGCATTTGGGTTCTGTTGTGAACATTCTCATATGTGTCTTCTACCATACACGTGGACCAGCTTCTTGTGGAAATATACCTAGGAGTACAGTTGCTGGGTTACAAACTAGGTGGGTATTCAGCTTTTGGAGAAAACTCCAAAATCTTTCCACAGTCATTGTCCCAATTTGCAATCCCATCAACAGTGCGTAAGAGATCCCTGAAATCCACCATTTGGTGTGGTCAGTCTTTTTATTTCTGTGCTGATTGGAGAGGTGTGAAATGGGGACTCATTCTAGCCTCGACTCACATTTTCCCGATCTCATGATGCTGCACAACTTGCCACGTTTTTTTTAACCACGTATTTCCTCTTTGGTAAAACACCTGCTTATGTCTCCCACCTGCTTCTCTGTTGTGTTCTTGTGCCCTTGTGAATCTCGGTACTAATCTCTGTCATGGGTGTGCATCCTGAATAGTTGCTTCCAGTTCGTAACTGACTTTTCACTTTCTTTAAGATGTCTTTCTTTTTATTCTTTCTTTCTTTCTTTTTTTTTTTTTTTGAGATGGAGTCTTGCTCTGTCACCCAGGCTGGAGCGCAGTGGCACAATCTCAGCTCACTGCAACCTCCACCTCCTGGGTTCAAGCGATTCTCCTGCCTCGGCCTCCCAAGTAGCTGGGACCACAGGTACGAACCACCATGCCCGGCTAATTTTTGTATTTTTAGTAGAGACGGGGTTTCACCATGTTGGCCAGGCTGGTCTGGAGCTCTTGACTTCAGGTGATCCACCCACCTCGGCCTCCCAAAGTGCTGAAATTACAGGCGTGAGCCACCGAGCCGGACCCTGAACCAACATTCTTAATTGTATCATAGTCAGATTAAGCAAACTTTTATGGTCAGTGCTTTTTTTTTTTTTAATATGTGTATTTTTTTTTTAACTAAATCTACTAAGAGTTTTAAAGTTTGTTTTCAACATTTAAATTATTTTCATCGATTGCAAGTCTATTTGTAAGCAAATGCGTGCGAGGTGGATATTAATCCCGTTTTACATATGGGGGAGTTATTTTTTCCGTTTCCTCCTTTGCCGACTGCTCCAGCATGCCCTGTCGTGTGTGAGTCTGAGCCTGGGCTTTCTCTTCTGTGTGTCAACGTGTCCCTTCTCCAATGCCACATTGTCTTGACTACTGCAGTTTCATGACAAGTCCTGAACTCTGTTAGGGCAAGTCCTCCCTGTTTGTTTTTCTTCTTCGAATTTATCTTGGCTATTCTTGGAAAAGCACATTTTACATCACGACCTACAAGTACATAACTACACAATAATTTCCAGAACATCCCTTGCCTCAGTCTGTTCTGATTATTTTTATTCTACTCTGTGTCATTAAAAAAATGCTAGACATCATCTACTAAACTGATTTCACACCCCACTAATGGATGGTGAGGCACAGTTTGAAAAACTGTATTCTTTCAGCACACTGGATGGCCAGAACCCAATGTGCTTTTATTCATCCATTCAACAAATATTTGTGGCCATGTATAACGCATCACGTGCCATATTTACTTTACTTCATGCCAGGAAAGCAGCAGAGAAGAAAACATACGCAGTCCAGTCCCTGACCTCATGTTATTTGCAATCTTGGTTAATCAAGTTCACAAATAGTTCCAAATCATGATGGGTGTGAAGCCATGGGGGGATAAGAGGACTTGGGATGGGGTGATCAGAGGTCTCTGAGGCAATGATCTGGAAGCTGCCACCTGCAAGATGAGGTGTTAGCAAGATAGAGACAGCAGGAATGAGCTCTCCCACAGAGGGCACAATAGCAGGTGCAAAGGCCCTGAGGCTGGAAAGAGCATGAGAGACCCAGGAGGAGTGCCGTTTGGCTCCAACACAGTTGAGGAGGGGAGGATCCCACTGAGACGCAGATCCTGGTAAGGATGGAGATTTTTTTTTTCTAGGAGCAGTGGCGAATATTGAAGGATTTTAAAGATGGAAGTGGATTGATCTGATTTGAGTTTCTGTTCCTGGGAGAGAAAACCCATGGGTGGCAGTGAGGGCAGGGCTGGAAGCCAGTTAGAAGAAAGGATGGTGTCTTGCTATTGTTCCCCCTGCTGTTCCCAGTGCCCGATTTTGCCTGCCTCCTCCCCACCCCCTGATATCCTTCTCATCCTTCAAGGCCCAACTCCAGCCAATGGCACCGACCTCCTGGATCTGCCAGGCAGAAGTGGGGGCTCCGTCTCTGGCTGACCCCAGAGCACTTCCTTATCTCCTACTGATCTTAGAGCACACACACCGCTCCACCTGCCCACTCAGCAGTGTTTCCTCATGGCACTGGCATGGCACCTGTGCTGGGGTCAGACCCTCAACCAGCCCTTCAGTGTTGAAATGCACCACCTCAGCCCTCTAGCCTCGGAGGAGGAAGCAGGGCTCGTCAGATTGGGAGAACCGTATACAACTAGAAGGAGGGGCCAAAATATCTGAAGCCCCCAGGTGCCTGGGCTAAAGAAAGGGATGAAGGGCCTCTTCTGGTTTGTTTTCTTGTTTTTGCTGGAAACAACTCTAAGGGGAGACTGGTCCCAGGGCAGATGATCCCTGAAAGGCTGATAAACAGATCACCTTTGAATGACAAGTGCAAAATCACTGTGGGTGTCCTGTGCTCCCTCCAGGAGCTGGCTCCTCCACAGCTCTCAGGAATGACAGTAAACACAAATGGCCCTGCATGCATCCAGGCCACAGCCACCCTCCTCCTGAGCCACGCATCAGGCTAACAAACCCAGCCGCCAGCTTCACAGGCATTGGAGAGCCAGTGACTCTGTCAAGGAAGCTGGTGACCCTGGGCCAGTTGCCTCCCCCTCTCTATGCCTTAATCCCCACCCTGTCAGTTAGGAGGATAACACCTTCTTCAAAGCATTGTCATAAGGATTAAATCCTTATTATAGTCCTTTTTTATTTTTTGAGATGGAGTCTCGCTCTGTCCCCAGGCTGGAGTGCAATGGTGCAATCTTGGCTCACTGCAACCTCCACCTCCGGGGTTCAAGCGATTCTCCTGTTTCAACCTCCTGAGTAGCTGGGACTACAGGCATGCACCACCACGCCCCGCTAATTTTTTGTACTTTTAGTAGAGATGGGGTTTCACCATGTTGGCCAGGACAGTCCCCATCTCTTGAC
Source organism: Ateles fusciceps (assembly GCA_036589455.1). NCBI lineage: Eukaryota > Metazoa > Chordata > Mammalia > Primates > Atelidae > Ateles > Ateles fusciceps. The sequence continues at coordinate 936,768 of JAZHEH010002139.1, forward strand.
CTCGTGATCTGCCCGCCTCGGCCTCCCAAAGTGCTGGGATTACAGGCGTGAGCCACCACGCCCGGCTGCTGGCTTCTTTACTTGGGGGAGTGGGTTGGGCAGTGGGGTTGAGAGGGGTTAGGGGTTGAGGGGGTGGAGGAAGGCATGTTTCTCTAGCACTTTCCCTCTAACAAACCCTGCAGAAGGACGACACCCATGAAGGGCCCTTCCCTCCTAGAATAATGCTTCATCAATAACATAAATTAGTGTTCTTTAATAATAATAGCTCTTTTCTAATTCACAGAAACCTATTGGAAAGTGAGGTCAAATCATTTTATACAACAGACAAAAAAATATATACAATGTCAGTTAAGCATAAAAATGCTGGTAACAGTAGTAATCACGGCCTGCCTGGTCAACTCACTAATCCTCTTCAGACAGACCCTGCTTGGAATTATAATTATTAAAATAAAAATAAATTTGAAAGTATAAGTAATACTGATGTCTTAACAGTACACTCTTAAGTGACCTTTCTTTAGTGCATCGCAGATGCCCAGCAGCTAAGTATTTACACTTGCTGTTTTACTTAATTCTGCAACAACAGTTCTAATACAAATAGAGTGTCTTATTATTTTCCATTTTGTTCTGATGAGGAAACAGGCCCAGAGAGATGACAGGTACACAGCAATTAAGAGTTGGGTATCGAGGCTGGCGTGGTGGCTCACGCCTGTGATCCCAGCACTTTGGGAGGCTGAGGTGGGCAGATCATGAGGTCAAGGGATGGAGACCATTTTGGCCAACATGGTGAAACCCCGTCTCTACTAAAAATACAAAAATTAGCTGGGTGTGGTGGTGCAAGCCTGTAATCCCAGCTACTCGGGAAGCTGAGGCAGGACAATCACTTGAACCTGGGAGGCAGAGGTTGCAGTGAGCTGAGATCTCGCCACTGCACTCCAGCCTGGCGACAGAGTGAGCCTCCATCTCAAAAAAAAAAAAAAAAAAAAAAAGAGTTGGGTATAGAGGCTGGGAGCAGCCAGGATTACACCCCTGTAATCCCAGCACTTTAGGAGGCTGAGACTGGCGGATCACTTGAGGTCAGGAGTTCAAGACCAGCCTGGCCAACATGGTAAAACCCCCGTCTCTACTAAATATTCAAAACAATTAGCCGGGTTTTGTTTATTTGTGTATTAGGTGGCGGGAGCCTGTAATCCCAGCTACACAGGAGGCTGAGGTGGGAGGATTGCTAGAACCTGGAGGTTGAGGTTGCAGTGAGCTGAGATCATGCCACCACCTCACTAGGCAATAGAGCATCTCAAAAAAAAAAAAAAAAAAAAAGAAAAGAAAGAAAGTCGGGTATGACCTAACATATTTAAATTCTTGTTCTTCTGGGGAAGCATATATTATGTTTGGTTTAAAAGTGAAATGATGTGGATTTGAGGATGGAACAATTCATATTTTGAGAAGCTGAAGATAGATATTCTGTTTTCCTGAAGGTGTTAAAGGGAAGTTTATCTTGGGAAAGTGTTTCAGCTTAATCTGCCCAGCATTTGAGACCCATCTGGGAGAGGGGAGGAAGCCCCCACTCCTAGCGCAGTTCTGATCTCCCTGACGTGTTCAAAATCCCTCCCAGTCGCTTAAGCTCCTTCATCAGTTCTCATCATATGCACAGATAATAAGAACTTGTTTCTCAGCCTTTTATCTTTACATCTCTGTTTCCAAATGATTGTGTTCCCAGGCCTTCTCCTTTTTCCACAGAGATACCCACTCCAGGGTCGTGTGCAATGTAGCTAGTGGGTCCTGGGAGGGTGCAACATTTTTCAAAAATAATTGCCTGATCTTTAACTTTGGGGCAGGACCTTATAGATAAGAGCATCTGGGTAAGAAGACTTTTCTTTTTTTTTTTTTTTTTTTGAGATGGAGTCTTGCTTTGTTGCCAGGCTGGAGTGCAATGGCATGATCTTGGCTTACTGCAACCTCCACCTCCTGGGTTCAAGCAATTCTCCTGCCTCAGCCTCCTGAGTAGCTGGGATTACAGGCATGCGCCATCACACTCAGCTATTTTTGTATTTTTAGTAGAGACGGGGTTTTGCCATGTTGGCCAGGCTGGTCTCAAACTCCTGACCTCAGGTGATGCACCCGCCTTGGCCTCGGAAAGTGCTAGGATTACAGGCGTGAGCCACCGCGCCCAGTCGGGTCACTTTAAAGTGGATCATGAGGAGAGCTCAAACTGTACATGTTCTTCGATTTCTTCCCCATGTTAGGGAATCCTCAGCTCTTCCAGCCCTTGGTTCAGCCTCCTTCTTCCCTTTACTGATGTTCCCCTGGGGAGAATGTGTGTCTAGAAACGGAGTGTCAAGAGCGCTGCAAAAATTCCTCAGCTAATATTCACAATCGCCAGGAGGGGGAGCACTGCAATGTCTATTGATTGGTGACCAGATAAACCAATTGTGGTCCATCCGGTCCATGGAATATTGCTCAGCCATAAAAAGGAATGAAGCGCTGACACTCTACAGCTCGGAGGAGCCTCGAAAACGTTAAGTGAAAGAAGCCAGCCACAAAATGCCGAATATTGAATTAGAATACCATTTACATGAAGCACCTAGGACAGGCGCTTACATCGGAGAGTCCGTGCTGTGAAGGGCATTGCAGACCCCAGGGCAAGCTGGGCAGGAGGGTGTGAACGCACTTGAGATGCCTCTTAAGCCACATTCTTTTTTTTCCCATAGGCTTGTTCTCCTACCTTCAAATTCTAAAACGTTTGAGGAGGGAATGGTCTGTACTAGACATATTCTGGAGATTCTTCTCTAAAACTGGCCCCACCCTAGTCCTGGAAGGGCAGCCGTGTTTTTGTCACATGCCAAGTTCCCTTCTGCCAGCCCTGCCCCAGCCACAGGTTATTGGCTCAGGGGTGGACACTAGACTCAGAGGCAGTTGGTTGGTGATCTGGGCTGACAGAATGGCTGGACCTAGGGTGACAGTGGTGGGGGCTGGGCTGGGAGGCCCCAAAGCTCAGGGACGAGGGAGGTCAGCTTTAACTCATACAATCCATGAGGCAGGAGAGAGAACCAGAAAAAGAAGCTAAACAGGCCTGTGGGCCCATGAAAGCCAAAGTGAGCGGCTTTGACCCTAGCTTTTCCCAGACTTGGGGGAGGCCTGGCAGCCCCTGCTCCTGCCCCTGGCTGTGCCTGAGATTAACTGCCAGCCTCACAGCACCCCCTCCCTTCTGCCTTGACTTAGGCAGTTTAAGTAGATTTTCTGTGCCTTACAGTGAAACAGCCTTGACGAACTTAATAGGAACCAAAATGTCAAAAAACAGTGCACGAAGGTCCTTGTTGTGTTTGGGAAGAAAGGAGAATTATGACACAATTTTAGACTTTGTTTGGAAAATGTGGAAAGTATTTTAAAAACTGAAGGAGTCCCATTAAAAGAAAAGAGTAAAAATATAGTTTATTGAGCTTCGTAGCAAGCAGGAAAAAAGAAGGGAGCTATCTAAAAAAAGAGTAATATGAAAACCTGGGCTGGGCACGGTGGCTTACGCCTGTAATCCCTGCACTTTGGGAGGCTGAGGCGGGCGGATCACGAGGTCAGGAGATCAAGACCATACTGGCTAACACGGTGAAACACCGTCTCTACTAAAAATTTAAAAAACAATTAGCTGGGTGTAGGGGTGGGCGCACCTGTAGTACCAGCTACTGAAGAGGCTGAGGCAGGAGAAGGCAGGAAAATCACTTGAACCCGGGAGGCAGAGGTTGCAGTGAGCCGAGATGGCGTCCTTGCACTCCAGCTTTGGGGAAACAGAGCAACATTCCATCTCAAAAAAAAAAAAAAGAAAGAAAGAAAGAAAACCTGTCCATTCAACTGCAAACGCAAAAGGGGAAAAGCAAAGCAAAGTTAAAATATAAATATTAGAAATAAACTTAAATAGATCAGCAATCACAGTAACTAAGGAGATTATACCTATTAAAAGACAGAGATGATAAAATTATATTTTTAAAAACTTGAATGAGGCTGGGAGCGGTGGGGTTCATGCCTGTTATCCCAGCACTTTGGGAGGCTGAGGTGGGTGGGTCATGTGAGATCAGGAGTTTGAGACCAGCCTGGGTATCACTGCGAAACCCCATCTGTACTAAAAGTACAAAAACTAGTTGGGCATGGTGGTGCAAGCCTGTAATCTCAGCTACTTGGGAGGCTGAGGATCGAGAATTACTTGAACCCAGGAGGCGGAGGCTGCAGTGAGCGGGGATCGAGCCACTGCGCTCCAGCCCAGGCAACAGAGTGAGACTCTGTCTCAAAAAAAAAAAAAAAAAAGAAAAATTAGGCCAAGCGTGATGGCGCACACCTATGATCCCAGCACTTTGGGCTGAAGCAGGTGGATCACAAGGTCAAGAGATCGAGACCATCCTGGCCAACATGGTAAAACCTCGTCTCTGCTAAAAAAAAAAAAAAAATTAGCTAGGCATGGTGGCATGCGCCTGTAGTCCCAGCTACTCGGGAGGCTGAGGCAGGAGAATCGCTTGAACTCGGGAGGCGGAGATTGCAGCAAGCCAAGATCGTGCCACTGCACTCCAGCCTGGTGACAGAGCAAGACTCCGTCTCAAAAAAAAAAAAAAATTAATGCTATGTTGTTCATAAAAGACACACTTAAAATCTAACTGCAAGTTGAAAATAATGGGATGGAGAGAAAGTTATACTCTGTGCTGTAGACTAAATGTGTCTCCCCCAGGTTCATATTTGAAATCCTAATCTCCAATGCGATGGTATTAGTGTGTAGGACCTTTGGGGCATGATTGGGTCATGAAGGTAGAACCTTCATGAATGGGGTTAGTGCCCTTGCAAAAGAGGCCGCAGAGAGCTCTCTCACCGTTTTTTACCATGACGGATAAAGATACACTTTCACTGTGTGAAGACAGTGAAAAGACAGCAGTCTATGAGACAGAAAGCGGGCCTTCCCCAGACACTGAATCTGCCAACACCTTGACCTTGGACTTCCCAGAGTTCGGGACTGTGAGTAATGAGTTTCCGTAGTTTATAAGCCACCCAGTCTATGGTATTTTATTATAGCAGCCCCAGTGGACTAAGACATTATACAAATATAAGGCCAAGGAAGACTGGAGGTCGTAATGTTAATATCACTGAAAGTGGAATTTCAGCTAAACGGCACTAATAAGGCTAAAGAAAGACAGCACAGTTTAAATGTAAGGGTTTTTTTTTTCCTTTCTCTCTTTCCCTTTGTGCTCATTTGTCTCTGGCTAGAGATTTTGCAGTTGGCTTCACCTGCCTTTGGAACAGCCTCTCCAGCTCCTGCTCCCTGGGGAAACAGTGTATCCGAACCACCACCTGGAGGCCTGCCTTTCACTCCCAGCGTATCCCAGTGTTTGTGCTCATATTTCATTGGTCACTGCTATGTGTTTGCAGCAGAGGAAGTAAGATAAGACACAACCAGTTGCCCCTTCTGCCCTCTGTCACATTCATCACCTTCCTAAATAAAATATTCCCAGATGACCTTCGCTGTTCCTCCCTTTCTCAATTGCTCTCTCATTTCATCCCTCTCACAAAACCCGCCATTAAATCCACTTCCCTAGTGCCGCCACTGAGAACATTTCAAAGAATATCTTTTAAGCTCTGTAGTCAAGTTTCAAAGACAGACTCTGGCAAGGCAGCATTGTTAGAATAAGTGAATGGTCAGTCTTTTGGATGTAAGAGTCTATGTGTGAGGGTCTAAACACAAATCGAGGCCAGGTGCTGGGCTCATGCCTATAATCCCAACACTTTGGGAGGCTGAGGCTGCTGGATTGCCCGAGTCTAGGAGTTTGAGACTAGCCTGGGCAACATAGTGAGACCCTAGAGTTATAAAAAATTAGAAGTTAGCCAGGTGTGGTGGTGGTGCCTGTAATCCCAGCTGCTTGTGGGGCTGAGGCAGGAGAATGGCTTGAACCCTGGAGGTGGAGGTTGCAGTGAGCCGTGATTGCATCATTGCACTCCAGCCTGGGTGACAGGGTGAGACTCCATCTCAAAAAAAAAAAAAAAAAAAAAAAAGGAAAAAAGTGTAATGGGGTGTGCACACACACAAGTAAACAAATTTTTTATCACTTTATAATCACATCTAAGATATCTGAGTAGGGAAAAGGGGACTCTATGTCCTATTGCAATATTAAGGGAAACTGAGGCATCTGGAAATGCCTGTCTACCTGGAATTCTCGCCAGGCCCAGATTTCTTGCCTCTCACCCCATTTATGTGACGCAACTCCAGCTCTGGGCAGAGGGGAGAGCTCCAGGGAGCTGCTGGTGGTGTGTGTGTGAGCAGTAGGAGCTGGTCTGCACCTCACCCTGCCCTTGTCCTCCACAAATGCTTGACCCGAGATGAATCCAGGGCTCACCTGTAGATCCAGACAGGACGAACCTCCAGTCTGAGATGATGAACTTCTCTCGGATTTGGCCAGCGAATTTCCTGCCTGACTTGGCACAGTACACCTCTCCTTCCACACTTCGGATGGAAATGTTCTGTCGGAGGGAAAGTCGAGGTGTCACTCCCTAATTCTGTTTATAGAGATACATTTGGGCATGAGGCTGGATGTGTGTGTTCCCCTTATCCCCATTCTGTGTTGAAATCTAATCCCCAGGGTGATGGTATTAGAAGGTGGGGCCTTTGGGAGATTAGGTAATGAAGGTGGAGTTCTCATGAATGGGATGAGTGCCTTATTTTTTTATTTATTTATTTTTTTGAGACAGAGTCGCTCTCTGTTGCCGAAGCTGGAGTGCAGTGACCCGATCTCGGCTCATTGCAACCTCTGCCTCCCAGGTTTGAGTGATTCTTCTGCCTCAGCCTCCCGAGTAGCTAGGACTACAGGCACGTGCCACCACGCCCAGCTAAGTTTTTGTATTTTTAGTAGAGGCAGGATTTCACCCTGTTAGCCAGTATGGTCTCAATCTCCTGACTTCGTGATCTGCCTGCCTCAGCCTCCCAAAGTGCTGGGATTACAGGTGTGAGCCACCGCGCCCGGCAGATGAGAGCCTTATAAAGGAGGCCTAAAGAGCTGCCTCACCCCTTCTGCCATGTGAGAACACAGCAAGAAGACAGCCATTTATAAGCCAAGAAGTGACCTTCACCAGCCGCCTAATCTGCCAGCACCTTGATCTTGGAGTTCCCAGCCTCTAGAATTATGAGGAATACATTTCTGTTGTTATAAGCCACTGGTCTATGGAATTCTGTTACGGCAGCTGTGATGGACTAAGACAATTTGTGTAGGAAAATGGCTGGTAGAAGGTTCACTAAAATGGAGATGTGCTATCTCTGGTTGGTGGGATTCTGGGCCATACTAATTTTTTCCTTGGGCTGAATTGTCTAAATTGCCTTCATTGTCCTTGCATTAGCTGGCAATGAAAAGAAAAAGGGAACGGGGTAGAATTCAAATAAGGCAGTAAATAAAAGCAAGGCAAGGGCCTGATGCCTATGGAGCCCTTAGTCTGGGCCCCTGTGAGCCACAAGAGGCCTGGCAGTTAGTTGGAGGCAAGCCCAGCCCTGCCTTATAAGTGGCTTTAGTGACCTGAGTCCCTGACCCCAAGCTGATCAGAGGGAAGGCCTGGTGCAGCCAGAGGAGGTGGCTTTGTGGAGGTCGCAATAGACCTTGTATTGTCTTAAGCAAAGGTATGTCCACATCCCTACCAGGGCTCTATTTGCCTCTGCCTTCCCTGTAGCACCTACTGCCCCCGAATTAGGGCTGGAAGGGTGGAGAAATGGAAGGGAAGGTAAAGTGTGGGGAGTCTCAAGGTTAAGGCTGAGGGAGGTGGAGTACTGTCTGGATCCCACGAGGGACTGCTGGTAGCTTGGCAGACTCTGGGAAGGGCAGTACTGACTCCAGCCGCTTCCCCTAGGCTTCTCCATAGCTCTGTGAGATCTTGAGAGGAGGGGACATATCCCATCACCCTATGATGAGCAGAGGACTGTCAGGTGTGGCCAGCACAGGCCATGAAAGCAAGGCTAGTTCTGACACTCTTGACCTGGTTTCAGTGGCCAAGGAGGTGTGATCCATGTCACGCCAAGCAGACCCGAGCAGTCAGAGGTCCCAAGGCCTGGGGCAGCAGGAGGCGGCACTGAACTCAGCTGTACCCGTGCACAGAAGGGAGGGAGGGAGGAGGCTTCATTCTTATCTGGGAGCTTCTTCCAGAGGAGAGAACCTCTCTTGCCTGAAGCAGAGGAAACTGATCAAAAGAACTCTGAGGGCTACCCATTAGCTGTTCAGTTGGACCTACTCATGAAAGCTACGGGTGGTTTTCACATTTGACTTTGAATTAGTTGTCCTCAAATTTGTGTGACGAATCAAACACTTATCTCTACGTTTCTCTTCTCTTTGCCAGGAGAGGGAAATAGGGGGTTCAGTTAAGCCCAAGAGGATCAATGTCTTGTTGAGGCTAGCGAGTTGTGAACATGTACCCACAGGCCCTGGAGGTTGCCTGGCCCGTGAGATGCATCCCTTGGACTTCCCCCAGCTGAGAGAACAGGAGTACACGGCAGAGATGCTGCTCACCAGATACCCATGACCCTTTTCATCTCCCCGACACCCAGGCATCTGGGTGAGGTAATGAGTTATGAGAAAGCAATGAAAATCTCTTCCAGGTCAGTTCCTGGGGACATCCTGCAGAGTCCTCCAGCCTTCTCCTTCCCTGTCATGGCTATCTTGGAGGCCATGTATTTCTCATGATGTAGCTACAAGATGGAGGAGGCCCATCCGACCTACAGAGGAGTTTGTTGAGCAAGAAATGAACCTTTATTTTGTTAGGCTATTAACACAAGATGGGGGACATTTGTGACTACTGCACAGACTATCCTATTTGGACTAATATCTCATCGGGGCCCCTACCTTGAGGTGACTGTCAGAGATCTGGACTTTGTCACACATCTCCTGGAAGAGCTTCACACCTCCCTGGTCCAGGAGCACACAAACGAACACCCCACGCTTGTTGGCTGCCTCTAGAATGTCACAGAAGATCTCCACATCCGTGAACACATCCATCAGGATGACCAGTACCTGGGCCAGGGCAGAGGGCTGAGTTACCAGAAAAGTCAGGGCCGGGTGCTAACTAGTTTTAGCCAAACTACCTGAGTCCTAGTGGGCCTGGGTGACCTGTTCCCATTGGACCAGATGGGAGAGGCTAGGGGGAGAGTGGGTCTGACTGGGCAGGATTAAAGGAAGGAAAAGGAAGGGCTGGAGTGGAGACCCCTGCCCCTGTCCCGATCCCACCCTTCCAGCCCCACCACGTATCCGTTGGCCCCTATACCCATTGTGGGACTGGGGAGGGCAGAGGAGGAAGGGAAAAGTCTAGAAAGTGGAGAGCAGAGAAGAACAAGAAGCACCTCAGCAGGTTCAAGAGGGAAATAAAGTTAAGGTTATGGATTCTCCACCACTTGGAGCTAGAGGGCACACTATGGCCACTGATTTTCAAATATTATTAAGCCGTGGAATGCTCGCCTCACACAAGATCTCACGGACATGGTGGCACCTGCCTGTAATCCCAGCTACTAAGGAGACTGAGGCAGGAGAATCGCTTGAACCCAGGAGGTGGAGGTTGCAGTGAGCTGAGATTGTACCACTGCACTCCAGCCTGGGCAATAGAGTGAGACTCTATCTTAAAATAAATAAATAAGTAAACAAATAAAACTAAAAAATGTTGATTACAATGGTTATGCAGAAGCTATAAGGTGAAATGTTTACAGCCTGAAGTTAAACCTGCTGTATAATCTCAACAAATGTGTATTAACAATGAATTAAGTGAAGAAAGAAAACACCACCAAGTGATAGTGTGTCCACTATGATTGCCAGTGAGTGAATGCAGACACCGTCAGTGGCACTCAATGGTGGGGATGCAGTCAGAGAAATCCGTCATTAGGTGACTTCTTCATTGTGTGAACATTGTAGAGTATATTTACACAAACCTAGATCATATATATGTTTTTATTTATATATTTTTTTCACATGGAAAACCAAACGTCCCAGCACCATTACTGAATACTAATCATTTCTTCTATTTCATCTGCAATGTCAATGTCAGGTGCATATCAGGTTTCTGTATATCCTCCATAATTATCTTTTCCTTCCCTTCCTTCCCTCCTTCCTTCCTTCCTTCCTTCCTTCCGATATATATCTATATCAGTGAGCAGAGGGGTGACTTTGAATGGAATGGGAGGCAGGTTTGTCCTAAGCAGTTTCCAGCCTCAGTTTCCTTAGTGATTTTCAGAGCCCAAGATATTTTTCTTTCACAGGGAATATGGCCATTCTCTTTCTTCAAGATTACCTATAATAATAATGTCCCACTATCTTTCTAATAATTGCTATATATATATATATCACCTATATATATATTTTGGAGACAGAATTTTGCTCTTGTTGCCCAGGCTGGAGTGCAATGGTGCGATATTGGCTCACTGCAACCTCTGCCTCCCGGATTCAAGTGATTCTCCTGCCTCAGGCTCCTAAGTAGGTGGGATTACAGGCATGTACCACCATGCCCAGCTAATTTTGTATTTTTAGTAGAAACGGGGTTTCTCCATGTTGGTCAGGCTGGTCTCGAACTCCTCACCTCAGGTGGTACGCCCTCCTTGGCCTCCCAAAGTGCGGGGATTACAGGTGTGAGCCACTACGCCCAGCACAATATATTTTTTAAAACTACCACCATCTGGGAAGTAGCAAGGAAAGAGAGACGTCTCGCTGACAGGACAAACTGATGGCTGGTATCCACTCGGAACCAACTTTCTGTGATGTGGATGGATAGCTGGACAGGGGGGAGGAATCCTCAGAAATTGCTCACCCTGAGCAGGAAACCGAAAAAGATGTTCTAATAATGAGGCTGTGATCATTAGAACCACGGCCCTGTAATCACATAGTTAATTGTCTTGCACACGTTTAACCTTATAGCACTGAAAGCAGCTTAGGCTTTCTGTTTGCTGAAAGATACATGCCTCCTCTTCCAAGATATTGACAAAGAAACAATTCCCTCCCTCCCTTCCCCATCGGTCAGTAAGTACTTCAGTTCTGTGCCAATGTATCATCATTTTCCTGAGATAGGGCTGGTGAGCTGGTGATTGAACAGAGACAAGGCAGGTTTGGAAATAACCCAGCATCCTGAATTAAAGGATGCTTGGAAATACAGGCTCACCTGTCTAGGGTTATCTTGCTTGCCTCTGGTTGCGATTGTCCTCCAGCTGGATTAATCTGAAGACAGTTACTGGTTACGGAGCACTATTCTTCCTTAGAAGGTATAGTGGGTTGAAGGCCGGGCATGGTGGTTCACGCCTGTAATCTCAGCATATTGGGAGGCCGAGGCTGGTATACTGCTTAAGGCCAGGAGTTCGAAACCAGCTTGGGCAACATAGTGAAACCCCCATCTCTACTGAAAATATGAATTCCTTTCCCCTCCTTCTCTGCCCTCAAACTCTTACGCAGCCGTTGAGACTCAACTCTGAGACCACCTCTCCCGTGAAGCCTGCCCTAGGCCCTCCCTTCACTTCCAGGCACCAAGGGTTGCCCAAGCCTGGGACTGCACCGTCTAATTCTTTCTCCTCTCCCCCTAAAGAGCAGGCGGTTGGCAGGAAGCTCCCTAGAGGTCCACTCTGCTGTCCTGGGTGTGGGGCTGGCCGGCATGTTAGGCTTTGTGGAATAAGAAAAGGGTTTTTTTTTTGAGACCGAGTAGTCTTGCTCTGTTGCCCGGCTGGAGTACAGTGGCACCATCTCGGCTCACTGCAACCTCCACCTCCCAGGTTCAAGCAATTCTCCTGACTCAGCCCCCCAAGTAGCCGGGATTACAGACATCTGCCAGCACACCTGGCTAATTTTTGTATTTTTAGTAGAGTCAGGGTTTCACCATGTTGGCCAGGCTGGTCTTGAACTATTGACCTCAGGTGATCCACCTGCCTTGGCCTCCCAAAGTGCTGAGATTATAGGTGAGAGCCACCTCGCCCGGCCTAGAATAAAGGAATTTGAGCATGAAGGGAAGGAAGGAGAATTCCTGCTTCTTCTAGAGTGGAAACTACTCCAGGAAACACCTCTCGGCTGGGTCTCTCAGTTTGTTCCCTTCTGGCTCATCTCAGGATGCTGAGGCTTAGGACAGAGGGAATTCAAATCTATTTCCTCACTCCCTCCTCCTCTTCTCGCCACCTACTTCCACAGACAGCCTGGGCTGAGGCTCCAGCTCCCTGTCTGTGTCTGCGGGAGCTGGCTGTCCCTGGGCCCTCGCATGTGGGGGTGTGTGTATGTGCATTTGTTTATGTGCATGTGTGCGTGCGTGTGTGGCAAGGACATTACAAACCCTGCCTTCCACTCTTGAAAATTGTTCTTGATCTCAAAGAGCTTTTATTCATGTGGATTATAGCTACTGATGTTTGCCATATTAGAAACTAAAACTGAGAAATTTTGGAAATTGTTCTTTATTAATAATAGAATGCCTGTATAACCAATAATTAATAACCAATTTATTACTGTTGGGGTGCCTGGCAGACACCCAAATGGGTGAAGCCCTGAGGGTCCCAGGACAACAAGGAATGGTGGGGGACTGTGACAAAGGGGATCCACCCAACGAAGTAGCTACAACTCCCCCGCTAGCAGACCCCACCTGCTAAGAGGAGCTGCAGGTTCTTATTTTCAGGTGAAATCTTCAGATTTTTTTTTTTTTTTTGGAGATGGAGTCTTGCTCTGTTGCCCAGGCTGGAGTGTAGTGGTGCGATCTCGGCTCACTGCAACCTTTGCCTGCAGGGTTCCAGCAATTCTCCCACCCCAGCCTCCTGAGTAGCTGGGATTACAGGCGCCCGCCACCATGCCTGGCTAATTTTTTTGTATTTGCAGTAGAGATGGGTCTTCACCATGTTGGCCAGGCTGTCTCGAACTCTTGAGCTCAGGTGATCTACCCACCTCAGCCTCCCGAAGTGCTGGGATTACAGGCATGAGCCACTGCACCCAGCTAAATCTTCAGATTTTTAAAGTGTTGTTCTAAGTTCATAATGTGCTGTGTTGGTCAAAAGGACATCAGTGGGTCTCAGGGTCCTAGAGGTGGATGCAGGAGCCTCACTGGGTGTGGAGTGGGGGAGGAGAGGGCTTCAGCCAGGGGACTGTGTTTTACAAGCCCTAAGCTGGCTTCCTTCAGGGAGCCTCCGTCACCCTTCGAGCAGCTGTGATTGACAATTTCCCCAACAGCATTGGTCCCCACCCCCTCGGGAGAACACTGAACTTCATGTGGAAAGACCAGAACTGGCACACTCAGGAACAG